>CM046461.1:5195000-5795000 GCA_025506415.1 Flaveria robusta
AAAAGATTTATCAAACCAAGTTATACTTGGTACTCCATTTTTTGATAAAATTTTTCCATTAATAAAAGTTGATAGAACCGGAATAACTGGAGTCTATCAAGGAAAAGAAATCACTTTTCAATTTATTACAAATCCAATTACAAGATCTTTAAACAATATAAAACAAAATTTGTTAAAAGCAAAAATAAATCAGATAGATTTATTACAGAAAGAAATATTTTCTTTGACAATTAAAGAGAGTTTGGAAAAACCCAAACTACAAGAAAAGATTAAATTGATTGAACATCAATTTAGTTTACAGATATGTAATGATCATCCCAATGCTTTCTGGGATAGAAAGAAACATATTGTTTCTCTTCCATATGAAGAAGATTTTAAAGAAAGTCAAATACCGACTAAGGCACGTCCGTGTCAAATGAATTCTGAATATATGGAATTATGTAAGAAAGAAATAAAATCTCTTCTTGATAAAAATTTAATAAGAAATTCTAAATCTCCATGGTCTTGTACTGCTTTTTATGTCAATAAACATTCAGAGCAGGAAAGAGGAGCACCAAGATTGGTGATAAATTATAAACCACTTAATAAGGTTTTAAAATGGATTAGGTATCCTATACCTAATAAGAGAGATTTGTTAAACAAATTATACCAAGCCAATATATTTTCTAAGTTTGATTTAAAATCAGGCTATTGGCAGATTCAAATTGATGAACAAGATAGGTACAAAACTGCTTTTACAGTACCTATTGGGCACTACGAGTGGAATGTAATGCCATTCGGATTAAAAAATGCCCCATCTGAATTTCAAAATATTATGAATGATATTTTTATTCCTTATAGTGAATTTATAATCGTCTATATAGATGATATCCTGGTATTCTCCAAGGATATTGAAACTCATTTCAAACATTTGGAAATCTTCAAAACTATAATTATAAAAAATGGTTTAGTAATATCCAGACCAAAAATGATGATTTTCCAAACAAAAATAAGATTTCTAGGTCATAATATTGATCAAGGTAATATAATACCAATAAATAGAAGTATTGAGTTTGCATCCAAATTTCCGGATGAAATTACGGATAAAACTCAACTACAAAGATTTCTTGGAAGTTTAAATTATATTCTTCCTTATTATAAAAATTTGGCAGAAGATACTAGTCTGTTATATGATAGACTAAAGAAAAATCCAAAGCCGTGGTCAATAGACCATACTAAGGCTGTACAAAAAATCAAACAAAAGGTAAATAACCTTCCTTGTTTGATGATTGCAAACCCAGAATGGGAAAAGATAATTGAAACAGATGCCTCAGAAATGGGTTATGGAGGTATTCTGAAACAAATTTCTCCAAATAATAAACAAGAATATCTTGTTCGATTCCATTCAGGAAAATGGAACAATAGTCAAAAGAATTATGCTACTGTTGCTAAAGAAATTCTGGCAATAGTAAAATGTGTCTTAAAATTTCAAGATGATTTATATAATCAAAAGTTTCTTATTAAGACAGATTGTCAAGCAGCTAAATATATGTTTAGTAAAGACTTTAAACACGATGTTTCTAAGCAGATGTTTGCTAGATGGCAAGCACATCTCGCTCCATTTGATTTTGAAATTATCTACAAAAAGGGAACTGATAACAGTCTTCCTGATTTTCTTACCAGGGAATACCTAAATGAAGGAAATCTATAAGAAGATAATAAAACCCAGTCTCGTTGATAGACGAGATGAGATTTTACAACAATATTACTGGATTAATCGCAGGGTTGGGGAAATAGAACATGATCCTTTCTTATCAGAAAAAACAAAGAAATATGCTTTAACCCAGATTAAATATCAAATCTGGTCCTTAGACTCTAAATTAGAGGATTTGGAACACAGAGAAATAATAATTTCTTGTGCTTAATGTTTTCAGCCATGATAGGCAGAGGACGTGGAAGAACCTCCTCTAATAGAGGAAGGGGAGCTGGTAGAATTCTCCATCAAATGGGGAATAAAAAGCTTATAGCTTATGATAGTGCGTCATACGCATCGTCTTCATCATCGGCTAATAAGTCTGATGATCAACTCTATAAAGAGTTTTTGGCTTACAAAGCTGCTCAACAGGGACATAACCCTGAAAAACCAGCATCATATGCTGAAATCACTATTGATAATAGTGAAGACGAAAACTGGATTCATAATCCAAAGAAGGATGTTATACTCCTTCTTGATCAAAAAGATAAAAAATGGGATGACCAACCTTGGTACATCATCAAAAGATATTTTGATCAGGGATACTATCCCACCGAGACTTATAAGTCCCGGATATATTATGAGGAAATCCTCAAAGCAGAAAACTGCGAAATAACCCATTATAGTGGGAGCAATAAACTAATAAGTTTTAGTAAAATCATAATCAAACAGATTATATCTGTTGAAAACTGGGGAATATCTCCATTAAAGGATAGAGAAGTTCTCCATCCTGAAACCAAAGTCCCTCTAAGATATAACTACTGGGACTATATAAATGCTTTTCATAAAACCTTTTTATTCGAAAACCAGAATTATAAACATTCTTGGTTTATAAAAATTTGTTCAAAAATATATGAATCGGACATTCCGATTTGGTTTTACGAATGGTGGCAATCATATGGCACCACTCCTGAGATTTTCACAGGAGAATCCAAAAATTGAAATCCTTTTATACTCAATGGGTGGAGTTATCTCCTACTCTCATTGAGGCTCAACACAATAACAACTTCATCGAGGGAATGGCCTCACTCCATTTCTTTATCCAATTCAGCATTCCTTGGATATGGAAGTGGATTCCAGAAACTGGTTATACCCAGGAAAATATGTTCTGCTTAAAGAGAACATACAAAACAAAATTTTGGAGAAAAATGATGGACAAGGAAAATGGCAAGATTAAATGCCAGGATACATTGGATCATATCCAGCAAACAATAGAATCTTACAAGAAACAACAGGAAAACCTGCAACAAAGAGAGGCTCCTAGCCCATTCCAACACATTGTTAGGAAGATTAAGATGATTAAAGGATCTGATGCTATCAGTGAAGAAGAATTGATGGATTATTATCTTGAAGAAGTCAAGAAAGATATAGCTAAAAACTTCAAGAAGGTCAAATCTCCTTCAAACATGTCTGTATCAGAATCGTCCCAAATTGGGGATGAAGATCAAGATCTTCAGCAGGATGCTCAAGACCCAGAGGATGATATCCTGGATGATGAAGCATATGCAAAAATGATTCAAGAACTGAATGAAGAGTTCGGCCCAGCAAATGCGGGAAAGTCAAAAAGACAACAGTCACAATAGGCCCCACATAAAGAAAAGGAGTGCCGATAATTCAAAAAGCACGAGATTCGCCCGACAAAATTTGTCGCTAAGCAACATTATTGCACCAACTTTAATTATTGTAACTTTACTTTTACTTTAATTATTGTACTAATAAACGCGTGATACGCATTATGCGAATATTCGCATTTAGGTGCGGTGTGAAGCCCTCTATATAAAGGGTTCTTAGTTAGTTGTTAGACACACCGAAAATCAGAATACTCTCTCCTACTCTCCTGTATAAACACTCTGTAATAAAAGTTTAAAGCTTTGAAGCATTAATCTCTGCCCTTCTAATTCTGGTAATCCCTCTTCTCTTCTCTTAGTAATACATGATCGTCGCCTCAATGAGAGGCTAAACACATAAGTGTTAAAACATTCACCATGCTCAGCAGGCTGTTATGGTTTATAATATAAAAAAAAAAAAAAAAAAAAAATTTTAATTATAATTCTGAGCAGAGAAACGGTTCAAAGGTTAGAGTGGGGAGAAGGTTTCATGCCTATTCAGGGTGTTAGTGTGGGCGGCCGACCGCGTGGGGACCCGTTTTGCCCATAAGCCAAGAGAGCGTCGTGGCGTTTAAGGGTCTTGCCCATTACTGGTCACATATTAACCCCCTGGAAAGTGGCTGAGTAAAATGGCCTATAACACCCAATCTTATTCTTTGAATCTGGATTTCTGTTCAGAAAGGTTTATTAATATTTTGTCTGGGTTTTTGCTCTTTATCCCACTTGATCCTGTCCCGTGGTGGTATTATTATTATTATTATAATAATAATAATTATAATAATAATAATTATTATAATAATAATAATTATAATAATAATTATAATAATAATTATAATTATAATAATAATAATTATAATAATAATAATTATAATAATAATAATAATAATAATAATAATAATAATAATAATAATTATAATAATAATAATATAATAATAATAATAATAATAATAATAATAATAATAATAAATAATAATAATAATAATTATAATAATTATAATAATAATAATAATAAATAATAATAATAATAATAATAATAATAATAATAATAATAATAATAATAATTTAATAAAAAAACAGATATGACCAAAACATAAAAAGAAAAACAATAATTCACTTAAAACTCAAAGTTTTAAATAATCAAGACTATATTTCTCAAGTCTTGTGCACCCATGCATTGCATTATTGCACCACAATATGCTCTTCACTATTACACCACAATATGCTCTTATTTGTTTTAGTTTCGTATTCACTTTGAAGTAACCAAATAAAAGTCCATTCCTTCAGAAAGTTTGGTACTCATTAAATTTAGATGTAGCCAAAAGAAAAGATACCGATTGATCCCCTAGGGTAGACATTGATTTAATAATAGGCCCATCATAACATATATATGCATACATTTACACACGTGGTGCAACAAGGGTTGCTAATGTTAGACGAATCAAACCTACATTGTATTTATTGAGCCTTTGTTGTATATGTATTTGTATGCATATATGTGGTGCAACAAGGGTTGTTGATGTTAGACAAACCCAACCAAGATTGTATTTATTGAACCTTTGGTGGCCACAACAAATCGGCCGCGAGTTGTAAATTGTAGTATGGTTTGGTTAAATCGAAAATTTAAATTAGTTATCCATCTATATCTCTTATATAGTTGGAGTAGTAAGTCTATTTAAGATTGCAAATCAAATCAAATGATTTGCAAAAAAAATATTAGGGTTTGTTAAACTAACCACCTTTGCATTTTTAGTGTACCAATGAAAACATCAAATCAAAGGTATCTTTTTGATATTTTAATATTATAAAAAGAAATTATATAACTGATATAACAGGTTAAAAAGACGGTGCAACAACTAAAGAAAAAAGGGTAAGCACAATTTAAAACATCACTAACTATCATAAAAGTAATTTTGTAGTTTATAAACATAATAACAATAATTTAGTTATATTAATATATAAATTGCTACAATCTAACAAACATTTTGTTCTTTTATAAGTGGCCTTTTCGTTGAGTTAAAATTACGGGGTCCTACAATAGCTTACCACAAACTAATAGGTTGATGTATAGAGTAATAACACATGAGGTTGCTACACACTTGCCATAACAATTAATTTAGGACCACTCTATATTTCCTATATATATTTTTAATAAATCATGGCCTATGTGTGGTCACCTATTACACCTTATAATTCTAGATCTTCTACAATCCAATAGATCGTTTTGTTTGAATGTTTTTTCAGTAACTATTCCCTTGTGATAGGTAATGTCAAATATCTCTTTTTATCTCTAAATAGATATGAAACAAAAAAAATAGTCAATCTCAAAAGGAAGTTATTGAATAACATCTTCTCTCTTTAAATAGATATGACGTTTGTATGAAACAAAAAAAGCCGGTCATAACTTCTAGTTATAAGACTGAAACTGTTCATTTTAGCGTGGTTGAATGAGCTTATGCTAATTTGCAATGAGGAGTTGTAGGCAACGAGTCCAAACACTCCAAATCGGTCTTGTGAGAGAGTTAAGTTGTTAGACGGTTTGCAAATGATGTTTAAGAAATGTTAGGTAATTGAGAAGGGAAGTCTCCATCTTTAAACTTTTATTGTATATGCTCGTTCGTTCATTAAATAAACAAGGCATAAACGAGCTTCCTGTCGAACGTGAACCATTCACTAAAGAGATGATATTTATATACATACACATGTTTATATGATATTATATACATAAACATATATGTTTATACTCATTTATCTTCACTTTTAGAGTTGAAGTGTCAGTAGGGCTTTTCCCATGTGGACCCTCTAACGAGTGGCTCATGTTTGCAATTCACTTCTAGCTCGAGATTTAAAAAAGCGACACCAACATAACTGTATAGACAGATCTGAACCGCATATATTCTCTCCTTGCACTACTACTCGAGTCCCGTCTCAGCTTGGTGAGTGTTTGTACCTAGACTAGTATTGAGCAATCCATCATGTGGATCACCAACTTTTAAACATTTTTCTTCAATATATTTTTGCAATTTTAATTTATTTTTTTATATTAATCCACCTAAGTATTAAATTTGAGCAATTCACATGTTTATCGCCTCGAATTTTTGGACTTTTAGTGACGAAGCAATAGTGGAGACATTTATGGTGTTGACATGTGGACGTGAAATGCTTTAGTGACGACATGTCGACGTAACAAACTAACAAATATTAAAAGCCATATGTCTTATTTTGTTTGTAATGCAAAGGATACTTGATATAATTTTTTAAGCGTTAAATTTTATATCGAACTTAACATAATCAAGAGGATTCTTGTTATTATTTCTGCGTACGCTCACTATATTATTGTTGTTCTATAAATTTTATTATCTAGAATTTTACAAAACTAAAAAAAACAAAAACTTGCAAGTAGAATGAAAACTACATTGCTCCAAAGTCAATAGTCGAAACGGCTACGTATCTCCCATTCTCTTCTTCCGTGTGTCTTAGGTAAGACTTTAACAAACCAATATTATATTAATTATAGGGAAATTATTAGAAATATAACTCGCACACTTATCTGCTTTTAATTTTAAATTACATAAAATGTATTATATGTAATTAGTATTTGAACCATGATTTAATTACTTAAAAAAAATCTTTTAACTTTTAACAATTAACACTAGACAACCACACCAAATGATATTATCTAGTAACGTGATTAATAAACATAAACAACTAAGTTCTTTTATAAACTCATTTGAAGGTAATTAAATAGGGCCTGAAATTACAATCTAACAATTCATTCGTTTATATTATTTAAATGATAAGCTAGAAAAAAAAAAAGTATAAAATCCAACTAGTAAAGAAAAAGAAATGGAAAACATCATGAAGAAAATCTTTTAGAATTTACAATTAATTTATGGGATTTACTTCAAATAGTATCTTTCTGCATGGTTAGATAGAATCTAAAACTAAAAGGCAACTAAACAATAGTAGAAGTTGATCATGATATTAATTTGTTCATTCTCAAAACCGAAGAAATGAAGTTAGTGACTCAAAGACTTGTTCTTGGCAAGGGATGGTTAGGCCCATGTCGTGATCGAACCCGAACTCTTCTTCGGCTTGGTGCAGCAGGGCCTGGAACTCGGGCCGCGACAAGAACCAGATGGGTACGACGTATCGGCTCCGGTTGTCACCAACGTACACGACAAAATGGCCCTTAGGTACATCATCATAATAATGTTGTTGTTTCTTTCCTATGGTTGAACATCTCTTCATAATATGTTTGATGAGTGCTGCTTGTGAGAGCTTGTTTGTTGACTTCTTGAAGGCCATTTTGAATTTGGGATCAAATATATGTCACTGGCTTTGCCCTTTAGAAAGAGATTTATAGAGAGACTATAAAGGTGGTCTGGTGGGAATGAATAGGTGTGTATTTATAGGGTACGATATAATATGAGTGTGGCTATAATTCATTTTCTCACACTTAGACATGTATATATATATATATGCATATATAAGTATACCTAGGATGCATCCTATATATACAAATCTTTGTTCGTTTAAAAATCGGGAGAAGTGAGAAACAATCATAGATGTTAACAAAACAGGGTGAGATTAATGACACCTCATCAATATGAGATTTAAAGTTATTTTCTGTCATTTGCATTATTTTAATTAAAGAAAGCATCTACAATTAAAAGAAGTTTATCTGGTTGACTTTTTTCAATAAATATTAGTTTTGTTTTTTTAAGTGAAATAACTTTTATATATTTTTTTAAATAACAAAAAGTTATACTATAAATTTAAGTATTTTTTTATTTCTTATATCTATATAATATTGCTATATTTAAAAAAAAATAATGATGTGCGGTATAATTATGTTATTATTATACAATATATACTATACTTTATCGTGCTTTATGGAAACTTATTGCACAGTTATACAATTTACACAAATACTTCGTATGATTTACATTATGCTACTATAATAACGTAGTGTTAATTGTATAGCAAGAATAATAATTAAAATAATAAAAGTTTTTTTATTTAAAAATTTGATGAAACTATATATTATTTAATGCAAAAGCGAACACTAGAAATAATTAGTATGACAATAACACCCTTATTATCAAAGCAATTCAAATGATCCAAATGTCGAAAAGTATCGATTCTCGTGATTTTTAGAAACAATGGTTTGTATCATATCATCTCCTACTTGAGTCGGGCTCCATGACACACCCAAATTAACTAGAATCGTGAGGAAGCTTACACTCATCTTGTAAATGATTATTTCTTGAAGTCCACATCCTTATTGTCAAACCGTTTAGATGTCATTTTAGCATGAGTCCACACCTGTTCATACGAATAGTTCAAGATATCGAGAGAGAGTTTGATGATTCATAGTTGGCAAACTGTGTGATAATTCATAATAACAAGCACATGATAACCTTTAAGCAGATTTAGCTGAATGTGCTTAGAGACATTGTAATGATTGAAGTATTGTATCTTTTTAAAGTTTGTGTTTAAAATCCTAGTATATTACTTATGTTTAATTAACTAATATCAGTATTATATATATGTTTTTTAAATAAATTTGAAAATAATACTTTGTAGATATATTACTTATGTTTTTTAACTATGAGGGTTTCTCATTATCCTTCACTATATACTTATGTATATATATATGTTTGTATGTGTATGTGTGTGTATGTGTATATGTAATAATAATTAAGCAATTACTAAAAATATCATCACACTCAATAAGTTGCCACACATGTTTAGTTTTTATAAACATACACACGCATACACATACAAATACACACACATACACATACAAACATATATATGCACATACATATATAGTGAAGGATAATGAGAAAACCTCATAGTTAAAAAACATAAATAATATATCTACAAAGTATTATTTTCAAATTTATTTAAAAACCATAAATATAATACTAATATTAGTTAATTAAACATAAGTAATATACTAGGATTTTAGGGATAACTTTATAAAATAATAACCAACTTTTAAAAGTGTTCAAATTAGGTAACTCAAGTTTTAAAAGTGTCCCAATTAGGTCACTCAGTTTTTATATTTTATATAAATTAAAAGCCTTAACATGTTTTTTAGCATGTTATACTTTTTGTTTCAGTTAGAAAATATTTTTTTTTATCTTTTGATGTTGATATGGAACGGTGACGTAAATTTTAGGTATTTTTTATTTTTTTCATAATTAACATGTTTCTTTTTAATATAATTTTATATATTGAAAATTCTAACCTCACGTCTTCTCCACTGTTACTTTCTTGACATAAGAAAATTCGATTATAACTTGATTTGATCGTTTAGTGGTTCAATTTGAGAAAACATGTATTGATGACTAAATTAGAACACTTTTAAAACTTGTTTACTATTTTGTGACATTTTTCACGACTTACATTTCCAAATATTTGAAAGATTTGAGCATTCACTACTTTTAAGGTAAGTTACAACGTATAGTCACTATCTAGGTGGCAATTTGGCGAAAACGATGTAGACTCGCTTTTTAATCATAGTTAAACTAGTATTACCCACAACATAATAGCCTACCCTATTAAACATAAGCATACATGCCATTAATAAAAAAAGATATAAGTATTTCTAAAATATTTTTTTTTATTTACTCTTATTATTTTCTACTTACTTAACCGTTACTTTTCAAAATTTTTATTATTTTCTACTTACTTAATCGTTACTTTTTAAATATTTTTGGAACGTCAACAATTTTATAGCAACAAAACCAAACATTAATTCACTTCTAGCAAGAAGCTAGAAGACATGAAATAAAAGATACATTAAAAGTAATTATTAAGAATACTATTGAGATCAAATAAACACCATAGATGCCAATTTAACATGTAAGTCATGAACAGTTGATCCATAGAGAAAGTTGTTGTCTTGATGTCTTGTAGCTTATAGCTTAGGAATTGAAATCACATTAACACGTAGTGTTAAGTTAGTCAAATCAGTTTGTTTTGAGATGACTAATTGAGTGTATGAATACGAGAAAAGCAGAGCTGCAGATGCATGTGGGAGTGTTTGAGAACATATTGGCTATGTTGTACTTTAGCATGACACCCCGACCCCCTCCTCATTTATCACTCTTGTCTTAAACGTTATATAATGTTGAAATAAAGTAAAATTAAAAATAAAACGTAAGGGTATGAGCCCTCAAATCACTTTGGGGGTGTTTGTTTTTCTGAAAAATGTCTGCGCAGGCTCTTTAGTCTGCGCCGCGCAGACCACGCCCAGACATTGTCATCTGCGGACTGTTTGTTTTTTCGAAGACATTTCATTAAAAAACGTCTGCGCGACTTCTTTTTGGTGCAGACTTGGTCCAGCCACTTCTAAGTTCGGCAGACCTCTTCTTAAATACCACCACCAACCAACACCCACCACCACCGGCCGCCGCCACCACCATCCACCTCCACCACCAGCCACCGTCCGCCACCACCAACGTCTGCCGCCTCCTCTGTCCACCTCCGCCACCAGCCACCATCACCGTCCGCCACCACCACCCACCGTCCGCCACCACCCACCACCACCATCGAGCGCTGCCGTCCGCCACCATCACCATCATCCGTACACCACCACTAGTTTATTTTAATAATCTGCAGATGTTAAAAAACAAACAGTATTTTTCTTGCAGACTACAGAGGTTTGGTGCACCTCTTCAGGTACAGATGTTTGCAGATCTGGTCCGTAGACTAAAGACATTTTAACTCTTCGAAAACAAACACCACCTTTGTGATTTGGTTTAAGTTAACTTGCCTTATGCTTTGAGTAGTAGGTTGTTTGTTATGAGTTGATATATGATCTCAAGGTTGCAAAATTAACTTTATATAGTTAATTTAAGGTTCGTACTTCTTGAATAAAATCAAAAGACAATCTTTTTTAAGGTAGATAAAAAAAATTATTTCAAGACCGACTGGTAAAAAACGTAGTTTAATATATTACTTATAAAAATGTAGTCGAATAACATATGGCTTAATCAAAGTTTTATCATTATTATGGTTATCATGTTAGTTTTTAAATGTCATGACTTTTTTTAAACAAGTTCATAAAACGCGTATAACCATACAATTATTCATATATATTTCGCTAAAGATAGTTTGTAGAATTCACATTCAATACTTAGAAAGAGTTTTACTAAATATGCTTCTCATCCTTTCTGTTTGACGTGTTACTCCCCTCTTAAGTTGTCATATCAATAGAATCCTTTATTATTATGTTGAAAGACAAAATTGATTTCTTTTAAGTTCTCCAATTTGATTTTTTTTAAAAGGAGGTACATTGATAAGTGTATGACTAAATGTACCCTTTCTACTGAACGTATCTCACATTTGAGAGTGAAATTTATCGTTTAATCGGGTGGACCCAACAAGTTTATAAGAGATGAAGGATACATTTAACATCATCAATTAAGAATTTGAAAATTAAAGAGAGAGATACATATAGTCTTTGTGCATCCTCCTTTGATTTGATATAGAGGTTTCAAAAGAGAACATGCTCAATAATTAATTAAGTATGCATATTGTTTTATTATTCTTCTTTTCCATATAAAATTTATTTTTGTAGGTTTCTGATGCAAAATAATTATAATTAGTCTAGTAAAAAAAATATTACAGAATTCGTTTGATCTGTTTTGCAAAATTATCAATCTATAATGATTTTTAAGAACTTTTATGATCACATTGGTGTTTAAAATTATTAATAATTGCAAAATAATTTGAAAAAATAAAAACCAATTTCTAGTCACTTAATTATATGGTAATCCCTCGTATGTGGTTTTGTTATACGAATTACAACCATTATCATAACATTTTTCTAATTATATATATGTTTTCGTTGATCTCGTGTTAATATTATATATTCGTTCTTGTTAATGGTGAATCCTGGTAATTAACCTCGTACAAATAATCATCCGTATTTCAACTCATGTTAATTAGGCTCAAAAGCTATTCGGCTTTTACAAACATTTGAAACGACGCTAGCTCTCTCAATTTTTGACCCATCATATATCATTTTCTATTTCTAAACATAATATTAAAAAAAATAAATAAAAGTTAAAAACTCATCTAACGAATCTTTTTATACTTTGTAAAGACATGAAAACTAAATATAAGTAAATCTTATAAGTTACTGCAAACAAATCTAACCGCATATTCGTTATCTGCTCGATATCTGAAGTGCCCCATTTGACTATATTACCATTTTTCCCCAATTGGAAAAGGTTGTTATTCTTTGTTTAGGAATAAATAGAAAGAAAAATATGTTTTGATTAAATTTTATTCTATCATGGTCAAAACATTAACATGTTACATGTGATAATTTGCTTAATATGATTTTCTATCCACTTTGTTATTTAAATGTCACAACTTTGTTAGATAACTACAATATCAAATCAAGAAAGTTCAATTTATTTGATCAAAAGGTTAAGTTTGACTAGCACTTTCTTTTGACATCTCTTCTAATAGAACGAAGGTTTTTGAAAATGTAATTTATGGTATGTTTGTAATAACGTATTTGGGTAAATGATAGGTACTGAATTTACATTGCATGTGGTGTACAACTCAGATATAATGTATTCTATTGATTTAGGTGAAATTCAAGGAAAATAACATGTATGATTCTAAAATTATTAATAGAAAAAATAGGAATACTTCTTTAAGTTATACCGATATAGGAGATCAAAGAAAATTTTTATGACATTCTAGGCGAGGTTGGAGGGTCAGCGGCCAGCGCTCGTGGCGGGTCCAAGTGGCTTAGCGTCTAATGGTGGTCTCGCTGACTAACAGTTATTTCATTATCAGCAACAACTGTGTTTATCAACAACAACTAACCAATAAGAAGTTGATTGTGCGATAAGCAATCAACAATAATTATACAATCAAAACCAACTTACTAGTAACTAAATTACTGCGAACAAATGCTAGTTATATTTTTAGATGTTAATTACCATAATTTTTAAGTATATTTTGGCACATATATTGCATTCTTTACATGTATTCTCGTTTATTTCATATATTATTTGTTTTGATGAGATGAAATCTACTTTGATGTGTTTTAGTTTGTTTTGTAGGTTCGATCTGATCGGGGGAAAAGATAAAGGCATGTGGAAACAATGAATATGTTATTGAAAAAATATCTTGAATTTAAAGAGTGCGGAAAAATTCCTAAAATTTAGGAATTTTTGTTGAAGATCATTACCACTAGATTTTTTTAAAAAATATAAGGAACAAAAAGACCTAAAAAGAAGATATTGGAATTAAAGGATTTATATAAATAAAAGAGGATGGGAAGATCAAAAAGGCATCTTGGAGAATCAATTTTTTTGGGACACCTTGGGGCGACGGCTATAGCAAGAAAAACAAAAACATTCAAATGGTGTCAGTTATTCTTAATTCCAAAAAAATAAATATTGTTTGTTTTATTTGTACATCTTATTTTGTTTAATCTATTTGTTATACCCGGCTAGAATAATTTTAGTTTCAACATTAGATTTTAATTTTTTTACTTTGGTTTTAACTTATGTGAATCGTATATGAGATTTTTTTTTCAATTTTAATGGTTTATTTATTTGATTCTTGATATTAAACCCAGATCTACTCTGATATATATTAGATTGTTAATAAAATTGGTTATTTTATTAATTTTTCTTATAAAATTCTTTAATTTTTAAAACTCTAGTCAAGTTTTGATTTTTGATAAAAGAAAACATTTAACAGTTTGAGTTTGTTTATAAATTCATTCTCGTTATAGAATCATACAATCTAGTTAAACATACCGAACGGCATGTGTGTTAGTTATAATTGATACTTCTATCATTGCAACCCACACGCTAAGATCCGAACGGCATGTGCTTAGAGTAGCGGGTTGACTATAATCAACGAACTGCGTTTGATTAGACATTAATAGAGTGGATGTCCGAACGGCGTGATGTCTATTATCGATACAAATCCTTAACTAAAAGGGTCATTAAACGGTAATCGTTAATAATCGTAAGCTGAAACAAATCAAGAAATTACCTTAGTGGTTAGAATTAGTTTTTATATTTGAATTTACTACACAACTTAATTGACGTTTTTAATAATTATTTTTCATAATTAAAAATCATAAAAAATATCAAACTTTGATTTTTTGGCAGAACCTAAACACGACCATGTGGAATTTCTTTATAGTTTTGACACGGCCGTTTCAGCGTGCTGGAAAATTTTTACTTTTTGATATTTCTTTTAGTTTTAGTTTCTAATTAAAACCTCCCATCTTTTTTAACCATAACCAATCAAAGTAATTGTATTAAAATGTTTTTTGATTAAAATAATTAACCCGTATCACCAAGTACATGAACCATACTTCCAATCATACTATTATTAATGAGTGCACGTTAGGTTCACATTTACATGTTTTATTTGCTGGATTCGACACCAACAACAAAAGTCAATAATTAGCTATAACTTACTAAGTTACTACTAAAATAGTTCCTACTAGTAATAGTCAAATTAAACATCAAATATTTTAACCTAACGGATGTATTTTTTTGACGATGCATTATGTCATTTCAGCTAGATGTTGTGATAGTTTTTCAATTGTATAAAGAATAAAAGAAAGTGTTTGCTCTGTTGGGTACAAGGGTTTTTAACATAAACATGCGGTCTTTTTTTTTTTTTCTTTTGGAATTATCTAACGAAGATTCAAGAGTGTTACAAAAATACCAGAGGTGTATTTATAGTAAAAACAACTAAATCAACCGTTTTAAGCCCTCAAATTTTAAGGGCCCACAAAATTAAAAAAAAATACTATTATTATCTATATTCTAAGTTGAAAATATATGTGATAATCCAATCAATATTTGTGTTTTTAAAGAATTAGAGGTTAATGAGAAGGATAACAAATGATTAAAGGTTTATCGAGATCAACATATAAAACTTAATTCATCGAGATCGACTTACAAATCTTGATTAATAAAGGTCCACTTACGAAACTTGGTTAATCAAAATTTAATCAACATTTTTAAAATCTAATAATAATTTTATCAACTCTTTTTCTTTTCAATTTAGAATTTAATAATTATATAATTAGTAAGCAGATCTTTATTTGATGCTTATTTTAGGTTTATCAATTCTAAAGAATATTTTTTTTTTGCAATTATCATCTAATCGAGTAACTATTATTGTCTAATTTTGATTTATGCTTAATTGTTTTAATGTGCTATTGCAATTTTGCCAATTTAATCTATTGTTGTCTGTTTTGATTTTAATTTACATTTGAAAGTGATTTTTCTATTTACAAAAATCTATTTTTGTTTTTTATCATTTAATCCGCTCTTTTGCAGTTGATTTTATTTCAGTTAATTAAATTATTTTCTGTCAAACTATAAGCAATTTTGTTTATTTTGTTGGTTTTAGGCAAAGGTCTTTGAGAATGATACGTAATCAAGGGCCCCAAAATTTTGTTTCGCTTTAAACCTCAAAATATGTTGAGTCGGCCCTGAAAAATACTTCAATGTAATCGTGATACAATCCAGAAAGAATATCCAAGAAAGTTTAAACTAAGAAACTTATATAATATGTACATGTTTAATTATTAAGTTTTTACTTTTTGAAAATATGTTATAAAATCTTTTTAGATTTTCTATTTATGAAAAAAATTCATGGATCTTGTATAAATTATTTTGGGGGAACAGCGGGCTACGTGTGTTGGGGGGTGTGGTGGTTCAAGGAACATAAAAACAAGCCAAGCCTCAATGGAACGGGCCAAAATAATTAAGCAATGAGTATTTTTTGGTTTTACTGAACTTATTGAATATGAAGTTTAAAAGTTCTATTTATTTTAAAAATTATTATATACGGCGGGTTAGAAATTTGTGTATCAAATATTAGAATAAAGCAAATATTAAATAGTTAATAATAAATATATAAATAAATAAACAAGAGAATAGAAAAACAAACTTTTTTATTAAGTAAAAAAAGAAAAACGATAAAAAATAATGATAACAATAAAATTTGGAAATTAAGAAAGAACAACGAGAAACAAACTTATCTATTAAGTGAAGAAACAGAAAAACAAATCAAGTAAATAAGTGCTTACACAATTGTGACAAATGTAAACCCTCATTTACGTATTTTTTATATATAAATAGTGACATACACAGAGAGAGAGAGAGAGACGTACGAACTGATCAATTCAGAATATTTTTTTTGTGAACGACCAACAAATACTATAAAACCCGGTCACCTGGGTAAATCCATTAACAAAAGACCACCTATGATCTCTATATTAGAAATCCATGAGGTGAAACCCATCATTCCAAGAAAAACGCATCACCTAAAGATTCACTATAACAAAACCCATAGCCCACTTAAAGCATATTGCGTCAAATGAGACTCAAACCTATAAACTGTATATTAGAAATCCATAAGATACCTCCTCATAAACCAATTGATCTACAGCTCATGGTCGATCAATTCAGAATACTACATTGCAAGAAAACGCAAACTAAGTCTAAGCTGTCCATTTTATTTTCCAATTTAAAATATAGCATATAAAATAAAATGATATTGTTGAAATATGTCTATCTACAATTCATTCAATTCAATGTCAAAATATGATTTTATATAAAAGTCATCTGACTCTTGTATTTTTATTTTCTTTTCATAAATATTGGGCTGTATATGTGTTGAGAACGATGAAAGCTTGTTGGGCTAAGCTTGTACCAGTAAATACTATGGATTGGGCTTATGATAACAAGAGCTAAAGTAGGTGGATAATTCTCTAATGGACTTATATCAAGTGGGCTGCTACCCTAGATTGTTGGTTAGCTGGGAATATATACACAAATCAAGTTCATGAACCCAGAAGATAGATCAGCAACATCATCATCATTATCGTCGTCTTCTACATCATCCGGTTATCATGATAATGAAGCAGTTGTCTTCAGTTATAATCATCGATCACACACAAGACAGACTTTTTATTTTTTTCTCATTTTTCTTCTGAATGAAGTTCTGTTCATCGATCTTGTTCTTCATTTTTATGAGAGTCTTTTCTAGGGTTTTCATCTTTATGATTCTTTGGACGATGCATTAAATTGGGAATAAGAGTGTTTCTTTTGAGTTTTCTAACAGATATATATACACATATACACACACATATTAGGCTAGAAACTTGTATATTATATGAGTTAAATAAAAATATATTAAATAGTTAGTAATAAGAATTCTTAAATTAAGAAAGATAAACCGTAAACAAACTTATTTATAAGGTTAATAAATAGAAACATGAAAAGTAAATAATAATAATAAAGATTGAAAGTTAACAAAAAGAACGGGGAAACAAACTTAACCATTACTTGAAAACAAGAAGTGGAAAATATAAATAGCAACTTAAAAAAGTGTTACAATTGATGCACTCATCTACTTGATTTTTTTAGATATATATAAAGATCTGATAGTTACTATTTCTCTCGATGTATGCACGACATGATGTATGCATACAAGGGTGATCATAATAACATGATAATTAAATACCTACATTTGATATCTACTCGATTTCACTTACATTAGTTATTATGAAAAAGATAAAAATCATACAATCAAAAATCAAATGAAAATTAATTATAAATCAAATAATCTATTATGATTATGTTATTAGATAATTACTCTTGACAACTAAAATAAAAGTTACAAATATCACCAGTTGAATAAATTTATAGATTACTATAATCATATAAGAGAATATTATTTATCGTATCTTAGAATAAAAAGATTCTAATTTGAATGATGAATTTAGAAAGTGTGATAAATATGTACATCGGGTCCATTACAAGCCAATTTATGAAATAAGATCAAACCAAAGGACTAAGGACGTACCACAACCATAAACCTCGATCACATGTCCTGTCTGTTTAACTAAACAGGTACAACTATCAGTGCATACTACCCCATCATAAAAGACAAAAACAAGGGTCTTTGTCTCATCCAATACACTTGACTAAATAAATACAAGTATACGTATGGTTTAGGTAATATATTCATATGATTTTTGTTCGTATTATGTAACTTTTATAAATTACAGCTTTAGACCTACTTGGCATGTCACATGTAACACACTTTTAATCATTTTTCCTAATCGTGTTATATATATTTTTGAATTTCTAATTTATTCCAACTACAAACACCCATGCTAAGACGTTTTTTATTTAATGGTTTCTCTTTTGCCTCCAAAAGCTATGCATCTCTCGTGATTTCCATCGGTTATTTTGGGTTTGGCAAAAGAGGGATAACCGTAAGCACTTATTAAGTCCCTTTAACAGAGATTTTAAGTTTGTATCTAGTTTTTATTAGTTTTTATTTGTATTCAACATCACACATAGAGTTTTTATATGATACCTTTAAGTTTCGTCTTTAAATCACTTCAAATTGAACTCGAACTCGAAGATTCAGGTTGCAACATGGTGGAAATAATCGGACCCTCTCCCAACATCTCGAGTACTGCTGTAACACTGTCAAGACACGCGCCACCGCCACCGCCACCGCCACCGCTAGCAGGTGCACCACTGATGGCAACAAGCTCCTGGAGATCACGGGTTGTGCTCTAGTATTGAGTTGTATGTTTATAATACGAGGGTGTATATACTTCAGTTTTTGTTGTTATTAATAAAGTTGCTTTCGAGCGGGTTAATTGAATTTATTTTAACATTTAAATGTAATATTTATATATTCGTGATTTTTGTAGGTGTTTGTATTTTTGTATAGCTCCTTGCTAGTTTTTATATATGATCCATCTTGTCGTTAAAAAAAGTATAAGGCCATCAGAAGCTGATGTCATCTCTTTGGGTTTTTTTCATTTCAGTGATCTTTGATTAATTAAGATATATGCTCATCTTTTTATATAATTTAGGGGTAACTTTTCAAAATAATAATTAAGTTTTAAAAAATAATATTCAATTAGATCACTCAAGTTTAAAAAGTAATTAAAGGTTTTAACATGTTTTTTAATATGTTTTTTTTATTGGTTCAATTACAAAATGTATTTTACTTTTTTTTATGTTGATGTGGATAGATGACATGAATTTTAGAAATTTTTTTAATTTTTTAATATAATTAACATGTGTTTTAATTTTATTTAAATATAATTACATATATTGGAAATTCCAATCCCCTATCTTCTTCTTTATTTCTTTCTTGACACAAAAAAAAAAAAAAAAAAAAAAAAAAAAAAAAAAAAATTGATCATGACTCAATTTGATATCATACTAAACCATTTTAGACAAAATATGTATGAGTGATATAATTGAAATATCTTTAAAACTTGATTATTATTCTGTTACTTTTCTTTACATTAAGAGTTAGTAAGTTTGTATATAAACCTATATTATTGGACAAGGCTTAGGTCATTTATAGTTGTTAACTTTGATTTTTGATTCAAGTTTTGTAGAAAGAAAACATTCTATTTTTACGGTATTTGGATTTCATAAATAACCTATACTAGATTTGTTCTTGTTTTAGAATGATCGATCAGTGGTTTGGCATCTTGGATTTGGATTCCGATAACAGTGCTTTTATTTTGAATGTCATTTGAAACTACTCATAATACTGATGTTGATTTTGACGTTCATGCTTGACTTGCTTAGAAACACCGTTAAAAAGAAAACTTACCACAGTAAAAAAAAAAAACTTTTTCGAGTCAAGTTTGAAACTAAGATTTTAAAAATTCCAATCTCAAACCATCATCACCGTATCGTTAGACCAAAAGGTTGCTCAAATATAGTCTTGGTGGTATAATTTTGCCTTTTACCCTCTCAAACCTTCGTGACCTTGAGTATTAATGCATACAAGATATATATTAATGCAAAGAAGATTGAATAGTAATAATATATTTAAATAGAAATAATATTTGTTTATTAAAAATATTAATAATATTTGTTAATTGATTTTTGGTTATTACATTCAAATTTAACTAGTTATCTTTATAAACCTTCATGAGCTTGAGTGCTATAATTTCTTTATTCTTTGTAATCGGTATTTATGATATTATTATTTGTCCTTTGATTAAAAAGAAAAATTGTTCCTCTTTAATGTAGTTTGATAAAATTTAGTGTAGCATTACTCATAGATAAAAACATTGATGCACTCACGGTTTATTTTATGATTACCAAGATTAATTTCAATGCAACGAAAGTTAGACATAATAAATGACGCTCAATAATCCATGCATTTCAGTGAAATTACAATTGCCCACACATGTTAGTATTCCATTATCCGGTGAAATTGCCAATACATCTCAGAGGTGGGGGTGGCGTTGTTGTAGTAGAATCATCTACAAGTATTATAAATTTTTCAATGCCATACATTTAATCTTTACAATCAACCACAATGGTCATAGAATCATTCTTTCAAGGATTAAAAAGGGAGAAAGGAGTAGCACCGAAATGCTACATAGATATTATAAATTTTCAATTTTCAATGATATAATATGATATAAATTGTCGTTTTGCTCTTTATAGTTTGGTCACATTTGTCATTTTCATTCAAAGAAGATTTTGTTTGTTTGTTTTTTTTTTTTTTTTTTTTTTTTGCATCTGGCTCCTCAAGGTTTTGAAAAATTGACATTTTTCTCCATTAGTTTAAATTGTTAAACAGATAAATTGACTAAATTATCCTTTAAACTACAAAACAAAATCCCCCAATTGCATAATCATAAACGTGTGGAACTGAACCATGATATAGGAGAGATGGCGACTAGAGACGGGTCTTAATTATACAACTCCTTCACAATGGGTTCCTGTACCGCCACAAAAAATGAGGTCCGTTCTCCTCCCCCATCAATAAAGCCAATAATTTTGTGATTCAGTAACGATGAAAGATTTGAAGATAAAATGTCTGATTTAGGTTTCATGAATGAAACAATTACACGTGAATGGAGTTTTAACACTAATACGTTAACATAAATTAGGTCTTTGTCGTTATATGCAAAATTACATAATTAACCCTTTTGATGATAGATGGTTTAACATTCTAAATTAATGAATTTAACTTGAAAAAAAGTAATTCTTAAACCTTAAGGAGACAGATAAAAAATTTTATTTTATAAAAATAATAAATGTGACCCAACCAAAGGAAGAGAAAAATAACAATTCACTTGATGGTATATTATTGAAATTTTGAAATGCTCATGGGTTGGTCCATAAGCTAGTTCAGTTTATTAACAAGTTTGGTTCTGGTCTTGTAAGGCCCAAACATAGTTAAAACACGAAGAAAATTAGCATTAGCCAGTTGGCCCAGTTTGGGGCTTTCAGGCCCAACTAGCTTTCAACATGGCAAGTTGGCTGTTCGCGACACGTCAATTGTCTTGCATAAGCCCTAAATTTTATTTTTTGTTGTTTATTTAGTATCAAACTAGTAATATTCCTAATAACACCGAGCGTTGTGGTGGAGGAATCATGACTCAGTTTAAGCATAATCCATGTCACGTCGGTGTGTTAGACCGTAAACATGACTCCGTTTTATTTTTTGTTGTTTATTTTTCATATGGCTCACTTAATTTTAAAAAGTTTAAACCTTTATAGTTTATTGTATAGGATTGAAACATCTAGTGAAAAATAAGTAAATTTAAAGGGAAAAAAACTTTAGTGCTGAAGCTTCCTCTTATATATATATTAGAATTAGAACATGAGATTGTATGCACTGTGAACACACGTTGACTAACTCATCTATTTTCTTTTTGGATATTTTTGTAATTTAAGTAATTATCCTAGGAAGACAAGTCTTGGCTATAGTAACTCAAGGGGCCAAACAAAAAGGTGTTACCGTTTATAAAAGGGTTATTGGATTTTAATAATCCTAACTTTCATTTATTGGCCGGGATTAATCCGAACTCAGAAAATATTTACAGACACTCCTAACTTTAAGTTTATTTTCCTTCAACGATCCCTAACTAACTGAGAGTTAACACCGTTAGTTTTTTGATAACGTGGACTGTTTATATAGCCAAAACACTAAGCAGTAAGTTAAAATCAATCATCTGGTCCGTCAATCTGAAACTTTTGCACCCTAAAACTCGTCAATCTTCACCTTCTTATCTGAACCACTTAACTTATTCGAGGTAGATTTCAGGCGACGTTGGAGGCTAGACACCAAAAAACGGACTTGATAGAGGCCGGGCGGCGACATAGTTGAAAAATGGCTTAATGTTAGCCCCATTTCATCAAAAAAAACTAACGGGGGTTAACTCTCAGTTAGTAAGAGATCGTTGGAGGAAAATAAATTCAAAGTTTGGAGTATTTACAAACATTTCCTGAGTTGGGATTAATCCTGGCCAATAAATGAAACTTGAGATTATTAAAATCCAATAAAAACAAGTAGGAAAGCTATCAATTGATTTTTTTTATATAGCAAGCATAAAAGTTTTATAATTTTTTTTTATATAGCAAGCATAAAAGTTTTATACTTTCAACTTTGACTACAATTTGTTTTAAAGTTTTTAGCAATTAACATATGGCCACATCAAATTTATTAAATTGATAACATACATTTATCAATTTATTAGTTTTTAAAAGGGATATTGGATTTTAATAATCCTAAATTTCATTTATTGGCCGGGATTAATCCCAACTCAGAAAATTTTTGTAGACACTCCCAACTTTGAACTTATTTTCCTCCAAGGATCACTCACTAACTGATAGTTAACCTCCTTTAGTTTTTTGGATTAAATGAGGCCGCTGTTTTTCAACTACGTAGCCGCCTAGCCTCTATCAAGTCTTTTTTTTCGATGTCTAGCCTCCAACGACACCTGAAATCTACATCCAATGAGTTAAGTGGTTCAGATCAGAAGGTGAAGATTGACGGGTTTTAGGGTGCAAACGTTTCAGATTAACGGACCAGGTGGTTGATTTCAACTTTCTGCTTAGTTTTTTGGTCATATAAATAGTCCACATCATCGAAAAACTAATGGTGTTAACTCTCAGTTAGTAAGGTATCGTTGAAGGAAAATAAGCTCAGAGTTGAGAGTGTTTGTAAACATTACTTTAGTTGAAATTAATCCCGGCCAATAAATGAAAGTTGGGATTATTAAAATCCAATAACCTTTTTTAAAATTGATTACAAAATCTCTATACTTAAAAAGTTTAACCACAAAGTTCTTTTTAAACAATAAGAAGGAGGTTATACTTTTGACTAATCTAACTTCCAATTCAAGTTTCTCCGTCACTTTCACTTATCAGCCTTAAACTATGAGCCCCTTCAAACCTCATATTTTCAGTTGCATTTAACTTCATAGCTTGAGAATTCAAGTGTTACAATATTAATACATACTATTTGTTAATTTAACTTGAGGTGCGAACTCTTGTCCCACAAATTTTATTTTCATTCTCGTTACACCCATCACTCTCTTAAACATAACCTTCTTTGACCACACGTCCCACTACCCTTACTAACGTGCCACCTTCGTGGGCAATTTTACTCTTTCACATCCTCTCATTGTTGTCACCACCCTTTTAGTTTTCCTTAGCATCCATATCACCGCAAATTGTTTTTAATTGTTACCTAGTAAATTTATTGATTGATGTCATATCTACGTTTATGACTATTTGACTAGTAGAGCACATCATAAAGTTTATTCTTAGTACTGACGTGTCATGTAAACTTCTAAATTTCCTTTTATTTATAAGAAAAATCCAGCACCTGCAATTATTGATATTTAGATTTACACTAATATTTTGTAACCATGTAAACTGTTTTGATATATCTTTTAATATAGTATAAATAAATTATAATTACATACTAATATATTGTAAATAAATATAATAAATAATTAAATACATATATAGTGTAATTTGTAAATAGTAACTTTTCTCAATTAGTAATGAGCAGTATATTTCTATTATAATATGAATAAATTTTGATAAAATTTTAATATAGTATATAAAATATAATATAAATAATATTTTTTTCAACAAATAACAAACCATATTTATAATATATTATATATAAATATAATAAATTATAATTACTTGTGTAAACTAAAAACTAAGTATATACAATAAATAGAATACAATATCATAAAAAAAACTTATACAAATACATTACATAATATAATAAGTTCACAAAACTTCATAAAAATGATGTTCTCGTTAAATGATCGAGGCTCAGTTGCCATTGTTTTTATGATACATGTTACATTGGTTGTCACATGGATCATTAGGTTTTTAAAAACAAACATGACTCATTACAAACGCTCAAAAGTTTCATGCTATTTGTGTTACAGGTATTATATTATGTCTTGATATATAAATTAAATATGGTTAAACTTACCTTTTACTTCATTACATTTTTATAACAACAGGGTAGATATATAAATTTATAAAACATAGAGCTAGCAAGGTGCAAGCTTTTTACTTATTAGGATATAACCTGTAGGAACCGTTCACATAAAATTATAAATAAACAATCTTTATTGATATATACAATACAAAGAAATATAAATTACAATTACAATTTTCTTTACAATTGAATACTTTACAGAAATAGATGAACAAAATGTAAAAGCTGAGGATCGTGTTTAACACATGGCCCTTAAAACAAATTCCGAGCCTCCCAGGAGAACTCGTTTTGTTTCCCAAGGTACAACAGCCAAAGCAGATTGTACTGCCGAGATTGATCTAGAACCCGAATTTGTTTGTAGAAGAGAAACCAGAGAGATGGAGGATGTTCAGAGAACCTGTTTGCTGCAGATTTTCGTGTTGTTTGGTGTGTGTTTCTACTAAGCCATCCTTAGTATTTATAGTAGACTTTGAACTCCGTAACCGCCACTCGGTCATTACTCAGCCATTAATCCGAAATCGTAACCGCCCATTTAATTCGTCATTAACAGCCATCAGTTTCGGTCAACACGTAACCGAAACTGTTACGAGTCGCGCACCAAGGTCAGACGCACCTGACCGGACCCTCGAACCAACCTTCAAAAATACTAAGGCGGCTCTCAAGCGGCTCGCGGCGATGCGAGTGTGCGAAGTGCAAAGTGCGCCATCAAAGCGCCACATTGGGCCCACATGCCCACGCCGCGCGCGCGGGGGTGCGAGTGCGAGTTAAGGGTGCTTCGCACCCTTATCGAATCCACTTAGTGTGAAACCTTAGGAAACAATATAGACAAGAGGTTATAGAATATAAACCATTTTATATTCTTTCTTTCCTCCAATGTGGGACAACTTCCCACACCCATTAATTCCTAATGTAATTCAACATATTAATTTTCATTCAACACATTAATTTTATTGACTAAATATTAATACTCATATTAATATTATCAATAAATTTCCAACAATCCCCCACATGAATGGAAATCATTTCTTCAAAAAATTCAGCAGTCAGGTGTTGCAGGATAGGTATGTGTTCCCTTTGAACCTTCCTTTGTGACATATACTTAGTCTCCTAGTGGTGTGTAGACACGATGTCTTTGAACAGACCCTGTTTTATGTAGACGACAATATACATTCACACAACACTCTTCCTGGTTTGATCAACCCCTCATTGTCGTGTCCGTTAATGGTCATGGAACACTTTCCTGGTTCTGCGAGAGCTCTAGGATTTGCGCCTCCCCACAAATCCATTCGAAGCGACCCCACTTCTCTCTAACATAGGTGATTCGATGAATCACTAAAAGCATCATAGTTGTATTGATTCTCACGAATCATCTAACCTTAATATGCTTAACCTCACTTTGGTCACTTGTTCGGGGTACTCCCCCAGAGTGAATGGACAAGGAAGTTCGTGGCTCCCTTTTAGTTTTAGGGTATTCCCCTAAAGTGACACCGTTGATCATATGATTAAGTTGTCCTATTGAACCTAGATCTTGGGATCTCCAGTCAACTAGGTTAGGTTTCCCTCATATTCTCCTTTTCCGTGGGCTTTAGTCCCATTCCTCTTGACAACTTATAAACTAATTCTGTGCTTAAGCCTTTTGTTAACGGGTCTGCAATGTTATCTTTTGACTTGACATGGTCAATCGTGATAACACCCGTTGATATTAGTTGTCGTATTGTGTTATGTCTACGTCTGATGTGCCTTGATTTGCCATTGTACACTGAGCTTTTGGCTCTACCAACTATCACACTGTATGCAAATAGCCGATAACGGCTTTGGCCATCTTGGAATATCTTCCACAAATTGACGTAGCCATTCAGCCTCTTCTTCGGCCTTATCCAAAGCGATAAATTCCGATTCCATTGTGGATCTAGCTATAACCGTTTGCTTGGATGATCTTCAAGATATTGCTGCTCCACCAAGTAAGAACACATACCCACTTGTTGATTTGGAATCTTTTATATCCGATATCCAGTTTGCATCAGTGTACCCTTCAATCACGGCTGGATGACGGGTATAGTGCAATCCATAGTCTCTTGTGTATCTTATGTATCTAAGCACCCTCGTTATACTCTTCCAATGTTCAGAGCTTGGATTACTAGTATATCTGCTTAGCCTACTCACCGCGTATGCTAAGTCGGGTCTAGTACATGTCATTAGATACATTAGACTACCAATAATTCTTGAATACTCTAATTGAGCAACACCCTCACCTCTATTTTTCTTTAGATGTTGGGTGGTATCAACTGGAGAACGTACTACACGTGTGTCTCCCGAGTTGAATTTTTCAAGAATCTTGTCCACGTAGTGAGCTTGACTTAACACAAGACCATCTTGAGTTCGAATAATTTTCACTCCTAAAATTACATCCGCTAAACCCATGTCTTTCATGTCAAATCTTCCTTTCAACATGTCCTTAGTAGATTTGATTATTTTATCATTACTCCCAATGATAAGCATATCATCCACATAAAGACATAAAATTACATAACCTCCCTGTGTATCTTTCACATATACACATTTGTCACACTCGTTTATTTTGAAACCGTTGTCAATCATGACACGATCAAACTTTTGGTGCCACTGTTTTGGAGCTTGTTTTAAGCCATACAATGACTTGACAAGTTTACATACTTTACCCTCTTGACCGTGGGCAGAGAAACCCTCAGGTTGCTCCATGTAAATCTCTTCTTCTAAATCGCCATTTAGAAATGCGGTTTTGACATCCATTTGATGTACTTCCAGATTTTTTAATGCCGCAATAGCAATAACCATTCTTATGGAGGTTATGCGAGTCACAGGTGAGTAAGTATCAAAATAGTCCAGACCTTCCTTTTGTCTAAAACCTTTGACTACTAACCTTGCTTTGTATTTATCAATACTCCCATCGGCTTTCATCTTCTTTTTGAATATCCAACGATATCCAAGTGGTTTGCAACCAGGAGGAAGATCTACTAGCTCCCAAGTATGGTTGTGAAGAATTGAATCAATTTCAATCTTGATTGCCTCTTTCCATTGAGGTCCTTCCGAAGAAGATACCGCTTCACGGTAGGTATTAGGCTAACCCTCAACCATATAACTTACGAAGTCTGGACCATAGGATTTCTGAACCCTTGCCCTTTTACTTCGTCTAAGTTCTCCCTCTTCAACCTCGGGTCGTTCATGTTGACTGTCATGAACTATGTCATCAATTCGTGTTGATGAACTTGCACCTCCATCATCAAACCGAGTTGATGAAGATGCATGTGTTTGTCCTCACATTGGAAACACATTTTCAAAATATGAAGCATTCCCCGGCCTTATCTCCATGATAGTGTTCTTTTGTACATCGGGATTCTTGGACTCATGTACAAGAAATCGATGTGCATTACTGTTTTGAGCATATCCAATGAATATGCAATCAACAGTTTTGGGTCCTAGTTTTTGAGCTTTTGGAGGTGGTACAATCACCTTAGCTAGGCACCCCCACACTTTAAGATAATTATATGATGGTTTTCTACCCATCCATAACTCATAAGGGGTTACATCCCTTTTCTTAAGTGGTATTTTATTTAAAAGACAATTGGCTGAGAGAATAGCTTCCCCCCACATGTCATGGCTCATCCCAGAACTTATCAACATGGCATTCATCATCTCTTTTAAAGTACGGTTTTTTCGTTCCGCAATGCCATTTGATTGTAGTGAGTAAGGGGTCGTACATTCATGTATTATTCCGCTTTTTGCACATAAATCGGCAAAAGGTGCAACATATTCACCACGTCTATCGCTTCTCAAAGCTTTAATTTTCTTGTTTAGTTGATTCTCAACTTCGTTTTTATACAAGATAAACTTGTCGATTGCCTCATCCTTACTTTTAAGTAAGTATACATAACAATATCTAGTGCAATCGTCAATAAACGTGATGAAATATTTATTGCCACATCTTGTTGGGTGTGCTTTTAAATCACATACGTCGGTGTGAATTAAACCAAGGGTTTCGGTTATTCTTTCAACCGGTTTAAATGATGATCTTGTAAGTTTTACTTCAACGCATGTTTCGCATTTAGAGTTTGTGTCAATATGGAATGTAGGTATGCATTTTAAATTTATTAAACGACGAATAGAATTATAATTTACATGTCCTGGTCTACCATGCCAAACATTTGAAGACTCAAGCATATAAATAGAAGTAGTAGTTTTATTCATTTCATTTTTGATAACGGTTACATTCAACTTAAACATACCATTAAGGGCATAACCCTTACCCACATACATTCCACGCTTAGTAAGGACAAACTTGTCCGACTCAAACACTAAACAAAAACCAAATTTATTAAGCAACCATCCCGAAACAAGATTCTTGCGAATCTCCGGGACATACAAGGTGTTGCTCAAGGTGAGTTCCTTCCCGGAAGTCATCTTCAAGATCACATTTCCTTCACCTTTGATGTCGGCCGTAGCTTTGTTACCCATATAAAGCTTTTCATCACCCGTAGCCTCTTTAAAGGTGCTAAAAAGGCTCTTGTCACCACACACATGACGGGTAGCTCCCGTATCAATAAACCATCCATGCGGGTTGTCCCCCACGAGGTTGACTTCTTCCACCATTGCGGATAGCTCGGTGATCATTGCCACTAACGTTGCACCGTCTTCATCCACCATATGCGCACGCTCACGCTTTGGTTGCTTGCATTGATTAGCACGGTGCCCCGTTTCACTGCAATTATAACAAATACCTTGGAAAGGTGGAGGAGGGGGTTTCTTTTTCACAACCCCTTTCCTTGGTCCAAGGTTCACCTTAGCTTTCCCCATTGGCTTTTCCCTTTACCCTTATAACCCTTTGATGGCTGCCCATATTCAACCACATTTGCTTTAGCCGTTGATTCCACACGGGTGCCTTTTTGAGCCATTTTGTTGTCTTCTTCAATTCGAAGACGAACAATAAGTTCATCCACAGTCATCTCCTTTTGTTTGAGCTTAAGATAATTTTTAAACTCTATCCAACTTGGAAGCAACTTTTCGATCATGGCTGCAACTTGGAACGTGTCATTGAGAGGCATCCCCTCGGCATGAATTTCATGAAGTATAACTTGTAACTCTTGAATTTGGCTAATCACAGTTTTTTCATCAACCATTTTAAAATTCAAGAACCGAGCCACAATAAATTTTTTACTACCGGCATCCTCGGTTTTATACTTCTTGTCTAAAGACTCCCATAATTCTTTGACAGTATTTATATTACAATACACGTTATATAATGAGTCACATAAACCATTTAAAACGTAATTGCAACAAAAAAATTCAGAATGTTTCCAAGCATCAATGGCACTCAAAGCTTGAGTATCGTCCCCTTCTTTAGGTAAGGGAGCAGTTTTCTCCAAGAACTGTGCTAAATTCAAGGTGGTTAAATAGAAGAACATCTTCTGTTGCCATCTTTTAAAATAGACACCCGTGAACTTTTCGGGTTTCTCAGCATGGTTTGCTACCGTGGTCGCTCCCACAGTTGTTGCAGTTAAAGGGGCTGATAAAGAGGAAGTCAAAGCACTTGAAGACTTATTGATTGCTGTTTAACACAAACAGTTTAAGGTAGAACAAATTTTTGTTTTTAAATTGAAATAACAAACAAAATTAAATAAATTTTTTTTTTCTTTTCTCAAACTATTTTCAGAATTCTATAAAATCCAACGAGAGATGTTCTAAGTCCAACTTTGAAGATCACCCGTGAATAAGAAACGAAAACAGAAAGAGGAAAAATTAAACTTTTAAAAACACGGATTAATTTATAAAGATTATATGAACGGTGTTTTTAAAATTTGTTTTAAGTTTGTAGGAACCGTTCACATAAAATTATAAATAAACAATCTTTATTGATATATACAATACAAAGAAATATAAATTACAATTACAATTTTCTTTACAATTGAATACTTTACAGAAATAGATGAACAAAATGTAAAAGCTGAGGATCGTGTTTAACACGAGGCCCTTAAAATAAATTTCGAGCCTCCCAGGAGAACTCGTTTTGTTTCCCAGGGTACAACAGCCAAAGCAGATTGTACTGCCGAGATTGATCTAGAACCCGAATTTGTTTGTAGAAGAGAAACCAGAGAGATGGAGGATGTTCAGAGAACCTGTTTGCTGCAGATTTTCGTGTTGTTTGGTGTGTGTTTCTACTAAGCCATCCTTAGTATTTATAGTAGACTTTGAACTTCGTAACCGCCACTCGATCATTACTCAGCCATTAATCCAAAATCGTAACCGCCCATTTAATTCGTCATTAACAGCCATCAGTTTCGGTCAAAGTGCAAAGTGCGCCATCAAAGCACCACATTGCGCCCACATGCCCACGCCGCGCGCGCGGGGGTGCGAGTGCGAGTTAAGGGTGCTTCGCACCCTTATCGAATCCACTTAGTGTGAAACCTTAGGAAACAATATAGACAAGAGGTTATAGAATATAAACCATTTTATATTCTTTCTTTCCTTCAATGTGGGACAACTTCCCACACCCATTAATTCCTAATGTAATTCAACATATTAATTTTCATTCAACACATTAATTTTATTGACTAAATATTAATACTCATATTAATATTATCAATAAATTTCCAACAATACCAAAATTACAACCAAATCATATATGCAAATAACCAAGAAGACCAATCCCAACAATTTACTAAACCCCTTTGAAGCAATAATTAAAAATTGACAACATTTTGACAACATCTAGATAAATTTTCACTTCAAGACTCAAAAACATTATTTTTGTTTAAGATGAGAACACTACTCAAACTTCTACTTACAACTACAATAAGCCCCACCTGTTTTCATGAATCTAAATTTTTTTATTAATCTTTAATTCGATCGGAGCTTAACCATTAAAAGCATAAATAATCTTAATTTAAAGTTGGCTAAACATAATTAACACCTCCGCCTCCTCCAAATTTTCATTTTACCTCTTAAAAAATAACATATTAAAAGAATATTTCTTTTATCTTTTAACTTGAAAATAAGAAATAATTATTAATGAAACAAATTAAAGAGAAATATAGCACAAAAAATACGTTTTTCACTTAACACACAACTCGTGATTTACATATATCATCACATTTATCTAACATCATTTAACATTCATTATCTAAAACCACGAATTTTTATCTAACATTTTATGCTTATAACAAAAACAAAATAACTTCCATATATACTACCCATATAACAAGCAAATTACTCAAGATACGAATCATTTTAAGAAAAGTTAACAAGATTTTATATTTTCCCTTAGATATATCAAATACAATCATCATACATTCATATTGCTAAAACCTTAACATACCCTATCTCTACAAAGTGGATACGTGGCATAAACCATCTTCATCCTCTTTCTATACCTCCACTAAATTAACAATAATTTTACTTAATAATTTTATAAAAGTGATTTTCTAGTTAAATGATCGATGCTCACTTGGCATTGTTTTTATAATACATGTTACATTGGTTGTCACATGAATCATTAGGTTTCTAAAGGCATACGTCATAAATGCTCAAACGTGTCATGTTATTTGTGTTATCGATAATAAAGGTGGATCCATCTTAAGAAGGATGAGGTCAAGTGACACTACTTCTTTTTGTTTCAAGTAAAACGTATAATACGCGAATTTCGAATAACACCAATCTTTTTATGATTGACAAAATTGTTTTTTGAAAAAAAAAATAATTATGACCCCTTCTGCCCATTGATTTAAAAAAAAGAAATAAGTTTTTTTGTACGCTATAAAAATAACTAAAAAGTTGCATAAAAGATTAATTTTAATAACAACCAAATATTGTTGTGTTATTTGTGCAACTTGTAATATACTATAATTAAAAACTCAAAACCTTAGTTAATTCCTATATTTTCATTCTTTCCAAATTTTAATATTGAAGATGTGATGGATCGGTTTCAAAATATGAAAAGTCGTTGCGAACAACTATAAACCATATATTCTTATATTTTCATGGCATTGTATTTGTATTATGTTTTTTTTTCATCTAATGACGTGTTTTTACTTTGCGACCCTTGACCGAACCGATCCTTACCAGTCCAAAAATTACGACGTCCAGGTTGATATAATTCAAAAATCAAAAATACTAACTTTATACGAAAAAATTTCTGGTTTCGTCATTAACCAATATTATCATGTATATATTTAACTATGATGGTTAAACTTACCTTTTACTTCATTCACATCTTTTAATGACAAGATAGATATATAAATTTATTAAACAAATAGCTATCAAGGTGCTAGGTTACAAGGACATAATTAAAATTACAACCAAAACACGCAAATAACCAAGAAAACCAATCCAAACAATTAATTGAACCCCTGTTTTATCCAAAGAAAATAATTAAAAATCAACAAAATTTAGATAATTAAAGATAAATTATCATCTCTAACACTCGAACCTATAAAATTTTATTTAGAAGAAAACATAATTCTAAGTTTCTAACTTCTATTTACTAATCACTACACCCAACTTCCACATAGTTACATGAATTTCAAATTATATATCTTACCTCATTTACATTAATCTCAATTATTTTTACTAATCTTCAATTTAATTATAGCTTAAACATTATAAGCATAAAGTTAAGGGTTGGCCAAACATAAATACCTCTGTCTCCTTAAAATTTTCATCTCAACTCTTGAAAGCATCATATCATATTAAAATTTTATTTCTCTTATCTTTTAACTTGAAAATAAGAAAATATTAATAATACAACAACTTAAAGGAGACGGTACAAACAAATAATATGTTTAACAAAAACTAAATAACTTCCATATATACTACCCAATAACAATCAAATAAATCAAGATACGAATCATTTAAGATAAGTTAACAAGATTTAAAATCTTTCCTTAGATAGACCAAATTCAATCATCATATCGTCACATACCCCTAAAACCCTAAACACGAAAGTGGACACGTGGCATCAACCCTCTTCATCCCCTTTATATACATACTACTCATATCTCCCTCGAACCCCCAAATTGTTCCATCTTTGGTTGTTAATCTGATATTTCATTCACTTATTCGCCATTATCGACTTGTTATTGACATGGGTTGTGATCCTTTTTCGCCGGAGAATCGTGCATTGAAGCGGACTGTAACCACCGGCGGTGGTGGGAGGATGCTTCCGACGGAAGATGATGTTGATATTGCTGGAGTTCTACTGAGTTTGGCGAATTTGCGGAAGAATTCGGTGGTGATTAGTGGGTGTTGTTACGATTGGGGTCGGAAGAAGAAAAGATCGGCGGTGGAATCGCCTCCGTCGCCGGCGATTCGACGGAGAATCGATGAGGGTTCGTCGGAGAACGTCACGGCGGAGGAAGCTCGTAATAGCCCTACAACGCCGCTGTGTTTCTTGCCCCGTGGTGGTGGAATCGACGGTGGTGATGGTGGTGATGGTGATGGTGGTGGTGGTGATAAGCGTAAACCACCGTCGTCGGTGAGGAAAACTTTGAAGGGAAAGGTATAGATTTCTGTGAATAATTGGACGATTTTGTTGAGTTTTTTGCAGATTTGACTTGTGGGTCTGTTTGATATTCAAATTGACATATGGGTTTGATGTAAATTGTTTAATCTTTCAACATTTAACTGTTCTTGATTGGATTGTTATCTTCTCATGTTCTTGCTCTGTTATCATCAATGATTGTTAATTTTGACTTTTTGAGTCAATTTCTTGATTAATTTATGCTTAATTTTACCTAAGATCTACTTTATCTTGCAGGAAACGGATGATTTAATGGAGATATACAATATAATGCAGGAAGAGAACAAAGTTCTCATCAAGGTATGCAATACTGAATAATCTCATACACAGATTCACTAATTTTGACATTTTGTTTCTTGAAATTGATTTTGACCATGAAGTATTATTATTTATTTATCATGTGTTTGAACTTGAACAGAAAGTAAAAGGGATGATAGCCCTGCTTCATGAACTTACAACTGAAAATCTTGAACTAAAGGCAAGAGGACAAAAGGTAAAGTGTTTTCATTAATTTCTGCTACTAATGATCTTGATTAGTTTTTAATTAAAATCATCATTAAGTTAGATATTAAACGTTTTAAAATTAATCAATTTCAGATAAATTATTCAAGAAACATAGAAGGTTTCCACATATGGAATGGTTCAATGAAAGCAATTGATCAACAAAGTAGTCATCAACAAACCACCATGTTTGCCCCTTCAACACCACAACAACAACCACCACAGCAGCAGCAGTTGGTGGCAGTTTCTTGCAATGGTGGTGGTGGTGGATCTGGATTGTTCAATCAGATTGATCCACGTGTCAAGATTCAAGGGGGGACTTCTGATTTCATGGGTGCTTCTCAACCGTTGGATCAAAGTAAATACTTGAAGATGGATAATGATCTAAGGGTTAGGGCTGCAGCAGCTGCAAGAAAGAGGAGGATATTGAGGATGAAAGAGAGTAAGAACTCTTTGTTGTCAAGAGGTTGCAGATGATGCTGGGTTTGAGTTTTGTTTGTTAATGGGGGAAATTTGATAATTTGCAAATATGTCTAGATTATTTGTATTACTTTTGCTATTTTTTGGTTTAGTATTGGGGTTGTAACCATCCATTGGTGAATTTTGGTTGGAAGACTTTATGTTTTTTAGAAATTTTGAGCAATTTATTATTATTTTTTACTAGAAAGTAATAATAATTTACTTGATTTGTTTTGTCATAGTAACAAATAATTCTTACCTTATATATTTATATTAGAGGTGAAATTGAAAAAAAATAGCCTAGAAAATAGCAAATTAGCATGGAAGATACAAATCTATCTATTATCCATTCTATACTTATTAATAAAACAATATCTTTAGTACCACGTGTCATTTTCTTAAGCTTTCATTCTTTTGATTTCCCTTCTGAAATTGTATCTAGACTCATTCTTAGTCATGGTTCATTTGAATAAATTCAATTATAGCTATAATTACAAAAGAAGTTTTTTTTTTACCAAAAATAGTGTATATAGAAAATTTATTTACCAAAATACGTGTTTAAGTAAGTGTTTCTTTTTTTTTATAATAATGCTATTGGTTAAATTTATTTTACTTTAAAATAATATTATTTAAAATATACAACTAGAAAGGTTAATTAATAAAATTATAAAATTTTTTGGTTTATATGTCGTAATTAAAAACAGAAAGTTCTTTAAAAACTTATTTTTGTTTTTTTTAATTCACTCAGATTTATTTTTTAAATCGTCTTTTCATATAACAAGAGTTGAATTTTTTTATCTATAGTTTTGTTTCAATTTCACACAAAAGAAAGCACATTTGTTTTTTTTTTTATTCTTATTAAAAATTCGTAATTTTTGAAAATGTTTTTAAGTAGCTAAAAAGATGTAATAAGAAAAACTATTTTTAACAAAAAATACATTTTTTTAAAATGTTTTATATAAATATCATCAATACTTATTAATAAAATAATATCTTTAATGGCACGTGTTATTTTCTTAATCTTTAATTATTTTGATTTCCCGCCTAAAAATGTATCTATACTCATTCTTGGTCATAGTTTATTTGAATAAAATCAATTATTGCTATAATTACAAAGGGAGTCTTTATCATATGATTGATGTTTCTGCCTATGTCTTTTATGCATTCTCATAAAAGTCAACAAAATTAAAGGAATAAACTAAGCATAAATGAAAATTTGTATATTTATATCTATAATCTATATCTATATTTATTAATAAAACAATAACTTTAGTGTCACATGACATTCTATTAAGGCTCTACTTTTTCAAATTCCCACCTAAATATGTATCTGTTCTTATTGTTAGTCTAGGTTTATTTGACTGAAAATCAACTTCTGATACAAGAGATATTTAGGGAAAAATTTGGAAATTTAACTCTAAATTAGAGCATTTTTTTTTTTAAATTAAATCATACTTGATATTTTTTTTTTTCAAATAATTCATCAACAAAAACTATAGAAATCATTTATGATTTTCTTCATCTATGAAATCGATTTCTTGATTGTGTGTTTCCATTAAATACTCGGTTTTTATTCAAATATTGACAAAAGTTATGGGATTTTTTTATCGACTACTCTCCAATTTGAAGGAATTTATGTGAATCTGTTTTTGGAAATGAAATCATACCCGATTTCAAAATATTTCTCAACCATCCCAGCTTAATTTACGACCCTTGCGATTTGTCTTTATAAAGTCTGATGATATCGCATTCGAAATACAGACTTCAGCCAACGTTCTCATTTTGGCTTCGGTTTCATCAAGTTTTCTTCAATAAAATGTATTTGTTTTTTGTTATATTTGAGCTTTCATCCTCTGCGATTATGATTTAACCTATCATTGTCTACAATTGTGTTTTTGGATTAATATTATTTTACTTTTATTTTTTTGATTTGAAGGTGATCTACTTTAATAATCCATCTGTGAAGAGACATCTTCTACTTTTTAAACTTCTTTATATCTTTTAATATGTACTGCCATATTATTTTTATGTTTGATTGGAATTCGTTTGATATGTGTGCAAATTGTTTTGATGTATTTGGAAGTAATATTGAAAATCATACTTTTATTCTATGATTAACTTTGACACCTTCAGACAAAAGAATTTTTTTAAATTTCAAAGAAGACAATTCCTGTTAGTAGTGTATTTTGTAATGACAATAAACAAGAGCCAAGGATAATCGCTATCCAAAGTTGGTTTGTTTTTAAACAAGGATCATGGTCAGCTCTATGTTGTATTATCTCGAGTTAAAAGTAGACAAAGATTAAAATTATTAATATTAGATAATAATGGAAAAATCATCAACAAAATTTTAAATGTTGTATACAAATAATTTTTCGGATGTTTATGAATTTGAAATATTGTTTTTCATGTTAAATTTAATTTGTTTATTACTTAAGGCTCTTATTTATAAGTTTATTTCATTCCATATTATACACTATTGAGAGGCATAAATATTAATAGAGAAAACCTACTAATATTAAACATAGCTAATGTTAAAAATTATACATAAAAGTCGATATACAAAGTATTATCAACAACATTATAACTTACGAATATTTTTAAACAAAAACAATATTTTTGAATTGAACCCGTTTGTTACACGAGTCTTTAGCCTAGTCTATTATAAATTTATAATAAAAAAAGGCTTTAGGGCGTCACGTGTCGATATATTATGCTTTCTCATATTGATTTTCCTGTCTCTCTCAGTCTCTCTCATAATAAATGATAATAATAAATAATAATTATATTATTTAAAACACTTCCAAATTAAAAGATATTGTAAAAATTATAAACTAGATTTTTATATAAAAAATAAACAAACTTCAAAAAAAATATAAGATACAGAAATTTTCTTAAACAAAAAACTTTCTTAGAAATTCTAACATTTTTAAAACCACTTTTTTTTATTTTAAGGGTGATTTAAAAATAAAATTATATTTGAAAAACAAAATGTAAAAAAAAAAAACAATCTCATAAAATAAGAGTTTAAGATGATATTATTGTTGTTTTACTTGAAGTACTTATTTATAAGTAACTTAGTCATATTTTATTTGAAAAAAATCATTTTATAATTTTTATTATAAACTATTTAATATTTCATCAATTAAATCCATGCATTACAGGAGTATAAACTAGTCGTAAAATAAACGAGACAAAGGGATTTTATAATTTTTCTCTTGCACGCTGGCTAACATTCGGTTTATCAATTATCATAACAAAAGCCACATGTCTTAAAAACAAAGTTGAATTGATCAACGGGATTATAACATGGATTCAAGAGTAATTTTGTCAAACATATTGCTATTGCTCTATCTGTTATAAAAGTATAAGGTTTTTAATTAATCTTAATCAACATACATTCATTGATTGTCTTTTAAGAAAGCATATATATAATTCAGTATAAAATCAATAATATTTTAAATAAGAAATTCTAACCATCATAGTTTTTGTGTGTGCATATAACTAAAATAGTTATTGGTTTGAGTTGGATGTAAATTGAGTTTTAACTATTGTCATCATATCTGTGTGTTAATTTAAGTTGTGCGTTTAAATTTTTATAAGTCTAAGGTTAGTTTTAATACTAAACAAAAATGTTGTTTATAAAATAAATCCATTGTTTTAACTTATCTTATACCCACCGTCACCATCCACCGTCATCCTAACATTTGTCATCATTAACACCTGGAGGATATATTATTATGATATGTGTTTTCATGACGTGAGAGGAGGCGTGTATGCCACCTTAGCCCTCACAGATGTGGAACACCACCCTCTAAGGGCGTGAACGTGGGCATGTCCTTAGTTATGACCATGGTTACGAGCGTGGGGGGCCCTAGGTGTGAGCGCGCTAGCCGTTCATATGCTATTGTGACCAATTTAATTTTTTCTTGAACTCCTATAAGTATATCTTATATACGACTTATCTTTCCCTTTACTCGTATTAAATATACTCTCAACCTTTGTATTTTTCCAAGATTACTTTAAATAACTTGAATTTATCAAGTTTGTGACATCATTGTCTAAGGCGGATGAGATTTGGGCTAGCGTGACACACGATCTATCTCATACATCATCATATCGATAGTTCGCAGCCTCTTACAAGACGTGCTCAAATCAACTGAGATTGTGAGGCAGATAACGCACGTCTTATAAAGAGAGAGATATAAAAAGTAAAAAAAAAATCTGATTTATAATAAATATTTAAAGAAAAATAAGTTACCTTCCCCCACGTTCATTTGTTAGTAGAGGCGGATCAAGAGAGGGGCAACTGCCCATGGCCTAGTCTCTTAATGTTATTTTTAATTGAATTATTTTCGTATTAGATGTTATTTTATTTTTCTATGATGTATTTTTTTTAAATAAAGTTTATTTTATTTTTTGTATTTAGTTTAAGTTAATAATAATATATGAAATATAATACAAATTTTAAAAAATAATTTGAAAAAAGGGGAAACAGGGAAAGACAATATCCTACAAAAAGGAGAAAAATAGTGAAAAGAGAAAATCTAATTTGTCGATGTGTCACCTAAAGAAAAAAACAATGACGAAACTAGGATAATTGCTAGTGGTTTACACACTTTAAAATAATAATTTTATTATGTTTATTGCTATAAAACTTTGTCTTGATGATAAATTATATATATATTTCTTGTTTAAGGTTTATTTTTTAGCTCACCCCAAACCCTTAAATTCTCAGCATAGCCCAGCAACATCTTGCACTTGTAGAGATGTGTTCCTCTTGTTTGCGAAAGGATAAATCTTTGCCTTTGCTTACATCTTCCATTGATTTGATTGAAAGCTTGAAACCCTAATTGTTAGATGAACTAAGGATGAATGAGGGGATTGTGAGAGTGATGAAGTGTGCATTTGATGAAGGCAAGGGTTTTGATTAACATGCCGGCGGAGAATGAGCGTTATTTTTAATTCGGGTATTATGAAACCCAACCCGATTACCCGATTTATTCTAGATAATTCGATTTGTGTAGGTTATTTTGCGTGCAGTCAAAGCGTCTTCTAACCGAATCAGTTTCATTTGAAAAGAAGCACAATCAAAACTTTGACTCTATAGAATGTTATACTTATATAGTTATATTTAACGAAACTAAATAAGATTCTGAAACACACCAAAATTTTTTTTTTTTTTTTTTATAAAATACTTTCAAAATTTATATCAGAGTTTGGTCCCAGTTCACATCAAAATTTGTCACTCGCAGTGACATGTCATTTCTTAATAAATATAAAAGTATTACAAAGAAACGTAAACGTTTTACAAACTTTTAATACAATATTTATTGTATTAAATATTAAACGAGAGTAGAGTTCCTTCATCAGTCCAGTCACGTCCGCGAAGCTTTAACCATCTATGGGCGCTTTTCCTGAAAACATTTAAAACATATATATATTAGCTTTCGCTAAGTAAGTACACCACTTTATTTCAAAATATATTTTATTTCATCGGGGTTTAACACCCAAAATCTTTTAAAATTTTAATCCTCATTACTCCTTGGGAATTCAACACCCGAATTCCTTGTGAGTTTATTTTTAACCTTTGAGGATTATTAACTCCTCTTTTTATATATATGGAGTTCAACACCCGAACCCCTTGGGATTTCAACACCCGAAATCCTTACATATATTTAACTCCCCTTTTCATATATATGTGGAGTTCAACACCAGAACCCCTTGGGATTTCAACTCCCGAAATCCTTACATATATTTAACTCCCCTTTTCATATATATGTGGAGTTCAACACCCGAACCCCTTGGGATTTCAACTCCCGAAATCCTTACATATATTTAACTCTTCTTTTTAAACTATCAATACACATACTTGAACCCGTAATCTTATAAATCATCTCAATCATAATCGTGTTTATTATAACACATAAACATATATCACATGTAATTGAACATGTTTCATCTCCACATAATCCATACAACTTAAAATAGATAAAACATATAACATGTAATTAAACATGTAACATAATTTAGTTACGGGTTAGTGTACTTACCTCCGATATCACTTAAGTGCAGAATATAACCGGCTAATTATTTTTCTCAAACCGCCTTCAAAATATATCAAGACTTCTTATACATAAATATATATAAAATTTTCTCCAGATCTACGTACATATATGTGATGAAATTTGCCGACATAACTAGTTTGTGAGGTTATTTTATTATTATTATTATTTTATTATTAAATATGGATATACATGGTGAAACCGTATTCATAACCTTTATTGAGAAGATTTTTAATTCATATTCATCAATCTTCATTGTTAAAATATATATATGTTTTGTTCAACAACAACGCATGCCACGTTAAGGTTTATATGCACATATCTTATTATTATTATTATTATTATAAAGCGTAATTAATATTATTAACCGTTCTTTTAAACGTCATACAACTCGATAATAATTTGACTCAAAACTTACTCGTTTAATAATATTTAAAATATATGTTTTAATTATATTATTTTCATTCACAAAACTGGATGTTACAGATTCCACTTAAAAAAACTATATACGAGGGAAAATTCATAAAAACCCTAAGAAGCAAAGCAGAAAGCAATACCTTTTCAAGATTAGAGATCTCTTTTGTGCTATCATCTTTGATAACTCCAACGCGATCCTCATCCACGTTACCAGAGCACGTATCCTCTCCATCACGACACTCATATTCTACTCTCGAACTTTATATACTTATTTTCGCAAAATAATAATTTTAAATAACTTGGATTTATTTAGTTCGCCGTTATCTTCGGAATCATCCTAGGCGGATGAGCTTTGCGCTACTACACTTCAAGCCACAATCCATTTACTACGTCATCAGCTCGAGAGTTCACGTCCTCTTACAAAAAACGCACAAAACAACTAGGATCGTGAGGCGGCTAACACATGTCTAATAAAAGATTAATAAATAATAATGATTACTTAATAGTTGCAAAACTAGTTACACTCACTAAACCATAACACATGTTTAATAAGTGTGATCACACTCACAAAGATATAAGATATGAATGCATAATCTTTTAAACTAACTATTAACTTGTGATGCCATGTCAAATTGATTTTTACCTATTGAAAATAAATTTTGAAGTTAAACATTAAAGATTTTAAAATCTTTTAGTTTTTTACAATCCATTAAGCCGATATATGGATGACATATCAGCAAAAAGTGATTAGATATGTCATATGGAGTGCCTACATACATAACAACTAAATAAATAATAATATTAATGAGCTATTAAATATTTTTTAACTAAAAAATATAAGCAGAAAATCTATAGGTAGCATGGGATCAGAATGGGAGTAGTGGGAGAAAATCATGAAAGGATGGTAGGGAAAATCATATCGTTTCTTCATGCTCTTGTTACCTAAATTTTATTATTATAAATATTATCCCGTTGTATTTATAATAATATAAACAAATACACTATGATGAATTGTTTAAAATAAAATATCAATTTTACTCGTGACTATTTGGATCATGAAACATATTAAAAAGGAAATGATGCGCTTAAAGGTGACATGACCGTCTTTAAATACCGGTTATAAACTATTATTTACTTTTCGCATGTTGATGAAGCCGATTTTAAACAAAAATTATATTAAAACATAGATAGAAATAAGCACTGCATAATAATATTTTGAAATTTAGAAAACATTATGTTATAAAAATATTAAAAGTATATTATAGTTGACTCAAGTTAGTTTTGAATAAAATTTAGGTAAGAGTTCATATAAAAAAAGGTTTTAAATCAAAAAAATATAAGAAATAATTTTAACCATCAATCCTTTTAATTAGTGGTTGTAATTAAATAAAGGAAAAAATTTCTTAAAAAGTACTTTAAGTATGACCACTATTGTTCATTCTTTTAAAGTTCCCCCATTTAAAAAAAAATTTTCGTAACTTTTATATACGACATTAATTTTTTTATAAAAATTACATCATTAAATGTAAAACTCTATAGAACGAGTGCAGTATCATCACATACTAGAAAAAGTACGTATATTTAGCTCATATGATTTATACTTAAAGTTTTTACTGCAGTTCATTATGTCTTTTTATTTATTATTGTGTTTTTCTTAAAAGTATTGTGTTTTTCTAAATCGATGAATTATGAAAAGTATAATGGTGAATAACATTATTTTGTATTTCTAATATGTAAAACACAAAGATAAAATAACAATTACTTTATCTATTATATAAAAAAAACAGTGACAAAATAATACAAAATGATATAAAACACACTGATAAATATATATAAAACAAATTATGAAATATTTGACACAATAGTCTGATGTATTTGACGAAATAACATGGTATATTAGATGCAATGACTTGACGGATTTAACACAATAATTAAAATGTCATTCCCTTTTAAAAATTATAAAAAGACATATGTTATATAAATCTAGAATCTTCTTTAGTCTTTTTTATATTAAAACCCGCTTTACTATAAACTTATCTCAAAATTTATATCAAAACATAGATTAAAAAAATACGTCATAATAAAGTATTAGACTTTGTAAAACATTAGATATTAAGATTACTATTCATAACCTACCTAAATTAGTATACTATATATATAATTTGATATGATCAAGAGATCATAAAGTTTGACTCGGCTAGTTTGAATTAATAATAACATTATATTCTTTTAGTACATCATTATTGTTCACAGTAGTACTAGAACCCTCAATCTTACAAGAGAGGGACACTACTTTACACACACGAATACTTCTAGGCTAAAAGCTTTTTGGTGACTAGTTTTGGTAATTAATTGTTTTTATAAATAAAATGATAATAATGATGATGATGAAGGTGCATTTGATTATAATTTTTACAAGTAAGATCATTTATTGAATTGACATAATCAACACTTAAGTATAGATAAATACATACATAATGAGTTCTTACATAAAGTTTAATAATACTTTCTATTTAATAGAAAAAGACTAACGATATTTATGGATTGAAGTTACTCAAAACAAATTAAAAACCACATAAAATAAAATTAAGATTTTAAAACATTTGTATGTAAAGCATTATGTGAACAAACCACATGGAGCAAAAAATAAAGTTTACCCCAAATAAATGAACAATGTTTTATAAACTAAATTATATAAATGTTGAGTTTTCTTACAAACATCTAAATACACTTTTATTAATTATTCACCGGTCAGAAAATAAAAATAAAAATAAAAATAGAAAACATCCCTTTGCACATTAAAACTACAAACTCAACGTCATTTCTTTTATCAAATTTACTAGCTTTAGTAAATAATCGTATACTACACGAGTTAAATAAATAAAATATTAAATAAAATAAAAATTTTCTAAAAAATCAAATAATTTTTTAAAATAATATATGATTGAAATCTTTCTTGTTATAAATAGAATGATAATTTTGTTTTAAATCAAACGTTTTAAACAAATATCAATTTTAAAAACTTTTTTATTATAATTATTGATTTTAATTATTTTTTATTTATAGAAGTTTACTTAAAAAATTTAAATATTTTATATTTAAAAAATATTTGATGTTTTAGAAATTTTTCTTATTTTATAAAAATTTATTTCTTTAAAAACAATATTAATAAAAGGATCTTTTTTAATTTATTAAAAACTATTTTAATCTATAAAAGAATTAAATAGTAATATTATTAATTAATGTGATTATTTAATAGAAAAAAGAAAGAAAAAAAAGTTTATTAAAAGAAATGTGATGTTAACACATATTAGACATAGTTATTTTTAGAGTAAATTACACGGATGGTCCTTGGGGTATGCTTGAATTGCAACTTTAGTCCCCACTTTCAATAAATTACAGATGCGGGCCTGAACTTTGCATGGTATGCACACCGGTAATCCCCGACGCTAACAAAGGTTAAGTTTCTCAATTAAGTCAATGTAAAAAGATCAAAATACCCTTATTAATAATATATATTAATTGTTGATTGAGTTATTTACATTAATCATCCAACCCCCCCCCCCCCCCTTCCCCGTCATCTTCCTCACCTGCTACTAGGCCACCCCATTCCTACCACAATCACCGCGCCTAACAACCACCAACATCACCATCGTCTGACCACCACCACACCACCATCAACAACCAATGCGTATCAACGACCACCATCGTAATCGTCTAACCACCATCATGACCAACCCTTAATTACCACCGTACCACCACCGATTGAATCGATGAGTCTACCACCTCTCCGGTCCAGATCTGATCGAAAAACTCGATGATAGTGGTGGCTACACCTAGGATGAGCCTACCCTCACCACCCTTGTAAGTCCCTCCCAATGTCTCTCTGTCGACATGAACTGCAACATCTTGACATCTCCAACCCAGATCCGAACCATCACCGCCTTCACACCACCATCATCCCCCGCACCTCCACCGCCGCACCTCCATCACCGCACATCCACCTCGATTGAAGCCCAAATCAATCGGATGTTGTAGATGTTGTTTTGATGATAAATATGATGTTGTGGCCGATAGGGGTGACCGATGGTGGTGGCCGATGGGGGTGGGTGGATTCTGATGGTGGTGGTGGTCGCAGTGGTCGATGGTGTTGGTATGATGGATGGTGGCGATGGAGATGGTGGTTGGTTGTCGGTGGGTTGTCGGTGGTGGTGGTGTTGTGGGTTGCGGGTGGTGGTGGTGTTGTGGGTTGCCGGATGATGATGATGATGATGTGTGGTTGTGTGTTTGTATATACAGACAAACACATCTGTAAAGATGGGGGTGGGATGTCGATCGTGTGGCGGTGTTAGTGGTGGTTGAGGGGAAAAAGGTCTTAATGTGCGATGGTGGTGATGATTGTGCGGAATGATGAAGATGATGATGGTGCGATGGAGATGGGGTCGAGGCTTTTGGGATGGTGGCGGTGGTGCTCAGCAGCCTTAAGCAGTGGTGGTGGTGGTGGTGACGTTCAGTGGTGGCGATTGTGAGTGGTGGTGGTGGTAGTGGTAGTGATTTTGGTGGTGGTGGTAGTGGTAGTGGTAGTGACCTGTGGTGGTGGCAATTGTGAGTCGTGGTGATTTTGGTGGTGGTGGTGGGTTAAGGGTAGAGGCGGTGGTGGTGGGTGTTGAATGTTGAGAAGAAGATAAAAAAGAAAAGGGTATTATGGTCTTTTTAAAAAAACTAACTGAGAAACTTAACATTTGTTAGTGTTAGGGACTGTCAGTGTGCACTCTTAGGATAGTTCAGGCTCGCATCTGTAATTTATTGAAAGTGGGGACTAAAGTTGCAATTCAGGCATACCCCAGGGACCATCCGTGTAATTTACTCTTATTTTTATATTAGGGTGTATTAGAGCATCCACAGTAAATTTTTTATATTTATGTGAGCGTGTTTCTTATATTTTAAGGAATGATTGTAAATGGTTGTAAGTGGTGGAAAGAAAAAAGTTACTGTTCAATTTCTATATTTGGTGAATCACTGTTCAACTTTTATAAATATTTTAATATTTTAAAAAATGGTTATAAGTAGAGAAAAAAAAAATTAATGATAAAAGTATAAAAAAATATTATTTAATTGAGAAAAAAGAAGAAAAAGATTTATGTAATTATAAAAGTAAAAATAGTAAATCTGATTTAAATATTCTTAGGCTGTAAGAAGATTTTGATTGTATCTAATGGGCCATCTTATATTCTCAGTTGGGCCTTGCAACCGAAACCCTAGGGTTTTTATATCTTAACCTACGTTCTTTTTATAAGCCGCTCATCATCAAATCCCCAAAACTTAATCTAGGGTTCATTACTCCCAGGTATGTTATCATTGCTCTCTAAACTTACCCAAGAGTTTAAAGCCAAATGAAGATTTTGGATATAATTTCTCACGACGGTCGTCTGATTATCATACCTTTTCGTAGGGTATGATCTATTGATGTATTTATCCAATTGTTCTGATGGTTTTGAAATCTTTGCCTGATGTTTTTGTTTCTTAAATCGCTCGTATGTTGCGTGAGATTCAATGTTTGGCGATCATAATGATGAATGATTTATATGTTCTGATTTATTTCATGATTGATTATTAATCCTCCTACTCATTCTGAATGTTCGCCTTTATATACGGATATCGTTTTTGTTATTTCGCTATATGCTTTCTTCATTGTTTTTTTAGCAGCAATTCACGTTGATATGATACATAAAATTACAATACAATTATTTTTAACATGAGTTAATGTAGTAATCACATCTACTTTCTCATCAACACATTTTTTATTCTTGATGCTTCTCTTTTTTCAACTAAAAATTTACAAGAACCTCATATAAACTTTTTTGTAACCTCTTCTCATTTTTCTCTTAAAATACAAAAAGTTATCAAGTATAATTTGTTTTCAGTTTATAAGGTAAATAAAATTTGTTCCTTTTCATAATCAGAGGCAAATCAAAATTAAGGTTTTGAAGTGTTTCTTACCTTAAAGATGCCCCTTTATATATTTAGGATTAACACTCTGTTTGTTGTAATCCTTAATCTTAAATCTATATGCTTTGTAATGGTGTTTTAGAAAATTTTAATAGTGTCGTTGTAAATCTTTGTTTTCTATTGTTTTAATCTCTGTTTCCTTAGAAGCTGCATACACTAGCTTTATATAAGCTTTGAATCAACCTAAAACAAGTTTATGACCTTAAAAATAGTTTTTTTTATACCAAGCATGTCGTTTTAAAAAAATTCTTTTACTAAAAATGCCCAATGATGGAAAATCATGATAAATTGAGGAGGTTTTCTGGTGCTACTATTTGTTAATGGTTGTTTAATCGCCATGAACTACAAGTTTTTCACTCACAAGCACACAGCAGCACAAAATGAATTTTTTTTTCGTGGTGAGGTTTAATGGCTGTTGATGAATGGCTGCAACCAGATGTAAATCCTTGTATGATTCAATAAGCTATGAGATCTGAGGGCTTGTATTGCATTTGTCTGATATTGCTTGTTGTATGTGTTGAGTCTATAAAAGATGAATTGTGACGAGCACATTCGAAGGCTTGACAATCTCTATGTGATCAAAGGTTGTCGAGCTCAAAAGCTGTGCGAGAGTTTATGTTGTCATGTTTTGCCAGCTTTGTTTGCCAGCTTTGTTTGCTTGGTGATTTAAGAAACTGACGAAAATTTATCAATATCAATCTCAGATTACTTCCTTTGATGATTTATGTTTGATAGAGTTTCATATATTTAATCAGTTGCAAGCCTACAACTCCAAAACTAAGATTTATTCTAGTCAAATCTTTATTTGAATAATGTAAAATTTGAATGGTCTATACGAATGAAATTACACTAACCTAAAAAGCCAATACAAATGACGTACTTTAGTGTGACCGTTTTTTTTACATACAATCACCTTTAATATCATCTAATTTAACTTGCAATCTTGTTGGATTTAAACCTATAAATTCTTATATGTTATAAGTAAGCTTGCATTTTTAATAAATAAGATTAAATAATATAAAAACTATAATTCGTAAAATAAAGTAAGTAAATAACTAAACTTAAAATTAAAAAATAAAGTAAAAATCCTAAAATTACAAACACAGCCAAGTCCTTGAGCAAGTTTATTTCTCTAATGTGAGTCTAAGTTCTAGCATTTTTTTCTCTTGTTTTCAAGTGAGGTCTTGTGCTCTTCATTGTTGTCTTATTCTTCTTTAATTTAATGTATTTCAACATCTTCATCATTCGAGTAAATATGTCTTTCTTTGGGTGGATGAAATGTGAAATGACCTGGTATGGTTTGAGTAAATATGTTTACATAGGTGGGTGTTGTTGGTAGTATTAGACTACTAGTGAATAATGAAATGGTTAGGTTGGAAATGGTTTATTTTGCCTAGATCCAACCTTTGGTTGAGGAAGGTTTTTTAATATATTCAAGAGAAGAGCAGAAGAAATGTAAACTTTTTTGGTGTAAAAACTTAAAATTGGTATGTTAACTAGGTTTGAATCATCCTGCGCTTCATGGTGGGATTTTTGTTGGTTTGTTGGAGCTTATGTAAATTATGTTGTTTGTTCGAAGTGTTGTCCGAATGAAAAGCATCTATGTTATATTCATATCGCCGTTTACTTTTGAGATTGTTGGTTACCAAATATATAGACTTGGGATTACATGTTTCCCATAAACTATTCTACATTAGTGTTGTAGTTGAACATAAAAATTAGCAAGCAGCTTTCAAGCCTGTCAGTGGAGTAAAAGAGTTTCTTTTGGGCTTTCTACATGCATATGCTGGCCAAAAGAGAAGGCGGGCTATTAACAACGATGTAAAACATCGTAAGAAGCCTTAAACAAAAGGGTTTTAGGGTTTCCAGACCAAAGACTCGATCATGGTTGAACCGCTGAAGATATAAAGCAAATCTGAGGTGGTCGAGGAGAGAAATGTTGTAGGTCCACGTAGACGGACCTCCATACACTTTGAATGTGAGAGAAAGGAGGGCGGGTATCTTGATCGGAGCTCTATATTTGACGTGAAGGAGGAGAGAAAAAGCCACTGACTTCTTCCATAAGAGGTGCATACAAAATTGTAAATGTTACTTGTACACGTTAATATATTCATGGAGCAACTAGATTTGTGTTACAAGACTCTATAGTTTTTATATGTTACATGTAATACTATGAAATTTCTTGTACAATTTTTCTTTTAATGTTCATACGTACATTGATATATATTATAAATTTATTACATGCAACCATATGAACTTTACATGCAGGTATTTTGTATTCACGTTTAAAATATTATGATATGTAAATAATAGTATTTATTCTAAATGCTTGTGGGTTGAAATTCTGCATAGTGCAGATATGATAACTTTAGGTGGTAAACAATAAAAATAAAATTATCATTATTATTCCGTGATTTATGGTTTTTTAAAATGTAACTAACATATTAATGTGTAACAATAAATAGTTTTACAAACCCATTAAATTAGAGGTGTTGATACAAGAATTTAATGTAATTTTGACCGTTGCAATTGATGATCAAAAATACAATTGAAATGCTTTTCTTCAATTTAATTCCCAAACCTGAAACGAAAATGAACAAAAACATCTTTTTAAGTTAAATAGATATACACGATACCAACAAAACTAGACGAATATAATATAAATTTTGCAAATAGTGTATATAAACATTTAAATTTAATTCTGATATCATTTTATAAAAACTAATGTTTCATTAAACCAATCAACTTTTACCAGTTGATCAATTACTTTCATTTCTTAGTGGTTTAATCTGTAATTTAAAATCATTGTGATTAAAGATGTTTTTCTAACCTGAATTTTGCCATCAGATGAAGCAGCAAATAACATTTCTCCTTCAGCATCTGCTGCCAAAGAAGTAATTTTGGTAATCCCTGAACTCATCCTCATGGTAGCAACTCTGGTTAACCTTTCTTTTAACCACACCTCAATTGTCCCATTTTTTGTTGCTCCAAATATGAAATCATTACTCACAGCCAAACAATGGATATCAAATGCACTAGACAACGATCCAACTAACACCCTACTCGCTGTAGAGAATACCTACCACATTCAAATTCACCTATAAGTATTTAAAGTTATCATTTTCGGTCAAATCCATAAAATTAAATATAACAGTGTATGATAATGGGTCAAACAGATAAGCGTTAAAAAGTATTAATTGGTTATCAGGTCAAAACCATTGAAAAGTATGTTTTCTTAGGCTTTTAACTACCTTTCCTGCTGTTCCATCTACTGATGTTCCACCGGCGTATAGAAGATCATCATGGATATATATGGAATTTATCGACTGTTTTCCCAACAATTTTCTTCCCCCCGAGTAAAATGTTGTTGGTGATGTTTTTTGCAAATCGATTTCCTGAAATGTTTCATAGTATCAAAAAAAAAAAAAAAACACCTTGAAAACTGCATTTGATAATAATATTGGAATCATGAGTTGTGTGCATTGGTGTAACACTTACCAGTATACTGAAACCACTGCATCCACAGTACAATTTATCTCCACTCATATCAAGACATTTGACAGATTGTTTGAAATTAATATGCTTGGTAACACCTGACCACCCAAAAACCTAAAACAATTAAAAAATTTAGTCAATGGTTTCAATTCTCAAATATTGCATAGTATTGTAAATAAAGACAACAAATAATTTTACCGTAATCTATTTTAGCTTTAAAGATCTCACCTTAACTCCAGCACCTTGAGAGAAAAAATAAGCATAATTCGCATCTGCTGTTAGCCCATGGACTGATTCTTTAACATCATGAACTTGAATACAATGAATTCCTTCAGGTTTAATTACCCATACCTGATGATGAAATCAATATAGTTTTAATAAAGTTATATTAATCCTTAAAAGTTCCAACATACAATTGAAAAAGATGGCATACCCTTATAGTTTTATCTAACGAACCACTATAGAGCTTATCACGCGAAGGTGAAATATAGAGGCACGTGACAGCCCTTGAATGCTCACGGAGCTCTTGAATTAACCGCAAATCTCTCTTAGCAGCATCCCAAACCTATACAAACATTATAGGTATTTATTATAATTATGATGTATGCATATAGTAATGTGAAAAATTTCATTCTATTTAGGTCCATACCTTAATTGTTCCATCGGAATGACTGCTTATCACGCGTCCTTTCACATAAACCAAAGATAAAACCTCTCCATTCATTGACGAATCTGACTCAAATCCTTCTGAAGCTGACCACATTTCTGCCTGCAAGTTATAAAAACAGAAATTTATCATAAAAGAAAAAGTGCTATAAAAGTAAGTGTATGATTGGTCCAAACTCACTGCATTAACAGATGGCAAATTCATCAAAGTTTTCATTATATCACCGACAATCACAGTGCTTTTCTTGAGTTTCCTCAAGGTCTTGTATATGAGTTTAGCATAGCAACCGATGTCACCAAGTGCACCTTAACAATAACATGGGGATTAGATAGATTACTTTTAAAAGTAACAAAACTAACATGTTTTTACCTGGATCACTAATGAAGCTTCTCAAAGCAACAGTTGCTAAAATCTTGTCCTCGAGGTTCCTAGATGATTGAAGTATGTACATATATTGGTTTAGCAATGACTTACGTGCATAATCTCTTACGCCTGTATCTGGCAAATTATAAAGCATGTATACTAGCCATGTGGCTGTAATAAGACACTTCTTTGCTATATTTATTGATTTACTCTTGAGACATTGTTCTAATGCATTAAAAATACTGCCTTTTTCATGGTTGCAAAGTACAAAAGCTACCCTTTTTTCCCAAGAATATGCAGCTATCTCCTCCTCATGATCCTAAAAACAAGCAAAAGTTAAAGAATTTAATGAAAAAAAAAGATGGAAATGTACAAAAGAATAAAAACACATACCATTTTCAGTTTTTCACTTTCCATAAAAGCTTCATAAGGTTTATTAAACCCAGCCAAATTAAGTAACCAGGCTTCAGTATAAGATTTCCCTGAAAGAGATGATAATGCATGAAGAGTCATGAGTTGTAAATTTGGGAAATCTTTTTTCTGAAGTGTGTCAATTAGTGCATCGATTGCTTCCTCTCTGTAAATACTCATTTTCCGAGGCTCAACCTAAAATGAATATAAATAAATAAAAAGTTAGTTTATTTGCAAAACACATCAATTTCAAGTAATAAACACAAGATGTAACTTACCAGAATATCAAGCTGAAGAAGAAGTGAAGCAACAGCAGGTTGCTGCTCCATTGGAGCATTTTGTAGATAGACAAGAAGAGTGTGCATTGTGCTAAATGCTCCTTCATCTTTAATTATTTGTAAAATTTGATTGCTTAATGTTCTCCTGCAGTATAGATTAAGAAATTAAATTTATACGGATGATAATAAGTTATATCATAGGGGATTTTATACCTATTCAATTGAACCAACTCAGAAAGAAAATCAATGCACATGCCTCTTGAATTCTCATTTCCACCATGAAATAGTTCAAGAACGAGGCACAAATCGATGCTGCTAGCTATCAAGTTTCTGCAACTTGGATCTATTTGGATGCAACACAGTAAAATAGACAGGACAGACTGCCTTATGTCCAACTTATTTAAAGATGTGACTAAATCAGGTATTGCATCAGCTGATATAATGCTCAAAGCAATAAAAGACCTGCTATTCTCATCTCCTTCATTTAACACCTGGTCTAACAACTCTATTGCAGCATCCTTGGGACTCATCACCATCTCATGATCCTTTGAATCTTGAAATTTACTAGAAATGATTTGAATTAAACATGGTAACAAGTTGTGTGAAATTATCTGTGAGAAAGTCGGTTTTAGTAAGTATATTAAAACTGCAGCCTCAAAAAGACCATTTGTCAGCAAAGCAGCCAGGGTCTCAAAATCAGGATCCACACTTGTTAATTTGTCTTTAAAGCTATCATCAGCAACCAGTAACTCAGAAAGAATATAAACTGTTGTTGCAAGAACTTCCCTGCTTAAAGAAGAAGATAATACATCCATGAATCCATTCACTGCTTCTGAGGTTGATAAACACACATGGACCCCAGCATCAGCATTTGACTCTTTCCACATTTTGGCAATTGTCAAAACAGCTGCTTCACATTCTTTTAAATCTTCTGAAGTACATAAACATGAAATAAAGGGTTTTAATCCACTTATAATTGCTTCAATTGCAGCTTGAGATATCACACTTGTTGGTGATGTTGCAACTGTAGCTGGCATGAATCTTCTTGGTTGACCAAGATTTGATGACTTTGGAGTTCCATAGGAACTTGTTGGAGTCCCAGGATATGATAACTCATGAGCAAGATCAGGGTGCTGTTCTTTCCAAGAAGTTATGAGTCTTTTTAAAACATAGTTTGTTTTAGGAAGGATGTTGGAAACAAGAGGTTGTCTTGTTATGGGACATGTTGTGTTCCCTCTTTTCATCCATTCTTCAATGGCTTTTCTTTCATAAGTTTGACCTGTTTCTAGGGTCACTGGATCATTAAAAATCTGGGTAGTGATGGGGCAGACAAAATCTTTTGGTGGTCTTGATTGTGTTGATCTATCAAACTGTTGGGGAGAACCAAAGTTTGGGCTCCCAATGTCATTTTCTCTAGAACTGAAACATTTAAAGATGTTTGTATTCAAAAAGAGGAAAATGTTTTATAATTTGGTAATTATTTCATGACAGAAAATGTACCTTAGTGCTCCATTATTTACACTTGCATAACTAGAATTTCTTTCATCACCATGAGCAAACATCTTCCTTACACTTTTTGACCACTCCTAGGCACAAATCCACTCTTAGTAATTAGATTGTTAATCAAAGTAGATACAATGGCAAATTCAACCCCTTTATATGAAACAAGTTTATTTTGGTTGTATATAATTGATAATGAGTCAAATAGGTGAAATCTGAAAACTTAGCAATAAAGAAAATGAGGGCAAACACGTCTAATCAAAAGTTTAATAACATGCTTATAGACTGATAAATCTCTTTATTTTTAAAAATATTGATTACTACTTTAAAAAGACAGTTCAGTAATCATATTAACTATATAAAAAATAAAAAAAAACAAACAAATACTATTGGGCCCATGGGCAGATCTGTGAAGAAGGTGGGAGCATGGGGGTGGCAAGTGTCACGACCCGCCTAAAAACAAGTCAAAGTTTTCAGATTTCGGGAGTTTCCGGACTCATTCGGACGCATCCAGGGCTGCCCCGGAAGTCTCCGGAACAGCCTAAATGTATACGGACCACACTAGCAACATCGGAGCACCCTAAATCAGCCATGAAGGTCCCTCCAAGGTGCCAAAAACGTGGCTTGAAGTGGCTGCCAAGGAAGGCTCTAGAAAAGCCTTGAAAAGGCTTGATAATATCATGAGAAATATCTAGATATTATGTTGTAAATATCTAAGATATTTTGTATTAGATTAATCTAGATTAGGAATAATCTAGACTAACCCAACTAGTATAAATAGGAGATGGAAGGCTCATTTGTAACCACTCAAAATCCATACAAGTCTAGTGTAAAGCATACTTGTAAACTACTTTGTAAGCAATACAAAGTCATTTGTATTATTCGCTTGCAAACGCTTCCGCATTATAACTTGAATTGCTACATCGTTTGGGTCACGAAAGGCTGAACTTAGATCAAATCTAAGTGCCGCACGAGAGTTAAGAAATCACTCCGTGACACAAGGCTCCCTTAAAGATTGGGTTGACCTTCAACTTTCTTGACAAAATTATTATATTTTTAATCCAAGTATGAGAAGTCACCGCCTCCAAAAATACAAAGCACCCGCATGATTTGAACCAAGATTGAAAAAAAAGTAAAAGGGTAAGCTTGTTATGACGATTACGTTAGTATAAAGAGTAACAAAAACATTTAAAATGATTCTGTTCAAAACAAGTGACCAAATAATTTTATCATATTTAATGAACTTTACGTTTTGAAGTAAGTTCAAAGCATTTTTTGTTATATATTTCCTAATTTTGTTGCTAAAATTAATGCAAATGTATTCACCTAACCTATGTTGACGAAACTTATTTTTGGCCCCCACTGCCAAAAATTCCTAGATCCACCACTGAACTGGTCATCTCACCCAACCTATTTGACCCACACCCAAACCACTCATTTTGTCACAACTAGTATTTGTAAACCATCCCATGAAACTTACTTTTGCTTCACTATCTGAGTCAGCTGAACCGATACTAGAATCATGATGCACCTCTGGTGATGTGGCAACTTTAAAATCTATATCTCGTGTGGATTGTAACCTCAAGATTGACCTTATCTCTTTCTTACCAGGCCCTTCTTGTTTTGGAGATGCAACTTTTGGAGATTCAACTTTTGGAGAATCTATAGTTTCCTCTGGGATTCCCTCCTAAACACAAAAACAATCTATAATTTCCTATTTCCTTAATAGCACTATGTTTGAGTATGAATATGCAATTGAAAATTATATCTTCTTACTTGACTAACCCACGTAGCTGAGTACTCAAGGTTCTTGAAGGAGGTGTGAGCTGCATTTGAACTGATTGATACCATATTATATTATTGCATATATGTTCTTTCCACAAATCTAAATTTTAACAAGGTAAGGAGTAAAATATATTACTATGTGTGATTAGAAACCAACCTGGATGATTCCCTTGCATTCTGTTTATCTTTTAGAATTGGAGAAAACCCTGCATTTTTGGGCAAAATGGGACCGAATTTCACATAATCAGGAATTTTCCGGCTCACCTCATGTAAAGGAGTCATAGGTGGCTCTGCAATTGGTAACATTGGCATAGCCTTCATACCAGTGGCAGAATCATAATTTATGCAATCTTTAAAGTAATTAGCATACAACCTCGTGTTATCATCCAATGATTGCCCATAAAGTTTTTCCAACTTTTGTAATTTTTCTGCCTGATCTGGTCTCATAGAAAATACCAAAGATTCATTGAAGTAAAGATCAAAATCAACAGTAAGGGACAAATCTGTTGAATCTGGTATCAAATCCATCATAACCCTATGTCTTTCCTCTGAATACCAACCAACAATGGAGCTCATATGAGGGAGGAACAATGTTTTCCAAAGTTCCGGAGCAAAATCAATCCGTGAAAAAAACGGATCGACAGAAAACATCTCAAGAACATGAAGAACAGCGTTTGTAACATTGTTTCTTAATTTCCACAAATACGAAAGATTAAGGTGAGCCCAAGCAGAGAGATAGAAATTAGGGACCCCTGCGGTTTTGTCACTGGTATCCAACATAGCACACACTTGCAACATCTTTTCTGCATAATCAAGTCTTGCCATTTTAGTTTCGACATTAGAAGTATTAATGGCTTCCTCGAGAGCATCCATACCCCAATCCAAATTTGCCAAAACAGCCTGATCAGAGTACCTAACCTCCGTCTCTTTGTTATTGCTTTCATCTTCTGCTGCTAATCTTTCACCGCATTGCTCCTTCTGTATGTCCCTTTTTCTTTGATCAAGCAACTGATCTTGAATGAAATTTCCAACAATGGTAAGTAAGGATTTTACTATATCATCTGGTTCCATTTCAAAAGTAGATTTTCCATCCATGATCATATATTCATCATTTGCCTTTACTTTCTATGCCTGTAAATACTTCACACAATCAGATACTGTTCATTAACACCAAAAAGCAAAAGTTCAATGCACATCTTTTTGCTTTCCTCATAAGGATCTACTCTTATATCTCACTTACAGAACTCATGTTTCTAATTAGTCCTAATATCAAAATGTTAGTAATTACTTGCCCCTATGTCTCAATATTCAGGTAGGATTAACTAATCATTACTCTTAATGATATCGTTACTCCTAATTAATCAATGCAGACCCTAGTTTTCAATAACCAAATGTTCTTCTTAACTAACTAAACACCGTGATCATCTCGTACGTTTGTGCATATTTTCACCTCCACTAAACTTCACAAAACAAATTTGCATATAATCATACTGACAGTATAACTACGTGTGTGACCGTGTGTCAATAGCAAAAAATAAAAACACTCACAGTGACGAATCAACAATGTCTGCAATCAGAATCCAGCACCTTCCAAGTACAACATGATCATTACGTATCAATTTCTACAACAATTGATAGATTTGGATAGAAAACCAAAATTTAACAGGCAATAAGAGTGATTTCCATCGAATTACAAAATTATAAAGTAAACAATTACATGAGATTAGAGACGTACACTTGATTGATGAATAATGGGACAAATTTGTGAGGAAGAAGCCGGCAACGAGAGGCGCCGGCCATTGATTATTATCATTAAGAAGTATAAAATGTTAATGATTTTCATGGTCAACTCACCTGGTTTCCAATGGAGGTTTTGGTTGATTATAATATTGATCAATGATAACCAAAGAATTGTTAATAATATATATCATTGTCATTCTCTGATAAACAAGTGAGATGCTTTATATATTAAGTATTACTTTATTAGAAAAGGAAAAACAATTATTGGGTTGGTTGATGAATACAAAACCAAAGAATTCTTAATAATATATATCATTGTCATTCTCTGATAAACAAGCGAGATGCTTTTTATATTAAGTATTACTTTATTAGAAAAGGAAAAACAATTATTGGGTTGGTTGTGATTTACAAATTTTTTTTCTAAAAACATTTGTATCTAATTTACTATATATGTTTCATCCTAGTAATTTAAAAAAGAGAAACAAGACGGTATGCTGGAGGCGGTGAAATGACAACTAAGCTGGAGTGCCACCGCCTCCGTAGCGTCCGGCACTAGCAAATGAACTTTCTCTCTTAAAAAAACAAAAGATGAAGCCGAACACATGATTTAAAGGAGAGGTGCACACATAGAGATGTTGTACGAGATGCGTAACAGGTGGTAAAATAATATTCATAACATTCTTTTATAAAGATATAGAGTAATTAAGGTTAGAAATCAAATTTGACATTAGATCTCATTTACTGAACTCATAGACCTATTATATCTAACTTTTCCTGGCTTCCTTTCTCTAGATACACAACATACTACTTTGATCATCTTAAGCACATAAGTATATGAGTCATCTCAATATGACATTTACAATGGGTTTGTATAGATATAACATAACATGTCATCGAAATTGACTATCTTGATTTCTCAAAATTAACTAACGGTGAAACATCAAGACAACATTAGTGAGCACCTTTCGGTTGCTAGCATAATAATTCAACACATAACTTCATTTAACGGTCGTTAAGAGTTTCATTTGAAAAATGTGACGTATAAATACGAAGAGATTATACACGAAGATACATCAAACATGGACTAAGTTAAAATTTTAGGCTTTACGACAAAATTTCATCCTACTAAACATCTTGTTACATTTAAATAATATTTGTTTGAATCTAGAAATGAAGGCCGTGACATGCATATGAACATCATATACTAATACAAGTAGCATATTATGACATAAATTCTTCAAACCAAATTGGATATAACATTTAGAGAAAATTGCATAAATGGTCCTTGTGTTTTGATAAGATTGAATAATTGGTCCCCAGACTTTAAAAATTATAAAATTAATTCAAACTTTTGTGTAGTCATTGCAAATTTGGTCCTCAAATTTTACAAAAGTATAAAGTTAGTACAAACATTTACATAGGCGTTGCACATTTGGTCCCTAAAATTAAATTTAAAAACTAGTTTAAATTTTATAAAATGCATAAAAAATGAATGAATTTAATGTCAGGGACCAAACAATGCAATGATTACACAAAATTTTAGACTATCTTTGTAATTTTTAAAGTTTGAAGACCAAACATACAATATGGTTAAACCATAGGGACCATCTATGTAATTTTCTCTAACATTTAATATAGAAGGGTTTAACAGTAGCAATAGTGAATTTACAATATAGTCCACTTCAAACTGTTTTAAGTTATACCCGTTAATCTCATCTCATAAAAATTATTAAAACATGAGCTTGCAATTGATGAGTAAATCACCTGTTAGGGTAGGCGATCTGTATTCGGGGGAGTGGTACCGACAGGAACACCACCCACCCTCCTCAGTTCTGAGATTTTGCTACCTGAAAGGGTTGCCTACGCTAAGGTAACCCACAACTTGGGAAGTACCCAATAATCTCTTAATAATTACATGTTTTAGAAGAGATTGGACACAGGAAATCTCGCCACAAGTTGTATATTCTTGCATGCTTGGGCATGTTCCCCAGGCCTATCTTTCAAAGTGATAGTATCATAGTATTGAATCATAGTATTATACATTTACAAAGTTGAAAATCAGTAACGGGCTTCGCAACAATTGATTCGAAGGTTAAGTAAAAATAGAGATAAGAGGTTGATTCTTTTTAATATCAATAAAAATCCAACAGTTGGGGTCAAATCTCTCTCCCTCAAAGGCTATTTCAACATTTATTAAAAAAACTCCTATAAAAAATGACGGCAACACTATTTTTATGATGCATATTCAAAACCTACCAACCAATCAAGTTGAGAACGAAAATACAATTTTGAAATTGCGTGATGAGAACAAAAATCCAATTTTATCTCGTGGACACGTTGAAGAAAATGTTGATATCACTGTTTTGGAAGACGAAAATTAGTTTATTACTTTAAGTTATTTTTAATTTTTTATTTATTCATTTTAAAAATCTTTTATTTTAGAAAATTGTTCCTCTAAAACAAACATTTTTGGTGGTATGGTGTGATATGATTACGTCATCTAAAATATAAGTGTGTAATGTAACACGACATGTTTGACATGACACATTAAACATGACACATTATAATTGACGGTTCATAATGTAATGAAGGTTCAGACACAAATGCCCTTATCTCTTAATAATTATATGTTTTTAAAAGGGGCTCGATCCCCTAGGTAAGAGGAGAAAAAATCACTCCACAACCCTCATTAGTTATTTCTTGTTGCATGTTTGGGCCGGGTATTAGGTTAACCGTAGGCTTTTCTTCTTTTGTTCACCAGGCCCACAGTTGGCTTTTCTTCTTTTGTTCACCAGGCCCACAGTTTTAAGTGATACGATTACAAACTACAAAGTTGAAAATCAGTAATGGGCTTAAGCAACAATTGATGATTTGGTTCGAAGGTTCAGTAAAAAGATGGATAAGACTTAAGAGGTTGATTCTTTTCGATATTAATAAACTATGAAACATGAAAGTATACAAAACTTTAAAGTCTGAAGTAGTAAATAAGATTATAGGAAAAAGAAGATAAATAATTATTTTATATCCAGATAAACCACGTGTACGATTTGTCAGTTCAACCGGCCGAACCCATGAATGACCCGTCTAAATAAGAACTATTTGAAAAATTCAATTAAATTGGTTATTTTGACTGATTTACAGTTCGATTACAAAAACAAGGGTTGCCATAAATTGAATTTCAAATTTGATAAAAGAATTGACAAGGTGCTAATGAAAATATGGGCTCACCAAAAGTTAAAATCTTGTTATTTAGTGAAGTTGAATAGTGTCATTTGGACATGATAACAAAATTCTAACCAATAGAGAGGGGGGGTAGATGTGGCCATAAACCTTTTGCTCTAATGAATGGATAGAAATGTCACGTATGTATTAATAGTGACATCAAACTTGTTATTGTTTTATTTTTAAAAATAAATGTAATTATTATAAAACAAATAGGGTAATTTAGCAAATTACACAAGTTATTTAAATAAAACAAAAGTAGAAGAAAATTAACCGGCTGGTCCATATGTTAGATCAACATTAGTTATCTTACAAATAAGGCATATCTTGGTTAGGTAAAACTTTTGAAATGATACACTTATTTCCATGCCTTCCATTATAACATATGTTGATAAAAAATGTGGACTAATCGGTTAAATTTTTTCTACTTTGTTTATTTAAATAACTCGTATAATTTACAAAACAACTCTAATTAGATTTTCCATCTTTTAATACCTTTAAGTGCCTTAAGAATGTACGGTGATGTCTTGAAGAATGTACGATCGAGGGGGAAGCAAACACGCAAAATGAACATAACAGAAGCACTTAGTCGCTAAATGGTCATCGCTATATACTCGTCGTTAAAGCACAATGATGTCGTCGCAAAACAAATCGTAGCTATAGTACACGCATGTAGCGACGACATGTCGTCCCTATAATGTTATCGTGAAAATCTCAGAGGACAAAATTTAGGAAAAAAAAAATAAAAAATGAGAATAAGTGTAGAACTATAGCAACGACTTTAGAGACGACAAGTTGTCGTTATAGAGTCTGCTTATTTTTTTAAAATTTTTCAGGTTTATCAAATAAATTTAACTCAGTCCCAATTGTTGAACATGTTCAAGTTCCTTAACATTCTAATATAAAAGTCAAACATTTATATATCAAAATTCATAAGAGTTGTTCAAACATGCCAAACATTTAACATAATTTTTATCATATCATATGATCAAACACAAACAAACAACTTAATCACTTGCATTATCTTCTTCATTTGGTTGACACAACGATTTGTTTTTGTTTTATGACATCGAAAGGAGTTTATTTATTTGTTCTTGCATTCGTTCATTTATTTGTTCTTGTTGTTACCATCTTTCATTTGCTTGTCTAACCGTTCTTGCATTTTATTATAATGTAGCGGGGGTGCATACGTACTAGAAGTCACAAATCGTAGTAAAAAATAAAATTTGATAAAAAAAACTCAAAGACCTATAGAGGCGACATGTCGTCGCTATAGCTTAAGCAACGATTGTTATGATTGTGATACCAGACATGCAAAAGTAATGGTTATTAGCGGCATGATGGCGGTTTAGTTTGGTGGTAGAATGGAAAAAAATCAAACTAGGTTTATTGGTTTTTAAAAGTCACTTTTATTTCATAATTATGAAGAAAACAAAATTGTTATTTCATTTAAATTTTACATTCATTAACATCTCTCATTGTAATGAACTAAAACATTACAAAGCTGATAATTATTGTCACTAAATGTGTATTTGTGATATCTAGGGGCGAAACCCAAAACACGGGCACGTCGTATGAACCATCAATATAATTTAGTTTACTAACATAAATCAACTAACATGACAAAACCAAAACATATCTAGCAAATCTAATAATGACAAAATAAAAAACGAAGCTGATTTAAAGTTTGAACTACTCCATTCCCATGCCACGATCCAAATGTAAACGTTAGATCTTTTACCTTAGAAAAATATAAATACAATATCATGTCTTTCATGAAAAAACGAAACCGGCTATATCTTTTATACATAAAACAAAAGTTCGAACTCAAAAAGTCCAAAAGTAGAATCAAACCAAATGTACAAGTTCAATGTAGTTATGTTTTTTAAGTTTTGTTGGTCTAAATGAATTGTTGTAATATGATTATTTTAATGTAGAAAAAGAATTTGTATAAAAAGACCAAGTCTTGATTTCACATTAAAGATTAAAGAATACAACCACGGTTATATTGTCCCACAAGGGTCCCAATTTTACTAATTCAAAGGAATCCGCATATTTGACTCTCAATTTTAAATAATAGGTTTCGTTTCATGCTGGCCAAAATATAAATATTTACACTTCAATATGATACACTTAAATAATGAATGGGTACTATTATTTCTATTTATTGATGTCAGTGACTTTGAATGTGATTTCATATGTATTTTTTAACATTGTTAAGAAGCATATTGGTTAATCATGAGCCAATAGTTTCAAGATCGAACGTTTATTAACTTGACCTCAGTATATGTTTATTGACTGAATTGGTCGTAAAAACCAGATAACTTAATAAAAATTTTAAAAACTTTAAATAAACAAAGAGAATCCAAAAAAATGTGAACTTCAAGAATTAATAATCGAAACATAAACAAAACTCAAGTTTAACTAACTATTAATCGTTACAAAGAGAGATTTTATAAGTCAATCAACCAAACAGTAAATAAGAATTTTAAAAAAATTTCGTCTAATGAAAAAATAACGGTTCAATCTCTAGCGGCTCGTGACATACGAAGCAACCAAATCAAATGAGCAGATTCGGTTCTAAAAAGATTGATTTAATTAGATTTCGGTTCTAAAAACATTGATTTAATTAGATTATCTAATGCCAAAAGTTATATTGGTGTGAACCAACGAAATAGTTCATAGGTGAGACGAAGGACATCTGTCTTTATCTATCTTCCCTCCTACATGTCATATCATTGTTCATTTCCTATCTAGTATGATATATCTGCTCTTTCTTATTTAGCAACCTTAGTATTAGTATTAATCGATGTTCTAAGAAGTAAAGCCAACTAAACTAATGTTTTAGAGTAAATAAGACCTAAAAGCTTCATGAATAGTAAAAAAGGCTCGTGTTAGCTATGGCCTTAAGAACATCTACGAACGCATCAAGGTTTAAAACTATCATACTTATATCTTAATAAAAAGTTTAATACTACCGAATCAACGTTTTATAAAATACAACAACTTCAAGGATAACTTTTGAAAAGAAAACAAAAATGTAAGATACCAAGATCATCAGTAATCTTTTTCAATTATACAGATTTACCCTCATACGATATCAAGCGTTATCTCTTGCTATTAGTAAAATACATGATTATTTAAAACGATTATTTGTTTTGTATATTAGAATTGATTATAATCTTTGAAACTTGCGAGGGATGGATTGTGCAACTTAAATCACATCATACCAATCAAACAACTTGAGAAGCTTTGAATTCATTTGATAATTTTATAACCCGTCAAATAAACACCGCACCGTGGATAATTATTTTCAATATTAATTAAGCATGACAAAATCATGAATTGAGTCTTTAGAATATTATGCTTGATATATAACGTGTCATGTTGACTTTAGAGCCCTGGTTGACTTAACATTCACTAAAATGTAAAATAAAACTTCAATTTTTTTTCCGATATGTATCAAGGTATTTCGTATATCTTACATCTCCAGCAGTCGCTCTGTTTTTCTTGTCTTCTTTATTTTTCATGTGACGCACCAACGTCATATCAACTTTTCTCATTTTCTTTAGTTTTTCCTTGTTTTACATGGTACTGTCACAGTTTTTTTTTTTTTTTTTTTTTTTTTTTTTCGTTTTTCAATTTAGCTTTTCTTTTAATTTTTATTTATATTTCATAAATAATAAAAAAGTTAGAGTTATTTTCAAACATATAAAAGTAAAAACGTTGTAGTTTTTTTAATGCAATTTTAAAAAAGTTATAGCTATATAAAAGCATTTTAGAATATATTTTTAAAATAATAATAAGCTGGGAAATTGTTATCAGTTTTTATAATAATAAAAATATAATGTTTAAACACAGGTGGAAACTGCCTCAAAAAGAAAATATAATGTTTAAAGAATATAATGTTTGAGCTGGAAACTGTCCCAAAAAAAAGTGAAAACCGCCCCAAAAATAATTTGAACTCGGTGAACTTTCACCTTGGCAAGGGCGAAAAAAACCTGAGGGCGCGATGTTCGCACCCGAGGCCGGTTTTTCCATGCAATCCTCAGTTTCTATACTGTGTGCCCTTACAATGAACTTCTACAGTTGAATTGTAATTATTAAAAGCCTTTTTTTAATGTGGTAAAAAGTTTCATTAAAAGGCCAAAAGCTTGTAGTTACAAATAAAAAATTGTCACTAAAATACTTTAATGGCAGCGCTTCTAGTTGGAATGTTTTCTGTGTGCTTTTAATTCATACGTGGATCTTTAGTGACACTTTTTGTATATGCTACCGAATGACTTTTTTTAAAGATACTTCAAGCCAAGTGAATGAAAGTGGTCACATGCATTGAATAAACCATACTTGCACGAAATCAATCACAATGAAGATTCAGATTATTGAATAATAAAAAAAAAACAAGAAAATAGAGAGATAGGATAGAAAAGAAGTTAAATTCATCAATGAAAGAGGAAAAAATGTAGGTTTCATGAAGAAACTATAGGAAAAAGTAAAGTAAAGAATACGATAGCAATTGAAGAATCAAAGGAAAAAAATGGAATAATAAATGAAATAAATAAGCAAAAGAAAAAACAAAACAATGTTAAAACCATATCAAAAGTTAGGTTAATTTGATATTTTGATTCATATAGCTACAAATAGTTTAGGACCTTTAGGTTATATCATGTGTTATTGTTTTTCTTCCTAATTTGATGCACATTTTATTTTGTTCAGCCTAATGGCATAACCAACTTCAAAAGTAACCTTTGGATCTATTTTTATAATCAAACAAGATTTGCTATACTCACCATATGCATTAATGAATTATGAATATGATACCAAATTTACCACAGTTATTTAGATAATTAGGTTTTTCATGACTTAACAACGGTCATCAGAATGAGAGATGCATCTCTTGGAAAACATACTTTTCTTATGTATGAATTGAATAGTAGCATATGAACTAGGAAATAAACAATGAATTTGAAGGGGTATCCTATCTCTTTTTTTTTTTTTTTCAAGTAAAGGTATTAAACATCTACTCAATTAGCATGAATGAAGATTTATTTATTGTAAATGCAATATAATAGATGGCTGAAATTAAGAATTGAAAATGTTTGATACCCGTATGAAGCATTGTGAGGTTTGGTTGTATAACATTTTTACAAATGACATGGTTCCAAAAGTGTATAGAAGTTTTCACTTAAAAGTGATTGCTAAATGTGCATATGGTTTTAGGGTTTTGTATAGGTTTACGGATTTAAATGTGTGGCATTATGTTTGCTTTAAGGTAATAGGTTAATTAATCCACAAAACAAGCAATTCAAAGAACTCGTATAATTCTTTTCTCGTCCCTTATAAATGAGTTTCTTTAACATTCGAACAGGGCTTGAAAAGACTATTTTCAAATTTGATTTCGGTTAGGTTTAGAGACCAAAACAAATACAAATTCAAGTGTTCAAATCAATTAAATTAGGAATTTGTGTTTGCTCCCGTCCCTGTCTAACCATCATCAACAATCTACATTCCGTCTATCAATGACGAGAAATCTGCTGCAACATGGATGAGGTTTCCCACTAGATTGACAAGCGATTCAGAGTCGCAATATTTTGTTTTTCCGTGAACGTAACTAATAACATGTGTTTTGGTCGGGGCCTTCACGCGAATCACTTTGTGTTAGTAGTCATTACGCTTGAATTTGAATAACTCTTCAAATATTTATGAAGTCTCGGCTTCATTTAGCAAATGTATTTTGGTTGACTCGTGTTGCGAGGGCTAGTGCCATATAATACATGTTATTAACGAAAGAATAACGGAGCTTCCGGACATCTAGGTGGATACAACGAAGAAAACGAACAATACAAAATAACAAAACCTAAAAATCATATTTATTAAATCAACAAAATATCTATCGCTGCTTCATTTTCTTAAACACATACCAATTTTCGTTCTCATTTATAAACCACAAAATAATAATTGTGGTTCATAAATCTTGTTACATATTAGTCCATTTTATCAGTTTATAAATATTTGTGTCTAGTTTATTTTCAAAAGCGATTTAAATAATTCGACAATCATATTTAAAATAGTATCTAAATGTTAAAACAATATTATTGAAGAAACAAATCCAAAAAATAGATAATATGAAGTGTTAAAATATTATTATCACTTGGGCAAGATTTATGGATTTAGAATCAAGTAAGACGGCTAGCATAAGAAGAGTGAAGTAAAACTGATGTGAAATCAAGATGTTAATCTCAGGACGATGCGTTATATGGCATCTTTTTTTAACGACATTTAGAATTACCTTTAATATCCGGGTAAACTTTTTTGAGACGGGATATTGAATGTCCACATGATTTTGACATTGTAGATTTGAGTATTTGACTCATCTAAAAAGAGTATAACTCCTTTAAAAACTTGAACACCTAACTCACATAGTCACATTAGGGTTATGCTTTATGACACCCTCCAGCCTTACAATTTAGTAGGTTTATTTAAAATAATATTCAGGTGATAAAGTAGTGTATCTTAATAAAAATTAAGTGTTCAAATTTTATAAAATACATATAGGATGATTTTAAAAGTAGATTAAATAGAGTATTGCCAATGAGCCGTAGATCAATTGGTTTTGAAGGAGGCATCTCGTGGTTTTTCAAAGTGGAAGTTATGAGTTCGAGTATCACTTGGTGCAATATGCTTCAAGTGGGCAAGGGGTTTTACCACAGTGGGTCTTCGGGTGGTGGGTTTCCCCTGAATTGGTGGGCGGACTGAGTCACCAGCGTTATCTATATTCGCAGGCGTGGGTGACCTTTCACCATTAGATTTACCTGAGTTACCGGGCTTATAAGTATTCGTTAGCCATTCAAAAAAAAATTAAATAGAGTATTGAACGAGTGCACATGGATTTTTAAGAAAATATATTTAGAGAGAGAGAGCGCAAAGAAAATTCTAGTGAGAGAGTAAACTGAAGAATAGTCAAACCTTTTAATCTCGTCTGTCTTCTTATTCATGTCTTGTCTTTTAGAATCATTTTCTTCCAATCAAATTCCAAATCTCAAATTTTCAATTCAACACAAATTTCCCCAATTAAACCCTCAATCATCACATCTGCATCTCGATCCTCTTCGTCAATTGATAAAATCGGTTACATTATGTTGTGGAACAATCAAACGGATTTTGATTTTGCAGGTAAATCAACGCAGTAAAGTGGTCGGAATTGTTGAATTTTAGGTGGGAGTGGTCGAATCGTGTAAAATGGGCGGAGTTTGCACCGGCGGGACGATGAAGCGGAGCACGGTGGTGGAGTACGGCGGTGATAGGGGTAGTTTAGGGTTTTCGGGGAAGTTGAAATCCGTCAAGAGTTTTGGTCAGCAGAGGAAGAAGAATGATTATGATGATGATGATGTTCATGATGATTCAGGTTTATCTTCTTCTTCTTCTTATGCACGAGACGATAATGATGTTTATCATAGGAAGATGATGTCGTATGATTCTGGTAAACTGTTATTCTCCATTTCAAGGGAATTGAAACCATCTACACCTGCTAGAGTTAGCAAGGTATACATATTCAGTTTCAGTTATTAATAACTTAACATTGAACAATATATGTGAAATTGCAATTATTGTTATCTTTCACCTATGATGTTCTTAGGTGTTGCCTTTGATGTAATTAGGGGAATTGACATCTGATTTTGTTGTTTCATCATCATCCAACTCTGGTTTACCAAATGTTAGATTCTGTATGTGAGTTTTAAGAAACTGGTTTTGTTGTTGTACTAAAGTGGTGTTGCATTTTATTTTGCAATATGGTAGGCACCTCATGTGAGCACATTTCTTGGAAAAGCTGGTAGTGCAGGTCTTGAAGTCTTGGACACATTGGGTAGCAGCATGACAAGTTTGAATGCTAACAGTGGGTTTGTATCTAATATGGCTTCAAGAGGAGATAAAGTGTCTATATTGGCCTTTGAGGTAGCTAATACCATTGTTAAAGGGTCCAATTTGATGCAATCGCTTTCTGAAGAAAGCATCCAGATCCTTAAAAAGGAGGTTTTGCATTCAGAAGGCGTCCAGCTTTTAGTTTCTACAGATATGAAGGAGTTGTTACGTATTGCAGCTTCTGATAAGAGGTTTCTTTTCTTGTTTGTTGTTCAATTTAAGCATTTTTATACCTGTTATATAATTATAATATGGTTTTTTCTTTTTTAGGGAGGAACTTGAGGTTTTCTCCAGAGAGGTTGTGCGGTTTGGAAATATGTGCAAAGATCCGCAATGGCATAATCTGGATCGTTTTTTTTCTAGGTAAATCTGATTGTGAATATCGTGTTATATTTATGGTATTGTAACCGGATTTTGATTGTTCATGGATCAGATTGGACTTGGATTTTATAACAAACAAACAGCTTAGAGAGGATGCAGAAATCACTATGCAGGAGCTCACCAATCTTGCTCAGTATACATCTGTAAGTTACTATCAGTTTATGTTCTTTTGTTAAGCAAATCACGGCATCAAGCACAACTGTATACCTTAGTGTTCACAAATGTTAATGTAAAATATGCTAACACCTATATTTTGCTGCAGGAATTATATCATGAGTCTCATGCTTTAGATAGATTTGAACAAGACCACCGACGTAAGCTTGCGGAAGTAGAAGCCTTGCATCTTCCTCGAAAAGGTTAGACACGGTTATAATTTCTTCAAGTAACTGAGTATCTAATCTCTTGTTGCCCTTTTGAATTATCCAATTGCTGGAACGAGGTTGATTATTTGGTTAACATTTGGTCCTTGTTTCCATTGTAGGAGAGAGTCTCACAATCTTACTTAGTGATGTAAAGCATCAAAGAAAAATCGTGAGGAACTTAAAGAAGAAATCTCTTTGGTCTAAAAGTTTGGAAGAGGTATTCTATCAGTCTATTTACTTTTTTGTTTAATATTTTTATGAAAGAAGTTGAATATTCTTATTGCTGTTCCTGCCAAGTTGTGTTTTTTTATGTACCAACAACTTCTGTTGCCAATAGCGGTTATAGTGACCGCTATAGCGCCCTACATTGTCAATAGCGGCTATAGTGACCGCTATAGCGCCCTACATAGCGTATAGCTATGTTCCTGTTATTCGTGTTTTGCGACAAAATAGCGACCTGTAGCTTTTTTTTAATTTTTTTCTAATTTTTTAATTTTTTTATAACTTTTTATAAATATAAAATTGACCCCAATAGAGTGTTTTAGCTATTTTGGTGGTGTTTGCTTATATTTTCTACTACTTTATTACTATACATGTTAGTTTATTGAATGTAAAACATTTCTAAAATTTTCTATTATGTTATCGCTAAACACAAAAATAGCGGGCACTATTTACCGCTATTCGCTACGTAGCATATAGGTGGCTTATCGCTATTTACCGCTATTCGCTATTGACAACTATAACAAGCAGCATATTTTCAAATGTGCCTTATGCCCTTATCCTTTCTAGATTGTGGAGAAGCTTGTAGATATTGTCACCTTCATCCATCAAGCGATTGTTGAGGTCTTTGAAGAGAATGGTATGAAACTTGTTTATGAATTGTTATATCTAGTTATCTACTACATTCCGATAATTTTAGAAACTTTGATTGAACAATGATGATATTTACTACTATTAGCATGCTTTGAAAAAAAAAAAAAACTTATGAATAAATTGGTCTTGGCCCAATACTCTTTAATAAAATAGTATTTGACTTCCAATAGAATAATGCATTTACTTTTTCAAGAAATTCTATTTACATAGACGGCTATATATGCATGACGGAAATAGGAAACAATATAAGCGAATTACAAGCGTATGCTAACTAATCTGTTAGCGATTCTTCTGGGATTATATTAAATGTATCTTATCCAATCTGTTAGTCGTTATGTACCATATTAAAATGATTTAAGACTCTCAAGTTGGTGAATAGATGTCATCATGCCCAACTTGCCTATGAATCTCTTAAATAGTCCATTTGTTAAGATCTTGGTACTCGGTAGTTTGTTAAGTTGAATTAAACTTGGTATAAGAGATTGTCAATTGTATTATTGTATAATTCAAGGATGTACAAGAGAGCCCTTATATAGAATACATTAAGCTAAATATAGTAAACACTAATCTAGCCTAATCACAATCCTTGACATATATAAGCATATAAATTATTGTTTAACATTCCCCCTCAAGCTAAGGCCGGGGAAGGACCTGTAGCTTGGATCTGAGAAGTTGAAATCGTTGAGAGGATAGAGGCTTTGTAAACACATCTGCAATTTGATCATCTGTCTTGATGAATTGTATAGAGAGCTTTTTTTGAGCGACTTTTTCTCTGACGAAATGAAAGTCTATCTCCACATGTTTTGTGCGAGCATGAAAAACTGGATTGGCTGAGAGATAAGTAGCCCCTAGGTTGTCACACCATAAGACTGGAGCTGATGTCACAGATGTGTGAAGTTCCTTTAGAAGCGCTTCAAGCCATGTTAACTCAGCAACAGTGTCGGCTAGAGCTTTATATTCCACCTCTGTTGATGACCGAGAGACAGTACGTTGTTTACGAGCACGCCATGAAATGAGATTTGATCCAAGATAGTGGTACATAGTGAATGCAAATGCTATATAACTTCTCTGCTATGAAGTGATGATTTATTCAAATATCATGTATATATGTGCTATGTTGATAACTTTGTCGTCGCAGTACAGCTTTAGTGGTTGAGTAATACACTGTTTTATCTCTTAGTTCTTACCACATTATGTGACTAGATCGCCCCACATTTAAGTGTAATATCAGTTGATTATTCTAAAGTTGATTTCCCTTACGCGCAAATCTCCCCGGTTTGCGTTAGTGAATACTTCAACATTGCAACTCATGTTTCTTGAAAAACAAGCTTCTTCCCCTTGAGCACTTTTGAGAACCTTAAGACTCTACGCAACTTTAAGGTGCTTTTCTTGAGGATAGTTCATGGATTACTTATCAAACTCACTGGAAAGAGAATTGGGGTGTGTGAGAGAGAGGTATCACTTTGATATTTTGGAATGTCTACTAGTGCGTTGTCGGAGCTTTTTTCCCCATCAATTGGTTTCTTCTTATGTTTGTAGTTTGTCTTCCCGATATCTTCATAATCTATAGGATATACTTTGGCTGAGATATTTCCATACCCAAAAATACTTCAAATCAATACTTCCTTTTATTTGTCATCAACCTAAACAGTTCAAGTTAAAATTGTCCATATCTTGAGACTCTGAAGAATAGTATGATCGGCCAGATACTCTCATCTAAAGTTAGCTTTTTAAAATGTGCACTTTGCCTAATGAGGACTCCATCAATTTGAGCCAGGCTGTAATAAGAGAATTCTTTAAGCACCATGTCTTGAATTTCGTATCCTTGTCATGAAAGATCTTTTCATCAATGTCAAATGTATTACTTAAAGAAATCGTTTATGTAGACAGCTATTTATCTAGGAAGAAAGAAGAAAAAATAGGAGATTTACAACAAGCAGAGTCTATCTTATCTGTTAGCTGTTATTCTAGGATTATTTGAACTGGATCTTGTGCAACTGTTATTCCTTATCTACAATGTTTAAACTCATCCAAGACGTTTTCCAACAACCCCTTCTATTTTGCTTTCTTTGTAGTACCAAGTTCAATGACGAATGAAAAGGTGGCTCATAAAAAGCCCGAGACACTAGGTGTTGCAGGTCTTGCTTTACACTATGCCAACTTAGTCACTCAAATGGACAACATTGTAAGCTAATCAAACTCCCAATTTTATCTACTTATTTTACACACACATACATACATGTATATATATATATATATATATATATGTGTTTGATTAATTATTCCAGGCATCTCGGCCCATCTCATTACCTCCTAACACAAGAGACAATTTATATAATGGCTTGCCAGCAAAAGTCAAGGCAGATTTACGTTCTCGCTTACAAGCACTTGACACCAAAGAAGTGGTACGCCTTATCTACTCTGCATTATTTATTTACTTTTAGCGGCGCAATAGTTTCCCGTTACCCAGGCCTTTTTAAAGAGAAAGTCCCTTGTTACAGATGACAATGCCTCAAATTAAAGCAGAAATGGAAAAAACACTGCAGTGGCTCGTTCCAGTAGCTACAGATACTACAAGGTATGTTTTCAGCAAGATGTTATTATATGTTTCAAATAATTTCATTCATGTTACTGATGCTTTTTAATTGTGAATTATTGTGATTTGCAGAGCACATCAAGGTTTTGGATGGGTTGGAGAGTGGGCAAACACAGGGTAATCATTTTATTGCTGTTTTCATCTCACGGGTTTTCAATTTAACAGGTTTTATTTATTTATTTATTTATTTTTTATTATTATTATTTTTTTAACAGTAATGAGTTTGGGAAAAAGACAGCAGGGAGTAACAATATTATTCGGCTTCAGACACTTTATCATGCTGATAAACAGAAAATGGACCGATACATTCTTGATTTGGTCATTTGGCTTCATCGTCTAATAAGTCTAGTCAGATTCCGAGACAAGGTTCCAAAGCACATTCCTGCTCGATCTCCTCCTAATAACGATAACAGTTTGATGTCGGGTTCAAATCCATCTAGATTGAAAGCTAACGGTAAACTGCAAAGGGTTCAAATCTCTTTGGAAGATAGGAATCTTTTAGAAAAGGTTATGAAACAGAGAATGTTGATTCCTGGAATAAGCAAAAGTCAGGAATTCAAGAGGAAGAGAGCCACGGTTTTTGCATCAAGTAGAAGCATGGGAAGCTCTCCAAAGAGGGAACCCGCGTACGCGAATGCCGATATATTAGATGTTTTGGATGGTTTAGGTACTACATATTAAGCTGTGGGTACATATTCCAAATGCAGTAGAAAGACACGGTTTCGAGCATGGGAAACTCTCCCAGTATATAAGTCGGATATAGAGTGATGATATGTTTGAAGTTGGCTGGACTGGGTACAACCTTTTGAGCCGTTGGTACACTTTCGAAAGCCGTTGTTTCTTTGCTACATGTGTATATATCATATATGATATATGTCTATTGCATGAGGTGAGTGTTGTGGGTTATAAGATATGATGTTAATATTGTGGTTGGAGTATTTTGTTCAAACTTTCCCTGTAATTTTTATTCAACACATTAAGACTGCATTTAAGGCCATCTTACTTCCCACATAAGGTGGGACAATACCAAACACTATATATTGTTAAAAGAATGTTGATCATGCATTGGCACTTGTACATATTGCTATATAAGGTTCATGGGACTTGTACATTTCTTTCAATGGACATGGGTACATTTTAGCTTACACAAGTGTTACTACAGACATATAGTAAAGTGGTACAATCTGTGGAAATAGGTTTTTTTTTTATTTTTTTATTTTTATTTTTATTTTTTTTACTTTGAGATTAACTAAATATATGTATGGTTGTTCAAAGCGCTCGCCCGCTCGATACTTGATCGGTGTTTGTTTGGAATTGACCCAAAAAATCCTCATTCGAATTTATGCTCGGTTGTAAACAAGCCAATCGGCTTGGATCGGTTTGTAAATGAGCCAAGCACGAGTAAAGGTCTGTTCAGCTCGATTTGGCTTGAAGTATTTTTTATATATTTATATATACATATATAGTTTATACATAGCATGCTACTATATTTGGCTTACTATATGCAAATATATAATTATAATTATATTTATACATATTAAATCAATCAATCTAATAAAAAAAATTAACAATAAGTATTAAAGTGATATTTTAAGTCGTTGTGAGAAAATTTTGATCCCGCTCTTACTATTAGTTGATCATCTTTTGCTTTCACGTATCGTTCTTTGCAATATGCTCATTGTCTCATCGGGTACAACTTTAGTCTAATCATCAGGCACAACGTTGTCATTTATAAAAAATGTTATGTTATGAAATGTGGGTGTTTTTAGTATCATTAAAACCTAAGACCCAACATTTTTATCGTCTCTTATTGCAATATAAATAAAATGACATGGTATATAATTGAGTTGGATTCGTCGCTTGTTTGCGCTCGCTTGACGTTAGATAAAAAAATTAACGCTCGAAAAATGCTCGTTCGATCTTTCGCTCGGCGGTAAACGAGCCGACTGGCTTAGTTCGGTTTAAAAACGAGCCAAGCACAAGCAAATGTCCGCTTGATTCGGCTCGTGAACAACCCTGATTATATGCACCTAAAATTAATAATTTATAGGTTTGTCTTCTTTTTAAAGAATCATATGTTGATACTTAAAGTGGTTCATTTGCAGTTGAAATGAAGATCGAACCAATTTTTGAGTTTATTTGAGTTGATTGCGATCTTTAAAATGCTTAATGGAATTTAGAAATCTATTTAATACAAAGGACTTGTCTGCATTTCCGTTTTTCTGTTTTACTAGCTATAAAACCTAGTTTTTTCATCTACAAGACCATAAATTTACAAGTACAATTTTAGATTAAACTAGTTTTCTAACCCGCCCTACGCGGCGGGGTTTTATCATTTTTATCTCGCGTTACGCAGGTGACTTTGATCATTATTGTTTCAGTTTGTCGAAACCATAGCGAATACCAAAACTGGTTCCGATAATACCAATATCGGGAACTATATTTTTCGCTCATAATTGGTTCGATTCGTCACCGTACGATAACGGCAACTGCACTCTATATAGCCTACGATATAAAAAAATACTCGATTTTAAATAAAGCGGATGAATAGTTCGATTCACCACTGTACGACAATGGTAACCGCACTCGTTATAACCTACAATATCAAAGATGTTAATCGATTTTAAACAAAACGGAAGTTAAGAAAACTTAAACCACTAAAATTTTGTGACTGAGGTTCTATTCGTTCGTTGCATTTTAAAGTATATACTAATCAATTTATTTACTTGCAACAATTTGTATAATTAAATATAAAGTATAATATGACATTGAATAAACTAAAATTAAATGTTTAAAATTAAAAGTTGCTGAAAACAAAAAACAAAAAATGTTGTGACCAAATTCTAAGAGTACAAATCTTACTGTAGCAATGGTAGTTGGTTTTTAATATATAGTATAACTAGGTTATATCCCCGTGTATTACACGGGTTTATTAACAAAAATATTAAATATTTATTGATGATGAGTAGAAATTATAAAACTTTCGTTTTAAAAAATTTAAATAAATGTTTTTTTATAAAACTTTTGAATTTTTTATGGTTAAGTATTTTGATTTTTTATTGTTTTTAAAACTTTCTTTTTAAAAAATTGCTTTGAAATTTTTTTATTATTTTATCAGTATTTTGTTGTTTAAAAACTCCGGGTTTGTTTTAAATAAATATTCTTTTATAAAACTTTTATTTTATAAAAAGATTGAATTTAAATATTTTATAATTTAAAAAAGCTTCATTTTTTTAGAAAATCATAGTTTTAGAAAATTTTGTTTTTGAAATAATATATTTTTTAATCAAAATACTTATTTTTTATTTAATGAAAAAATCTTTTAAAGATTATTAATTCAAGGACTTGAATTAATAATAGAGAGAGAGAGAGAGAGAAATATTTGAAAATTAGTTACATGACTTTTAAAAAAATAAAATAAATAGTTTAGGAGAGAAAATAATTAGGGGAAGCATTGTGAGAATGCCATGTGTCCCAAATTGTAAAGGATTATTAGTATAGATTAGTTTTAGTAAACCCGTGTATTACAAGGGCTGAATAAATAAAATATTAAATAAAATTAAAATTTATTAATTATAAATCAATATAAGATAAGATATGTTGAAACTACATATGAGTAAAAAAACTATAAATAATAAAACAATGATATTATTTTTTAAACTTTTTTTATTTTTTTCTAAAAAATTAAACATTTTGTTTCAAAACAAATCATTTTAAAAAAATCATTTTTATAAATATTCGTTTTATAACTTCCAATTTAATTATTTTTATTTGCTTTTTGAAAAAATTAATTCGAAAATATTTTGTATTTAAAAATTTTGATGTTTTAGAAAGTTTAATTATTTTATAAAAATTTATTTTAAAAAAACATAAAATTAATAAAAATATCTCTTTCATAATTTATTAAAAAAATATTATTAATCTATAAAAGATTTGAATAATATTATTAATAATTAATTGGTTATTTAATAGGAGAGAGAATCGAGAAATTTTGGCTAGAATCAATCTGATGTTGACACATGTTATATTAGTTGGTCTTTTATTAGAATAGGTAGATGAGTTTTTTTATTTGATAGTACAAGTATTGTTTCTATTGTTAAGAGTCTTCCTATGCTAGTATATATTATACAGTTTATTCTTTTTAACAGCAATTTTTGCCTTCAAATACCAAATAATCAACCTGCTTTCACTGGGATTCGTATGCACATGGTATTTGTGGGGTTCAATCACCAATATCGGTAGGCCATAAGGCCATGAGCGGTGAAATTTGTTGCGTACTCTTTTTGTTCAGTTTTTTATTATGTACTATTTCTTTATGTTTAGCTTTTGTTTATGTACTATTTATCCGGTTTATTTTCAATCGCATCCATTTCATTTTGTATTTTTATTTGTTATCAACAATATTTTAACCTTAGGTTGGTGATCGGAAGTAGGGTGAGAAAAAATCAGTTGATCGGACTGAAACCAAAACAATTGATAAAACCACACTGAACAAATCAGTTTCTTTTTTTTTTTTTTTTAAAAAAAAACCCTCAAATTACGGTTGGTTTTTGGTATATCTCGTAATGGTTTTTGGTATATCTCGTAAGGAACTGAACCGCTCTACAAAACCAATCAATTCCTAAAATCAAAACCCAAATTTTTGGATTTGGAAGGTTGCTAATTGTAATATGAATAACTAGCTAAATCTATGTATTACAAATATTAAATGAAAAATAAATAAAAAAATTTAAAACATTACTTATCAAGAAAAAACATTTTAAAAAACATTAAGATAGGGATAAGATGGTTTAAAATTAGAGATGCCCAATTACACCCCATAATCCCCCTTTATACCATCTCCCCAACCCACTCCTTGTCTTTCTGCTTCCATATGGGACGGACTAATAAAAGTAATTTAGGGGTGTGCATTTTACCCGAACCCGAATGTTAAACCCGAACAAAATCAATCCGAACCCGATTAAGGACTAACCCGAGCAACCCAACCCGATTATTACATCAAACCGAACCCGATTTTTATAAATGGTTCGGTATTTGGGTTGATTTTGTGAGATTTGGGTCAACCCGATTAACCCGAATATTATTTTTTTAAAAATTTCAAGATTAATATATATGTGTATATGCTACCATTTTCAAAATTTAAAAACATGATTTCTAAATTTTATATTTTATTTTTGTGGTTTAATTTTCTTATTTGAACTTTAAAGATAATTAAAATATAATGTTCTTTAATAATTAAATATGCATAATAAATTAAACTTAAATATGTAAAAACTTTCAAGATAGTAAACAAAATTATATATCGTTAACATATGCTTCATTTCATACATACATTTTGATTACATATATATTCATTACACAAACATTTGAGATAACAAATAATTTAACGCTTAATTGTTTAGTCTTAACTCTTAACCCGAAAACCGATTAACCCAACCCAAATAAACCCGAATACCGAAACCCGAAAACCGATTAAATATGACTTATTTGGTTTGGTATTCGGGTTGATTTCTTACACCTAAAAACCCGAGGAACCCGACCCGAAGAACCCGAAACCCGATTAAAAAAACCGAATGACACCCCTAAAAAGTATTAATGAATGATGATAATGGCCAAATGCCAAAAATTGAAAACTACTAGTGTGATTTCTTCAATGAGGCTTAATGTTTGTCAAAAGTTGTACCGTTATGTTTTGATCATGTTTACAAACCGGATGATGCCTCGTGCCTTTTGTGTGATGAAGCATTCAAGTGTGTAGTCGACCTCGTCTTGTGCTATTGAATATAGTCACATTATGTCCACGGATAACTGCACCTTCTTAGGCGCATTAGCCTTTTCGTATTTGTTCTCGCTTGTTGTGGTTGCTGAAACTTTGTGATTGTAGTAATTCTTTGGCAGTGGAGCTAAAGAAGTTTAAGCTATACTGGACTGACCTCTTTTCACTTTGTTACATGTGAAGAGTGAATCAATACGAACAAAAAGAACTTTGAGTGACACTAGATAAGGCTCGTCGTCTCATTCCATGCTTAGAAATGTGTAATTAGGAAAAAGTCGTCATCGTTAGCTTCCACTAATCCTCATTCCATGCTTAGAAATGTGTAATTAAGAAAAAGTCATTATCGTTAGCTTCCACTAATCCTCTGTTAACCAACACCGAGCAAATGAGTAGAAGCTAGATTCCCAAATACTTTGATATTATTCATTGCATTAAATAGTTTCAAACATAAACACTTCTAAGAAAAAGAATAAAATCATAATAAAACTTCAGTACTATTTCATTCAAATACTACTCCATTTAGTTTGTTCATAGATGTTAAAATTCTTAAGAAAGTTTAAATGAATAATCTAGTAATTATTTAGTGTTTATTCAACAATGAAACTCAGTTTTCTTTTACAAAATTGTTTTCAGAATTACAACTTTCTAAAACAAAAGACTTTACAATAAAAACAACTTACTAAAAAAGACTTAAAAATACCAAAAAAAACAAACATAAAATAATTATAAATAAACGTAGATAGGGATCAGATGGCTTATAATTGGAGGTGCCCAGTTGTCGTAAGGCTTTGGGCGAACACCCCTTCTCGCATATTTAAATGCGAGCAATGACCACTCATCACATCCCAGTAAAACTTGCCTGAAGGATCATGACCTTTAATTACAACCCATTATCCCCTCTTATACCATCTCTCCACCCCATCATTTTTCTTCCTACTTCGATATGGGACTCAATAATAATAATAATAATCTAACCAACAACCACTTTTGCTATTACTCCACAAACCAATTTGAAGAAGGTAAAATAAAGTGCATTATGTTTGGTTGTTCACTTTAGCTTTTTGACATTTATCAACTTTATAATATCTTAACCCTTTACTGTAACTTTGATTCAAGTTCTGGTGTGAAATAGGTTTGAGGAACTAGAATCGTAACAGTGTCGACTTAACTCTTTTGGGGTCAAGGCAAATTCTTAAATTGAGACCCTTTGCAAAACCAAAAATAACTTGGGCTTTATAGATCTACAACCTACCCGTATAACTTTACAAAGTTTTTTCCTTGCAAATAAAGTCATTTATTTGCGGTGTAGGAAGTTGGCTAGACCAAGATCGACCATTTGTTTCAAAGTTGTCCTCCGGATTCAACTGAAGAGATATGTCCTGAACTCGCGAGTGTCACTCAGTTAAATATAATGTCTTTCAATTGCCATGAGGAACGCATAACTATTCTTATTTGTCCACCATGTAGAAATTTGTGGGTCTTGAACAATAAATCAAACATAATAAAACGTGAAAACTAACCAAATAAACAAACCTGACACTTGACGAATTCTTGAACTTGAATGAAATCTTCAAATAACCAAATTTTGGATCAATCTCTGAATCGTGAAAACCCTATCATATAAACTTATTTCGCGGGTTACTCGCGATTGATTTATCGGATTAGACAGAGATTTTGATGGAGTTAGATTTTGTTGAAACCATGAGAATTCCTTTTTTGTAACCGTATTCACTGTGTTCATATCAAGAGAGAAAATTAGGCATACCCCCTTTTTTTCTTTCTTTTGATCGAGATAACAAAAGAAAAAGAAAGGTCACCCCTTTCCGTCGTTTGTCTTTCTTTTTATGACTATAGTTCAAAAGAATTAATATAAGCCCAATTTTCTATAATAATTTTAAGGCCCACGTTTAATAATATATTTTGTAACATATTAAAGTACAATTGAATATTTCAAATAACAAAACTCAATATAATTACAAAGTCAAAATAATATCAGAACTAAATCGAGTCCGTACTCCAGCGACACCTGACTCGTTTAATCTCTAATATCGTTTCCTCGATCAACAAATTAATCCAATACACTAAAATACTCGTTGATAACACTAAAATTACCAACACACCATATCAAACCTTCTCAGCTCTAATTTCAATTGGTGTATAGCATCAATTAAAAATAATCATCATATATTCTAAAGGTTAAGAATCAATATTCAAAAACCTCATAAAACACTAATTATAACACAAAAATAACCACGAAGGTTTCATGTTATTCTCTAAAACTCATATCACCATATCCAAAACAAAAGAAAACTCACATGTTGCGCTTTTACAATTTCAATTTGAAAAGAAAAAAAAAAACACTCTGAAATAATAAGCCATGATCACCGTGAAAACCCTAGGGTTCTGACAAAGGAACACCCTGTCAGGTGTTATGCGGGCACCCTTTGAATTTCTTTCACGGCCCGTGAAAGCCCTTACGTGCCGTATTGGTATGCAAAATATCAAATCAGCCAATTTATAAAATGTTACGGCCCGTATTGGTCATTACAGCCCGTAATGACTTTAACTTACGGGGCCGTAACAAGGCTTATTACCGTAAGTAAAATTTCTTATTTTTTTATTTTTTGCTTTAAATTTTCATTTTTTAATAAATGTTTTTTCATATTTTAAAATTAATTAGGTTATAGTACTTTTTAGTTTATTTTTTTTTACTTTTATATATATCTTTAAAAAGTAAATCCAAATTCTTTTTTTTAATTTTTTTTTATAAAATACTTATTTACAAATTTTATAAATTAATTTATATGAACATATTATAAATACATATATTGGTTACTGGTATATTCTCTTTTTTTTTATCTCTCTATATACACACACATGATAGAGAGAAAAAGAGAAAGAAAGAGAGGAAGAATGATGCTCTAATAACACAAATGAGTAATATTTTTTTTATAATTCATTTAAAAACATTTCATATAATATAAAGATTACACTCACAAATTTATAGAGAACGGAATGCGAATGTTCCAACTAAAAACTTTATTTATATAACTTATAAATAAGTATTTTATAAAAGCGAAATAAACCCAAAAAATATTCTTAATTAATAAATCATAAATAAATGAAAAATGTTAAAAAATCAAAAAATAAAAAAAATTCAGAATCTCACTTACGGTCATAAGGCTCATTATGGCCCTGTCATTACGGGCCATAATGGACAATACGGGCCGTAAAAAATATGAATTGACTGATTTGATATTTGCAAACTAATACGGTCCGTGAAAGCCCTTACAGGCCGTATCTAGGGCGTCCAGATATCCATTTGGGCGTATCTATAACATGCCCCAAACCCTATCAAGAACACATATTCTTGAGCTTAATAACCCCATTAACAGACCTTATGAAAACTGAATTATATAAAAATCCCATGAAAATTTCAAGTGACTTTTCAAAAATCCATATAATATATGGGAGCATGAAACTCAAATCACAACACTTTGGATAAAATCAAATTTGTAAAATTGTTGTCACACCCCGGCTAAAGCGGAAACATAGGGGTATAACGAAACTGAATATCAAAAACAACATTGTTACAAGAGAGTGTTTAGAGTTTTATTACAATAAATATACACTTAAATGTTCATAGCTCTAATGTTTATCACTTAAAGCAAATATCACCAAATAATGTTAGGCGGTTCTCCAAAAATTACCTGTAGCTTTTTCATTCTAAGACTAATCAAGATGTCCTTAGTTTTCAATTTCTGAAAAACATGTTTAAAAGTGTCAACTAAAATAATTGGTGAATTCATAGATTTTAATGTTTTAAAAATGTCGTTTCACTTAAAAGACTTTGTTACCAGATAAGAGTTTTGTACTTAGTATTGCCAATTAAAGACAATACGACCAATGATGCAATTACCATGAGTTCCCATTACTGAACTTAACCGGATCTGATATTATTCTTAAAATGTGACAAAAACAATGTTGATGAGTTCTCAAGTTTAGTGTTACAAATATAGTTTTTAGTTGGATTTCAAGGTTTTAGCGTGTCTATTGTTAATTAAAACAATGTCATAAGTCTATGTTACCATGAGCTCCAATAGCCGACGCTTGACATCTATAGTTACGTTCCGACCCAATGTTCTATCGTGAAACATTGTAAATGAAATAAACAATTATGCACCCGGTTAGTACATGGTTAGAGCTACCAATCACGGGTGAGAGTGTCAACTCAAATAGATTTATCTATAACTTTCACACTCACCCACAATTAACTGTTACATAATACTTATGACTTAATGCAATAATAATGTCTAGTTATGTAACAAGGTAGTCGTGTTTTTATTTGTGTCTAAACAAATAAGTTTTAGCATGCATTATTCTCAAATGATTAAATAACAGTTTGACAGGCTTTGACCACACTTAACCAAAAGACATTCTCGTAGACCTTCAAACCTTCTTTTCAGCCATGTACTCCATCATCTCAGAACATATGTGAAGTGATGTATGATGGAGTATACAACCTTTTAGACAGTCAAAGTTTTGCCTGTTGCTTTGAGACGTGTATAAAAAATTAAAAGGAATATAAGGTAATCAGTTAGAGACTTTTTTTACCCAAGAGTCATCCACAAAATAAACATAAAAAATTAGAGAATTCGAAGCAACTATCATAACCCAATTGCAATAGAAAATATACTATTTTCAAATATAAATAAAAAACATGTAACTCAAATTGTAACCTTAGACTTGTTAGTGGATTATATTAACAAGTCTTATAATAGGAGTTTCTATAGTATCTAAAAGATTACTGTAAAAGGTTATAATTGTAAGTTTATTCATTTCTTTATTCATAACTATTATATATAATCCGTAATCAAAGGACAAAGAATGTCTATGAGTCAGACATGGAGACCGTGATGCAAGAAAAGGCCAATTTCAAGACAATAGTCGTTAACTATTTTTTAATATACTTTTATTAATCATCAATATGTATGTCTGTAAACAAATTGAACGTTCAGTGAATAGTTTGACGGAAAGTTCATTTATGTTCGTTTGTTTACTAAATAAACGAACACGAACAAAAAAAATGTGTTTATTAAGTTAAACGAACGAACATGAACAAAGACCTGTGTTCATTCATTTATATTCATGAACATTTGATAAAATGTTCGTTTAAATTCGTTTGTGTATGTTCATTTAAAGATTTATATAGCATACTTATTTATTTTACTGTTCTTAATTTATAAAAATATAATGCACTAATTATACCAAATGTCTTCGCCAACATCCCTTATTTGATCATTTTCTTTAGGTGTGTTCAAAATCGGATATCCAAAATACGAAAACTAATTCCGATTCGGACATCCGAATTCTAAAAAAACTATGTACTTTTTAATAATTTTTATAAATATATAATATTTTTTATAAAATTTTTTTGGATATCCAAAGTTTTTATAAAAATATCTAAAATACTCTAGAGTATCCGAAATTTCTAATTAATATTTATTATTTAATAATTTTATAAAAAAATTTCTCATAATTTAGATATCCGAATATTCGAAAATCATCAAAAACACTATCTAAATATAAAATTTCAGATATTTTGAATTCTGTTTCGGATACTTTGGATTCTTTTTGGGATACGGATGTGTTTAAACACCCTTAATTTCTTAATAATCAAACACAAACAAAATCATGTCCATATTCGTTCGATGCGTTGTCCTTTCTATATCTACAGCTCGTTGTTTTTTAAGTTTCAACCTTTTTTATAAGTGAAAGTCACAATATCACCCACATATTTTACTTTTCATAGAACATAAAAGTAAAAAAACATGTGACATTGATATCTGATAGCATCACAAGACACCCCTCTGCCACAACCCACAACCCACAACTTGCTGACTCACACGGCCCCACCAACGAACAGATCCCATCTTCAAATGGATAATCTTCAACGAATTTTCTTCACAATATCCACGTCAGCACCAACCTATTCTTCACATCTATATATAACCCACCCCTTATCCATTTCACCTCACCACTCGCAAATTCTCACAAAACACTCACATTCACATTCACCTCAACACAAATGCCAATTTCAATTTCAATTTCATCATCATCATCTCCATCTTACTTCTTCACTTCCCCCAATTTCACCATCAATCATCACTCATCATCCTCATCATCATCATCAAACTTTGTGAGGTACCGTAACCCTAATTCCCCTCCGATTTCACCCAATTTCGCTACATCTACATCAACGGCATCTAATTCTGTGAGATCTCCATGTTTTCCGACTCATTCTTCACTGTACGAAGTGCTCGGGATCCAGATCGGAGCCGACACGGTGGAGATCAAGGCGGCGTACCGGAGATTGGCGAGAGTTGTGCATCCGGACGCCGGAGACGTTGATTCGTCGGCCGATGAGTTCATTAAGGTGCATTCTGCTTACGCTACGTTGTCGGATCCAGGTAAACGAGCGGATTATGATCGGAGTTTGTTCGTGAGGCAGAGAGTCGCCGGCCGGAGTTGTTCTCCGGCGGGATGTACGGGGTACGGTGGCCGGAGGTGGGAGACGGATCAGTGCTGGTAGTTGCCGGTGGATGTGTGTGTACATACGTAGTTAAGAGTTAGGTTTAAGCTATGAATGATGTGTAAATTAGTAACTGGTTGATATTTTAAAGCAACATTATTGATTGAAGGCCGAATGATCTCCAAACGAACAAAAATATAGCAAAACGCAGGTTGAAAAGGATGAAAAACAAAAACTATTTGATCACAAACATTGTTGATCGACATTTTTATTAAATAAAACTTAATATTTGACACCTTAAACATCAACCAAACAATCCTATTTATACTAAATAAAACAAATCCTACTATGACTCATACTCCTACCTTCTAGGAATTAAAACCACTTGATAAACAGCAAACTAAATAACTAGATAAACATACTAATTAAATAATAAATAAAAGACTCTTAATAAAACTAAAACTCCACCCATATAAGATCTGACTTTGACTTTTTTCATGTGAATTAACAAAGATTAATTCCAACAATCACCCCATTAATCTTTGTTTTTTCACAATAATGCGGGTCTCTCCTCATATTAAACAAGATGAGCTATATCTTTCTTATCATCCTCTTTATCCTTTCACTATATGCAAAGTGACCAAATTCACCACATTCAAAACACCTAAATTCGCTCTTATTTCTGTTTCCTCGACCTCTTCCACGTCCTTTTTCTCCTCTACCAAAGCCTCTTCCTTGACCCCTACCATGACTTTGATTACCATTACCTCGTCCCTTTTCATGATGCCAACTTTCTAAGTCTCCCACCTTTTGATTACTTGAACTTGCTAGTAGAAGTTTACTTTGATCATTCTCTTCTGGTTCATCATGACTTTTGAGGCGTTCTTCATAAGCTTTTATTTTTCTCACTGCTTCCTCAAAAGACATATCTTCAAGTTCTGAGTATTGCTCCATAGATGCCACGATAGGTAGGAACTTCTTTGGAACCGAGTTGAGCAACTTATGTACAATCACTTCATCTTCAAGGCTTGAACCAAGGCTTTTAAACTTAGCCGCTATGCCAGTTAACTTACTTGAAAAATTATCCACCGTTTCACTTTCTTTCATCTTCAACATCTCCATCTCGTTCCTTAGGGTTTGTAATCGAGCTTTCTGCACTCTCTCTGCTCCTAGATGTCGAACCCTAATTGATTCCTAAACATCCTTTGCATCCTTATGTTTTGAAACCTGAAGTAGAACATCCTCACGCAACATTTGGAAAATAAAAGCTCTAGCTATCAGATTCTTTCTACTTTCAACTGCCGCCCCTGTTACTGGATCAATTGCCTCCCATAACCCATACCCTTGCAAAATTGATTCCACCATGATTGACCAACTTGTATAATTGGTGGAAGTCAATTTGGGACACTGTAATGGAATGTTGCCTTGCTCTCTTGCCGGTACAATTGGTTGGTCCGCCATTTTTTTTCTAGCTTGCTTACTTTTCTTCTAAACTTGCTTTCTTTCTTGCTTGACTTTCTTCGTTTCTCTCCCTCCTACTTTCTTTCTTTGACTTGCTTTTTTTCTTTCTTGTTCTGTTTTTCTTTCTATCTTTCTTTTTTCTCTTACTTTCTTCTTTTCTTCTTTCTCTTTCTTTCTTCCTGCTTTCTTTCTTTCTTTCTTTTTTTCTTTCTTTCTCTTTCTTACTTAGTTTCACATGGATTCAAGGATTTGAATCCAACTTTCTTCTTGTTGCTTCTGTGTTTAAACAGAAAGCATTCTGTTTTCTTGCTGTTGTTGTTCTCTGCCAGAACAGAACACGAACAACCTTTCTTTTGCTGCTTTTGCACCCAGATCAAGAGCTTGGTATAGCTCTAATACCAATTGAAGGTCCAACGATCTCCAAACGAACAAAAATGTAGCAAAACGCAGGTTGAAAAGGATGAAGAACAAAAACTATTTGATCACAAATATTGTTGATCGACACTTTTATTAAAGAAAACTTAATATTTGACACCTTAAACATCAACCAAACAACCCTATTTATATTAAATAAAATAAATTTTATATCTAGGAATTAAAACAACTTGATAAAAATCAAACTAAATAACTAGATAAACATACTAATTAAATAATAAATAAAAGACTCTTAATAAAACTAAAACTCCACCCATATAGGATCTGACTTTGACTTTTTTTATGTGAATTAACAAAAAATAATTTCAACACATTATTGAATTGATTGGGGATCAATTATTTTTTATAAGTTTCAAAATGAGAGTGAAGTAAAATTATATATTATATAATATAATATATATGCCCTGATTTAAAGAGGTCACATGAAAGTGACCTGTTAGAAGTTCTCAAGTCTAAATCAAAGTAAGAGTGAAGCAAAATTATTTTATGTATGCCCTCAAAATTTAAAGTGATCACATGAAACTGACTTGTTAGAAGTTCTCAAGTTCAATTTAAAGTTGTAACATGAAAGTGACCTTTTATCTTACGTGTCATGGGGTCGTCTTTTGAGACCTCATGTCGCGTTCATGGTCGCCTTTGGGTGAGGCTTTTCTTCCCGGTAATTATTTAAGACAATTAGACAGGTTTTGTCGTGTCATGAACTTACTAAAGGGGTAGCAAGTGACTTACAACTCCATCAACCGCGTCAAACTTGTTACTCTAATGCCCTTTGATCTTATAGCATTGACATACCAATTCAGGATGATCATCTAGTCTTCTCTTTTCAAGAATCTGGTAGTCTACTTGAGTGGAGCACACATGTATTTTTAAAGCACATGTCATTTTGACGTAACAAACATTTGTGCTCTCTAGCGAGTCTTTGGACACATTCACCGTCTTCAAGCAAAGTTACCTTATATTTGATTGAGCTGAAGTTCGTTGTTGCCACCTTCATTCCTCGTCATGACTTTCATCACTCACTAGTCCTTAGACACCTTTTGTTGCTAGTCTTGGGTACTTATACTATTCGTAGCGCTTCGTTTGTGGGCTGCGTGTTCACTGTGACACCCCACCCTTCCCACATACGCCTCTTGCTTAACATTGGAGGAGCCCTTCTCACATGTGTCGCACTCCCACACTTGAGTTGCACATCCTAGAAACTTTTTTTATTTATTTTTAAATCCATCATTAAGTATTTGAACACATGCATTAGTAATATGTAAAATATTTGATGATGTGTAATGTATAGATTTTTGTGAATATTTGTAGTACTAGAGGTAAAACAAGTGATAAACCTCGCAGGTGGAATTTAGTTGATGATATGACTGTTTGTAAGATCATGGTTTGTCACGCTTCTCGTAGTAGAACCCTGTAGGTGGAATTTGAGGGTGTGACACAAATGCCTAAATTTTTTGGCATACATTAACTAGATACTATATTCAAGCATTTGTCACGTCCCGTTAGGCTGTGGTCTTAGGGACCACCTCTGATGATTAGTCGGTGTATACAAATGAATAACACAAGTCAATGTATACGAATGAATAACACGTATATATACGAGAGAGGGAAGAAATCCATTGGAAGAAAGGAGGGGTTAGTTCTACTTTTATAATATAGGATATGGGCTGATTAGGCATAGGGTGTTGGATCTCAATGGTTTTAATGTCACATGTCAAACCCCATGTGTGACCCATTACAAACCCACTAGTCTAGCATGATGTAGTTCTAAGTGCATTATGTTAAACTCAAACACTTCACTACATTTAAATCTTCATATCATGCGTTTTTTTTAATTGACTGTTTAAATTGTTAGCTGTCTTAGATGTTAATATAAAACCTCAACTTGTCCTAGTGGTCCGCATGACTTTTGGTCCCGAACGATGTTTAGTCCGGATTATTTCTTGTATCATGACTTTTGGACTAGTACATGTAGCAATGCCCAAGAAGGGAGGTTGTTCTTTACATCTATCTTGCATGTAAGGTCTAGACTATCTTGGTCCGGTATATATGTCATGTGATAATGCTTTATGTGCAACATAAAACTACAACCCCTTTTTTATGACAAGTTAGCATACAACAACAACGAAGTAGACATGAACCACAATTGAATGACAATAGTATAGTAAGGTGGTTAACCGTTAGAATAACCGCAGGTCATTGAGAGAAGACAACAACTCCAAATAAGAGTATTAACCATAAGACTTTTGGCTGGTAATGCATCTAGGGCAGTCTAACATATTTGGTGACAAGTTCAATCATGTTTTTCTATTTAATAAACTACCATGTTCGTTAATTTATGGTCATAACCATCGTTTATCGTTTACATTCTTCCTCCGACCGCAAGATCGATTTTCTCATATAGCTGTTTCATAAGTTCTTTGAGGGTGGGGGGATTTAATGATTCATGATAACTAGTGCAATCCTACATTGAAAGAAGATTACCAAAATACACCAAACTCTACCGACTATGAACTTATGTAGTACAATTTCAAGCTCGGGGTATGTTTCATCCTAAAACGAGTTAAATGCTGAAAAAAAAAAAACAGATATTTATCACTAACTAAACCTATAACTCATCCTTCATATCTTCATGCGACTCTTCTGCGTGCTTTTCAGCCTCGGCCTCAGGCGCTTCTTCTACTTCATCCTCATCTTCCACTGCCGCATCAGGACTTATGCTTAAACTCGTCTTCACAGAATCATATATACGTGACGCGAAGTCCTTAGGATCAGGTAACATAAACCCACTCTCCATCAATGCCGTTTGGTACATAAGTTGAGCTGTTTTCTTAACACTTGCATCCTGAAATTAAATCATTTCCTTTAGTTGCTATAACAACAAGAATAATAACAATAATATGTAGATTGTGGATTAATGAGTGGATTTAACCTCGGGGTCCTTTACAACACGCTCGCGGAGCTCCTTAATGATGGGATGCCTTGCATTGATCTCAAGTACTCGTTTCCCACGCATGTATGCTTGCTTGTTGGCATCAGATAGAGTTTGAGATTGCATGATCCGTTCCATGTTAGCGCTCCATCCATATTTTGAAGTAACCACAACACATGGGGTGTCAGCCAAACGGTTGCTAATCTTAACATCATCGACATTCTCACTCGCGAGGGTCTCCTTCCACCATTTAGTTAATTCTTTGAATGATTCCTTGATTTCTTTGTCTTTTGAATCCTTTCCTAGTTTCAAACCCTCCTTTGAAACATTTTGGAACTTCTTGTCTTCGTAGTCCATCAGGTATTGCATCAGGTACTCGTCCACGGGATCTGTGAAAAAGATCACCTCGTAGTTTTTCTTTTTTAGCCTCTCTAGGAACGGGGATTTCTCAAGCTGTTCCTTGCTGGTGCCTGTGATGTAGAAGATATCCTTTTGCCCGGATTTCATTCTTGAGATGTATTGATCAAGTGATGTTAGTTTCCCATCTGATTTTGTTCTGCAACATAAAGAGAAATCAGGATATCATGAATACATCAAAAGAAGAAATAATGCAAAAAAAAAAAAAAAAAAAAAAAAAAAAAAAAAAAGTTAAAAACCATACGTCTCGAATCTAAGAAGTTTCGCTAAACGGTTTCTATTCGCTGCATCCTCAATGATACCGAGTTTAATTGACTTGCCAAACTCATTCCAGAACTTGGTATACTGGCCTCTCTTCTCATCATTCTCCTTTGATTCTTCAACCTCTGCAACACAAAGTTGTTTAGATATCAAAATCTCAAAAAATATATCATACAGGAATGAGAATATGAGATAGAATTGTAAGATATTAGACTGACTTACCTTTCTTGTCTTTGTCATCATGAGCTTCATCAGGGTCTTCTTCAGCAAGTTTGCGGATCATGTCAAGGGCCTTCCTGATAAGTTTCTTCTTAATAGTTTTCAAGCTGTTGTGTTGTTGAAGCATTTCTCGAGATACATTTAGTGGTAGCGTGTCAGAATCAACGAGCCCCTGATGAAACAAACAATAAATCGTCATCAGCAGCCAAATTTTGAAAAAGGTATAATATATTGTTAGGATATAATGATGATAGATATATTACCATCAAGAACATCAGATACTTAGGTAAAAGCTCATCAAATTCATCAGAGATGAATACTCTTCTAACATAAAGCTTGAGGTTCGATTTGTTCGCATTGTAGTAGCTCTCGTATAAATCAGCAGGAGCCTTGGGAGGCACAAACAGAACAGCCTTGAACTCGACATCACCTTCAGCATTGAAGTGGCTCCATGCCATTGGCTTCTCATCACCAAAATCCTGTTGTATGGAAAACAAATTAGAACAAGCATGTGACATAATTGAGGGGTTTTAGTTTATGTGGTTTCAGAATTTACCTTAGCAAGAGAGTGATAGAATTTCGTGTATTCTTCCTCCGTCACCTCCTTTGGCTTTCTCAACCATATAGCTTTAACATCATTCAAGCGTTCCCATTCGTATGTTGTTTCTTTGATCGTTTTGGTCTTTGGTTTTTCTTCGTCTTCATCTTTGTCAGAATCTTCATCTTCGTTCTCTTCACCATCAGTGGATTCAGCTGCTCAAATCATTCAACGAAATTAAAGATGGAAGTTATGCATATAATACCAAAAAAAACAATATTTTAACAGATGTTACAGGGGTTTCCGACATACGTTTTTCTTCATCATCACTAGAGTCATCATCTTCAGCTGGCACTTCAACATCAACTTCTTTGCTGGCCCAGAGGTATATGGGGAAGTTGATAAATTCTGAGTATTTTTTCACCAAATCCTTCAATTTCGACTCTTCCAGGTACTCCCCAGCTTCCTCCCTAAGGTGCAATCTTATTTCAGTACCACGACCGAGTGGCTCATTGTATGTATCTTCAGAAATCGCAAATGCACCATCAGCCTTTGACTCCCACACATACCTAAAAGGTTACATGTTGAAGCAAGTTAATTAGTAAAGCTAAAATGAACTGCTGCAGAAATAATGCAATTACAATGGCACGTAACCCAGAAGACATACTGCTTGTCATCGTTGTGTTTGCTGATCACTTCCACATAATCAGCAACAAGATACACGGAGTAAAACCCAACACCAAACTGACCAATAAGGTTAAGATCGCCTCCCGTCTGCATCTTTTCCACAAAAGCTAGATACAAGAACAACGAGCAAAGAATATTATTAGAGAATTTTGGTGAAAATAAAAAGGAATGCTTTTTTTGTCAACTCTTGGATGATGAACGAGAATACCTGAAGTTCCAGACTTGGCAATTGTTCCCAAGTTCTTGATCAGATCCTCCTTTGTCATACCCACACCTCTATCACGAATCGAGAGAATTTTGTTTTCTTTGTCTAATTTAATCTGCATTGCATCACAAAACCAAAACAATTAGACTTCATAACTCGAGACAATGCGTAAAATGAGGCAAAAAGTATAGCACATACAAACCTGGATCTCAAGCTTGGTATTATCTCCTTCACCCAGTACCTCCTTATCAGTAAGAGAAAGGAATCTAATTTTGTCCAGAGCCTGAAAATTGAAAATTGCAACAAAAGAATAAGATACTAGTAAAATCACACTTAAATGGACTCCAAATTAGACTCTAAAGAACAGAAAAAGATAGTATCTTACATCAGATGCATTGGAAATTAATTCCCTGAGGAAAATGTCCTTGTTGCTGTAAAGAGAGTTGATAATGATGTCCATAAGCCGAGATACTTCAGCTTGAAACTCAAATTTCTCTGCGTTGCTGCGGAGACTTTTCCTGGACATTGACTCGGCTTCCCTGAACCATGACAATGAAACCCTTAAAAATAACCAACAGTAATCATGATGCACCAAATGCCGATGCATTCTTTATGTGAAAAAAAAAAAAAAGACAATGATATGCTCAAGAGTCAAGAGTAATCTATTATCATTTTAAGTCGACGATTGGGCATTATGCTCTCAAACACTACATGAATGAATCTAGGTGTATCTGAGATCATGTATAATGTTTTAGCAAACCTCTTAACAACATCAGAATCGGTAGATAGACCATGTGGAACAGCACCAAGCTTTTCTTCAACCTTGGGTGGATCCACCAGTTCATCTGAATCAGACTCTGCGTTCGCGCGTAACTTTTGCCCTACAAATCATAAACAAGAAGATTATCAAACCACATTTAGAAGATGGTAAAACACATTTTATCTTTTGACAAGCAAATACACACTCTCTACTCTACAGCTAATATCACCACATTGTACTATACGGGATTTGAACCCACAACCTTTGGTTGAGGAGTATACTATTTACCACTTGGATGTCCCCTTGAGGACAAATGATAAACACATGAAATATGCACTGATCATCTTGCTTTCCTTGAATCTTAAAGCTCTATACAAACAGATCAAACAGATGACCTTTATGTCATTTAATATCTGTCTTTTAGCTAAACTGCATTTTTCCTTCAATTGAAGCTTAGCTTTGAAATAATATCTTATATGTAGCACCATCCCTCACATAACTATGGTTAAACTTTGCCAGTTGCAAAAGATTCATAGCTTCATTGTTCAAAATTAATACACTCTATGCATCATTTATGAGAATCCGATCGAAATTCAAACATCACAAAACACATTGATCCGTTTAAACGCTTGCACTCAACAATTACATAAACACACGTATATAATTTCACAAAACAGAGATATATAGATCAACAATTCCACTCAGCTCCATAAAACTGATGAACTAAATCAATTAACACGATGCAGAGTACATTAGTACAATACAAATCTGAAATCAACCAGCAACGAAATCCTGACTACAATCACAACACAATTCCAGCTAAAAACCTTCAAATTCCTCACAAAATGCACACAAAATCAAACAAGCTCATCATACAATCTGATTATCTAAACACAGATCAATAATCAAACATCAAAATCCCTAAACACGTACCGTGATCCGGAACAAGAAAGAGTAAACATATCAAAAACAAAACCGCAGGGAGAGTCCACCTCCTCATAGCGATCTTCAATTAATCTTTCGAGTGTGTTAACTGCGAGATTTGGGTTAGAATTGATCGTCGTTTTGTTTTGTGGGTTTATATATTGTGGGACGATGAGGTGAGATGAACGGTGGTGATGCCAGCGTGGAAGATCTAGTGGCTGGTGTTGCAGGACGGTGCCAGGTGGCGGTGTTTGATTGGTGGAAGTTGCCTCATGTTACGTGGAGAGAAACGGGTTTTTGTTCTGGAAGTCTCCATAGTGGAGAAGACTTGAAGGGACTTGTGAGTTGTGATTGGGGTTTGGGAGTGAGAGTCCACCGTAACATGGTGGATCGCCGATCTAAGGAATCTAAATCTTTATATTTAAATTTTTATGTATAAATAATTTAATATGAAAGAGTAAAAATACAAATGCTTAAAATTGTACAAGTTGTAAGGATGTTTTGAGCTATTGATTTAGTGGAATAAATAGTTGAGATAAGAGTGAGCCAAGTAATTAATGTTTTATGTGTGAAAATTGTCGCTGTAAATGTTAAAATCAGCTCAAGTAGTTGAGGTAAGATATTTCAATAGCTTATAAAATGAAAAAACATTTTGAGTTCAAATCTTATATGTGACAAAAAAAAAAAAAGAATAAAAAGATATTTCAGGTTAAGTTAGGGTTTTCTTTTTCACATAAGATGAGGTTCTTAGGTTCTTTCATTAGCTGTTGAAAAACAAAAGCTCAAAATCATACAAATTGTAAGGATTTAAGCTATTAATTTTGCGCAATTATCATTTGTGTAATTATAAACATAAGTTACATGATATTCATATAAGTTGTGTAATTAATATTGCACATAATTATTAACATTGGTTGTATATCATATGAGTTGCATAACTATGTTGCATATGTGTATGATTATAGCGCGGACGAATTTATCATTCCCTCGATCAATTACATGTGTTGCGCTTGGTGGTTTTGTATCTTTGTATAATAATCTTCCTTTTGTAATAAAGTTTTATAATATCATTATTTAGGACGGTTTGTGGAAGATAATGAATGGTTTTATGATATGGAGGAGAATGGAAGTTCTTTGGAGGAGGAGAAAGTAATAAAAAGAAGCTCTTCAACCCTTATATGTTCAACATTGTTTTGACCAACCAATTAGTTGTTACACATTTCATCTATAGGAATATGTTTTCATCATCGATATACTTGATATACTTAATTAATATCAACTAATCAACCTCACCAATATGAACTTGTTATTAACACCATGTTCAATATCAACATGACCACCAACAACATTATTAAAGTCAGTGTTGCATTATCAGTTCTAAGGAACATGGACTTAACAATATATATAAAGTAATTAACACTTATTTGCACAAATTACACATACCATAATTGTTGAAGACAAAATGTGGGTAATCCTATATATTAGATTTAAGATCTAGATTTACGTCTGAACAGGCTTGACTCTTAGTTTGATCCGGTTCCTTCATATATAAAAGAGGACACCATGTTTTTACAATTTGAAATGATAAGGTTGTGTTGTGTCATTCTTCATCTTCCCAACCCGAGATTATGGTTGTAAAAATGATGAACAACATGACGAATCGTTAGAAGGTAACGGGGCCAAAACCCTACAGACACTCTAATGCTTAAATTAGTATTCGTGTATAAGATATAAAATATAAACATGCACGTATCTATCATATAAAAACATGAGTATAATAATATGTAATAAGATATACCTTCGTTTTATAATAAATTAATGAAAATGATAAGGAGACGAGGAAGTTGGAGCCCCTAACCTCGTTCTTAAGTTTCCTTTTATATAGAGGAAATTACTTAAAGCAACCCTATTGGATCTATCATATATGTATCGAAGCTTACTTGGGTTAAGAATATGATATGCTATACAAATTAAGGACAAAAGAATTTACATGAACATGGTTTTCAAATTGCAATCACAACATATGAGCCACTAAATACAAAAACATAAAAGTCGTTTAGCTTTAAAATTTCGGTATGAAGTCAATAAATACGTGACCACTGAGAATTAGGTTTATGTGTGCATACCATGTGGCAACTTCATTATTTTGGTAATTTGATAATTATGATTTTTCATAAATATTTAAATTATACTAATTACCAACCTTTCTATGCATAATTATGATTTTGCAAAGTAATGTTCTAAAATTTGATTATTTTTACTTTAAAGCCAAAACTCTTCATCTTTTGTAATTTAATCTCACAAAATTTTACACTTTCAACTTTGGTCTCCTATACTTTTCATATTTTGTAAATTTTCGTCTTACGTTCGTTCTAGGTTTTGGAAGTTAACATGACACAAACATGCATGTGTGATTCATTAATTTTACGTTCGCTTTACATTTCATTCTAAATTTTATGAGTTAACACAGCACAACATGCGTGCGTGGTTTATCTTTTTTATGTTTATTTTCCCACTTTATCAGGTTTGTTGCAACGCGTGAGTCTTAAATCGACTTAGTTATATTTTTATATTTTTTATTCTTTGGTCTTATTTTTTCGTATTAAACCACCGTAATTTCAATGTTGATGCTCATTAATGATGGTGTGACATTGGTGTTATTTTGTACGGTTTTAAGCCCCTCGCAACGCGAGTAGCTTAATTCTAGTATGATCTGATTCACATATTTATTCACATAACTCTAACTCATATTTATTTTATTAGTAGCATAGAAAAGTTACTACACAAAATGATATTTTCATACGAAATGTACAAAGTAAATACGCAAGAAGAAATGTTACGAGTGAATTATAACGTAAGTGTTATAATTAGTCACGTATAGATGAAATTATTACGTGAAGGTGAAATTATCACGTAGGAAGTTATTATTGCGTGATAGTTTCATCCTCATGTTATAATATCATGCAAGTGTAATTATTCTTGCAAAATAATTCCACCCATCTGTTTTGTACACTTCATACGAAAAATCCATTTTATTTACTAAACTTTATGTTGACTACAAACCTTTAGTAATGATTGTTTATAACAAGATCAACTTTCTTTTAAGACGACAAATAATAAAATTTTAAGTATGTTAATAAGTGTTAATCGGATTCCTCATTCCGATTTTGGTTTAATACTAAGACGACAAAAATATATGTAATTTTACACCTACATCGGATTCCTCATTCCCATCTCCATCATCTATATTTTCAGAGGAAACTAGAATGATCTCTTCATATTTATGGGTCACCATTCATTTTTTATAACTATTATTTTATTAGTGGTTATGTGTGTAAGAGAAAAAATAATAATAAAAAAGGAATAAGTATTATATAATTAAAATAAGGATAAATACGAGGAAACTAATGTTTGATGTTTTTATAAAATCAACAGAATTTTTAGGGGATGATGATTCTTTATTAATTTTAATGGATGGAAAAGCTATTGTGAATGCTCTCATATATGTAAATAATTATAGTATTGAACATAAAATTTAACAATAAATAAAAAAAATATAAAAATAAGCGGTGTATAAATATAACCACTTCACATTCATAAATACATACATAATTTAACATCATAATATAGTTATTCTGTTAGGCAAAATAAAACAACTTAGTTAAAATTGCAAGTAATAAATTTTTTAATTTATATAAATTTTACAATCCATATATAACTTTTCAAACGGTCATCTTTTCCACATGTAATGTTTCATTACGACAAACCTCAAGAGATGAAAGAATATTTTTAACAACGTTTTTAAACTTATAATATATTACATGTTTTATGATGGTGAATTTTAAGACTTATTTTCATAAAAGTTAAAATTTATTATATAGTATTTGGCTAATCTGGTTGTATTTCTAATAATAATACGGGTAAAACAATTAAATATTTTATTATATTTAAAATACCCACAAAAAAGTCGCCCACCGTGGGGCTCGAACCCACGACCACAAGGTTAAGAGCCTTGCGCTCTACCAACTGAGCTAGACGGGCTAGTTGTGACAAAATATGTGTTTCATGATCATTATATTCATTGGTTTCAATATAAAATCTTGTATTTACAAGAAAAAAAAATGTGTTGTTTTATCTTTCTTCGACTGAAACATAGATCACACCTCGACGAAATAAATAAAAAACTCGGAAGAACCCGAAACCAAAAATGCATCATAACTTCAACTCTTACTAATATAACTAAAGATCGATTAGAGAGAATTGTTACAATTAAAGATCGAATAGAGAGAATTGTTACTTACGTTGATTGCGAAATATATGACATGACAATGAATGCTTTGAAAGAAGGGTAGATGAAATATAATCTAATATATAAAAAAATGACAGAAGTGCGATATATACACAACACGGGGGTGGGGGTGGTGGGATCTAGTTGCGAGACGTAAAACTTTTGAGGTAAGTAAAAGAAAGACGTATTAACCAGAAAATTAAACAAAAGTTGAACGTTGACATAATATAACAAACTAATTTTAATAGAGAAAATTATGAAAACAATAATGTTTGAGGTTATTAAACCTATGTTTGTAACAAGATGAATTATTAGATTGGTTGTTCTATAGACTCACTGGTTGATCCGGCCTTAAGAACGACGTCATGGTAGTTTCATTATTAAAGTTAGCATTTATCGGATTTCTTTATATATTTAAAGTTCAGATTAACTTTAGATTATCTTTTATATTCAAATTAAGAACTTACATCATTTTCTAGCTTATAATTAATCCAAAAAACAAGAAAACTAATTAAAGTCTAATTTATAGTGTTGATATAACTCTACATTTATACTATTTATTATTTTTCATCTCATTAAACATAGTATGGATATGTCTAATGCATTTACACGGTACGAATGTTCTCCCAAGGTTGAATTTGATTTTGATTACGCATTAGGAATGTGTAATCGTACCATTTTACACAATGTTAGTCACATGTGCCGGAAACTTAAGTATATTAATGAATTTATACTATTTATTATTTTTCATCTCATTAAACATAGTATGGATATGTTTAATGCATTCACACGGTACGAATGTTCTCCCAAAGTTGAATTTGATTTTGATTACGCATTAGGAATGTGTAATCGTACCATTTTACACAATGTTAGTCACATGTGCCGGAAACTTAAGTATATAAATGAATCCAAAAACCCTCACCTACAAAACTCATACACTTACACAAATTGCCTAGTGCCTACTCATAAGTTACATTTTTAATTCCAAAGTCACAGAACTGCCCATATATGTTTTTTTTAATTTACATTAATATGTATTACCAGACAAACATTTAATCATCATTGGGGGAATAACATTTTAATTACACACTATAAGTCTATAATACATATATATGTATTTTTTTATGTATAGACATACTTGTATGGCATAAAGCCATAAATATTATGACCAAAACCTTTATGTTTCAACAAAAGATGACATATTTTAAAAGGAAATCAAACTAAAATGTGTATTAAATGGATCTGCAAGCTCCATGTGTCGGTGCTGACAACAGTTTCACGTACGGTACCAACTTACAATTTGAACACTTGCAAGATCAGTTGTGTAGCTTGAGCTTTTTTATACGGGACACTGGCGAAATTAAATTTTTTAAGTGGACGAATTTGATATATATAAAAAAATTACATTATCAGGCTAAAAATTCACATTATCGGATCGAAAATTAACACTATTTACGAAAAAAAAGAGAGAGAGCGGGCCCCCCCAGCCCCTTATATCCTCCGCCCTTGAGTGTGAATCCATTGCCATTAGATATCACAAAATAATAAAATATGAAGCTTATAAATTTATGACATTAAGGGATGTTTTATTAAACTAATTATTCCTTAATAATGTCTATATATTATAAACAAAAATTAATTAACCGTGCGTTTAACTTTTTATTTAAAATGTTTATATGATTATCTAAAATAACTTAGTAGATGTAAACTCACGCGCTGTGTCGCTGTTGTTGAAGTTATGAAAAATCTGCAAGTCTCATTTAAGAAAAAAATTATGTGAAGACGTAGATCAAATAATAATATCAAAACAGTATATTAGAAATGTTATAGAATTATTAGAATAAATCCTGTCACATTTTATAAAGAACAAAATTGTGATGGTGTTACGCTTCCATCGTTCCCCGCCACCTTACACCAGCTGTTTGCATTTCCTAATCGTCTTCATGGCCAGCGGTGAGGTGGTTGTGGCGCCTAGTGACAATGAGGATGGCCTCACAAGAGAATCCACTAGAATTGGTTGGTTTATCTTTGGTATTTGGGGTTTTCTTTTGAATTTTTCAGATCTAAACTGTAATTTAAGTTCAGTTGTGATGAGGGTGGGCTTATCTAAAAACCCATGAGTCCTGTTTTGTTGTATTTGTGGAGTTTTCTTTTTAATGTTTCAAATCTAAACCATTTTAGTTCTATGATGATGAGGACGACATCTTGAGAACCTATTTGTTGCATGTGTTGGTTTCTGATGATATCTCTGTTATTTGGGGTTTTCTTTTAAACGTTCATGATCTAAACCCTAACTTTAGTTCAGCGATGATGAGAATGGTTTCATCTGAAAACTTTTTTTTGAATGTTCATGATTTTAATGGTAACGTTAGTTCAATGATGATGACGATGCCCTCATCTGAGAAGTTCTATCTGTCCTGTGGCATTTGTGGGCTTTTGATTTATCTGAGAACTTGTTAGATTTGTTTTGTTACATTTGTCTTGTGTTGTCTCTGATTTAAACCTTAATTTTAAGGTGATAATGATGACAATTGCCTGTGTAGCTTGATGATGTTAAGCCTTGGCTCATTTGGGATATGTGTGAGTCAGTAATTAACCGACCTGTTTTATTTGGGGTTGTTACTATGATCTATTGGTTTTTGGAACTTAATTTAACACAGTCCGTTTGTTTCTTCTGTGCTATTTGATAGGCGAAGACGATATAATAGAACACGGGTAATTCATTGTATTGGCGTGGTAAACACGTTATTTGCAGTCACAATGAACTGTCATTTCCGAGCCTTGAAGTTCAATGTATACGATTTACATGGATACACATTCAGTTTAAAGGACTATTGACGAAATTGATGCGTTAACTTTCTTTTTAATAACATCCTGCCACAAAGCCCGGACTGAATTCTGCTAGCTATGTTTTAAACTTATCAAAATTCTTTAGTTTATACCGTAATTTAAAAATAATAATAAAGAGATAAAAGTTTTTAATAAAACCCAAACACTCCTTTCTTAAAACTTCATCTCACCTATCTTGCATGGACAGACAGGGGCATTAAAAGCGTAATTGATACATGAATAAAATTTTACATTTAGTTTTTTATTTAAAATTACTACGATTTAAAATTAATATATAAATATATTCATTCAGTAATAAATAAAAGAGTTAATTTTAATTTTCTCCCTAAGATTTGACAAAAGTAACTATTTTTCTTCAAAAGTTTCAAAACATCAATTTAAGTTCAAATGTTTCATCATTTGTATCAATTTCAATCCAAAAGTTTTATTTTTTTTATTCAAGTTGAAACAACTTATTAAACTTTTGTATTGAATTGAAACAACTTATGAAACCTTTGAAGGTAAATTGATATTTTTAATATTTTGGATGAAAATAATTATTTTCACCAAAACTTAGGGAGAAAAATCAAATTTAACTCTAAATAAAATAAATGCCATTTACCCTAATGACCCATTAGAAGAGGCAAAACCTCTAAAAACATCAGTTATAAGAAGATTTAAGATTCAATCCTTAACAAGTATAGTGTATATATGTGGTCTAGTTTAAAATTAGAAGTAGGAAAATTTTGTTTTCTAAAACCATTAATTATATATTTTTCAAATCACAAAATTAACTATATATCTTTTCTTTCTAAAACTTATATGTTGCATATTTATCAGTTTTATTAAAATTAATTTAGTAAATGACTTTTTTTACTTTTATTTTCACTAGAAGGTTTTTAAATATTGACTTTTTTTAAATAAAAAAAATGTTTTAGATTCAAGTCCCATCTGGGACAAAAAAAAAGACGGTTCTAGGTTGGGCTAGGGGTTTTCTCATCCAAGCTGGGTTTCCGCCTGATAGTGGTTTTAGGTTCGGTACTGATGAGCATAGACTGATGTATGAGCTTCCATTCGAGGACGTATCAGCCTAGCACTCCAAGGTTTCGTACTTGAGTAATAGATGATCGTGTGGGCCAGTGGCTCGTTAGTGATCTAATTTGTTGTTCGAAAAATATTGACCTTTATTATTGATTAAAACTTTGACAATTGTTTTTACATTTAGAGATGTAACTATGATTATTGATGATTGTTATTTTGAAATGAAGGCTTGAATCTAGAAAAATATATAATCGTTAGTCTTAAGAAAAGAAATGTGTAAAAATATTTTTGTAAAAATAAGCTTAAATAAACAATAAGTTAATTTATATAAAATAAATAATATGTAATATATATGTTTTAAAATGAAAAATATGTAATTGCTTTTTTTAGTTAGAGAAATATATGACTAATGATCTTAACAAAAGAAAATATGTAAATGTCTCTTAAAATTAATACGAGTACATTATAACCTATCACAAATGAAACTTTTGCAATCAAACACGTTGCTACATCAAAAACCAGATCATGTATTGTTAACGAGTCGGACAACGTCTAATGCTCACGATGCTATCCAAACTACAACGTATAAATAAACCTGTATAAAGATAACTCCATGACAACTATCACAATTATCTATATTGACACTGAGTAAAGTTACAAGACTTATAGTAAAAATTCTTGGTAGCAAACCAAGATATTTAAATGGATAACCAAAGAGCCTTTTGGCCTAATGGTAGCTCCCATTACTTTCCAAACGTGAGGTTGTAGGTTCGATCTCTTCTAAAACAATATGCTTCAGGTGAGCTAAAGGATTTTCGTTTCCTCTTAGCCATTGTGAGCCACGTAAATCTCGGGTGACTAATCCTTGCTGTTAAAAAAAAGTTACCCAAAAAAATATTTCTCAATCCAAAACATTTATGCATTGAACACTTGTACATCAAAATCTTCACTCCACATGATCAATTTAACCAACCCAACATTCGCATTTAATATCTTCAAACCCCCAAATTTCAACATAAAGATTTCTTTCACATCAAAATCTCCAATTGCGTTTTCACATCTTAAATTCTTCAATTGTGATGGCGGTTTCCGACGCGGTGGTTCGCAATTTGACGACGGTGTACATGGCGGTGATCGCCGCGATAAAGGGCTACGGTCAGTTGACTGGGCGGAGCTACGGCGGAGCAGCGGTGGTTGTTCTATCGACGGTGGCTGTCGGAGGGTTATTCGTGGTGGCATTGATGTGGGATGTGTCTCGTAAGGCTGTGGTCACCGGCGCCGGCGCCGGAGATGAGGTGGAACATGAGATGTGTCGAGGTGGGATATGTTGGCATGGTGTCGCCGTGAAGTCCCCGGCGTCGGAGCTCCGGCTAAGGCCGCCGCACGGTCAACGCGTTGACGGTCAATGATGAATAGGAGTGAGTGATTAAATAATGTAGTATGGAAATGAGAATGTTTGTGAGTTTGTGAGTATATATGAAAGGAGTTGTTCCTTTTTGTGTATTTATATGTTTATGTTAGTTGAAGTATAGATCTCTATCATCAGAAAGTATTTTAAAATTACTTGGCCTATTGAATGAATTGTGTGTTGATGAACCTTTCAAGAAAATAGAAGTGATAATATAAAAACAGATATTTGAGAGAGAATTAGTGAGAGAAAGTGTATACATGAAAAGAAATAAATTGATAGAGCAAATTACTTGAGTGATTATGTAGTGAGGATTTGATTGTGTTTTTGTTCACTGGTTTAATAAATTACTTGAGTGATTATGTAGTGAGGATTTGATTATGTAGTGAGGATTTGAGAGAGAATTAGTGAAAAGAAGTATATAGATGAAAAGAAATAAATAGATAGAGCAAATTACTTTCATTTCATTATTTAGTTGGGTTTTAATTTCATTATTTTCCATATTTCTTGTGATGATAGGTGATGGTGTTTGGGGTTACGATGCTACTTTTAATCTTGATGTTCTTAGTGTTACGAAGGTGGACTGTGGTGATCGTTGGTTTATGGAGGTTACATATGAAGTCGACTCAGAGTTAGTAGTTGCTTTCAATGGTGTAGATGTTAAATTGTTAGGGGTTGTGTTGAAAGAGATGTGATAATGATGGTTTATCTAAGTAGTTGATGTCGATGTGTGGTGGTGTAACCATGGCCTATGTAGTTTCAGGTTATGAGCCACCTAATAGTCTGACCAAAAGGGAGAGTTTCACACGAATAGCAACTTTTTTCATAGAAAACGAAGATACAATGACAATATAAAAACATAATCCATAAAAAAGTAAACCTTACCACATGAACCATCCTTGTAATTTACTAGTAAACAAAAAATGTGATAGCAAATTCCAAAACCGCAACCCCACCATAAACACAAAATCAGAATGGGGTTCACTATGAGACCTCGTACAATTATATTTTCCCAAAATTTTAGGGTGAGGGTATCTTTTTAATCAATGCACCATTAGTAAAATTAAGGTCAATATTTAACGTATCAAAGTTTGACGCAACTAGAAGCAAAGGGAAAACCACTGTGAGTTATATCAACAGCGTTTAATCAAAAGGGGATCCTATGCTCATCACTTGCCTAAGCCATCTTTGTTTCTTTATGCCATGTGGCAACAACTCTCTACAGGTGCGCTGACCTCTACACATGGCATGTGCTCAACCAAACACCCACCTGCAAATGTCGCATAACCTCCCTATGTTAGTCCTCCTGAACATAGTTCTTGTTTTGCACCAACCAAGTTGACAAATACCAAAGCGTCTTCAGTCAGTTAAATGATGATTTGTTGCTGCGGGTTGTGACCCATGGATATGTGGAGAACTAGCAGTAATATAATCATTGCTTTTAGTTGCTCATGTTTGTGGCTGCCTCGAGGGGTTTTGCAACTTGATAGCGTGTGCTAGAACGAGTTTTGAAATTTCAACAGATTATTACCAATGTTGGGACTGTTACACACTACACACTAGGAAAGCATTTCTAGTCATATAGAAGTATAAGACCTGTAAGATCCATCATTTTAGTATATATCTCCTACCACCTTATTCACTTCAACTCTAATTACCAGACAAACAACATTCCTTTAAATACCGAGGTTAACCCAATATCCCTCATTTTCAGTCATAGGTATAACCGTATAACCAACCCTCTATTAAAGATATGATAGAAATAAATAATAGAGAAAGAGCTCTAGTATAAATATCTTCACTAGTTCACAAAAGGATTGTATACCACCACTTGTAAACACTAGAATAAGAGATATTCACTGTCCTCTAGTAAAAGCTTCTACAACTAGTTGACTAGAATGAGGATTTCAATTTGCATGAGCAATAAGTCTTGCATATAAAATGTCTTGTACTCATGACTTCAAATTTTCTTGCCAAGCTATATAAAAGGGAACTCCGAAAGTCCATAGAAAATTTATTGATGATTGCTCAAAGCAAGAAGCAAAAATATACTAAAATACTGTTATAGACATTCCTCAAGAATATCATCATGAGACTCGAAGTCATGCGTGGTGGCAATACCAAACCAAATACTAAAAATGCAGGTAAGAAGGTAACACTAGTCTCTTAAATTTTATCTCAACTATACACATACTACACACACATACACTCTTAATCGTCCACAATGAAACAAATAATTCTCACACTAAAGGGATATCACAAGGAAAACCCCTTATCGTCTATGTGGTGTCTTAAAACAATTGTTTAGTGTGCATGTTGGACAAGGTATTGAGTTTTTGCCATTAGAGAAAGAGTGGCATATTGAATATGATCCGACCCGTATTCACCCGTGCTCGGTTTATATCAATAAATAGTTCTAAAATAAAATTATTCGATCAAAGGGTGTGCTTCAAATAATCGAGCTTTTTAAAGTATTTAAGTATTTTAACAGTCAATGTTTTTTTGTCGTTTAGATTTATCATGCATGAAGCAGGTTGATCTCACATCGATGTTCAACTCTAAATGCTTGATAAACTTGAGTTGCGCCTAGACCCGTGGACGCGCATGTTATCAAGTGCATAATTCACAACAACGGGTCCTTGCAACGTTACAAGGCTCGTTTGGTTGTTAATGGTAAGTACCAATACGTTGCTATCGATTGTGACGAGACTTTCAACTTGGTAGTTAAACCCTTCACAATTCGCATGTTATCTTAGCAAAACAATCTATATGTTTCAACCCCAAGCGTTGGTGATCAGAATAATTCCAATTATGTTTGTTGCTTAAAAAGTCTTTATATGGGTTAAAACATGCATCGCGTGCATGTTACCACATTTTTGCATCTAACATTCAAATGTATGTTTTCAAGTATATCTTTAGTGACGTACACCTCTCTTTTCGTTTATAAAAGGGACACCACATGGCTTATCTTTTATTATACGTTAATGATATTATATTTACAACCTCTAATCAGGAACTTTTGCATCAAATAATAGCTATAGTTTCGAGGGAATTTGTCATTTTTGATCTTGGGTCATCAGATCATTTTTTGGGTATTCAAGTTACCAAACGAAATGGGGGCCTTTTCTTGTCGCAGGCATCTTATGTAGCCAATATTGTGTCTCAGGCTAACATGGAAATTTGCATACCTTGTGCCACCCCCATCGATACAAATATTAAGCTAAAGTGCTAAACGCATTTGTTGGCGAATTGTTACATGATGGAACACTTCATAGAAGCCCAGCCGATGCTCTACATTATCTTACCTTCACCAGGTCGGACATCTTTTCAGTGATACAACAAATATGCTTATTCATGCGCACACCAAGAGCAACACATTTTACTTTTTTGAAGAGGCTACCATGATACATTAAATGAATGTAAAACATTGGTCTTACTATTTCATCATGCTAGTCCTTTGTCTTAACTCTTAACGCTCAACCTTAGGCTATTATGATTCCTAGGTGACAATTTAGTTTTATGGTCCTTAAAACGTCATATTACTATTTCGTGTTCTAGGGTCGAGGATGATTATAGAGGTGTTGCTAACACTGTCTGTGAAGCAAGTTAGCTCGGAACTTATTGTTCTAGTTACATCTTCCAATTTCCTGAGCCACTATGGTCTATTGTGACAACATTTCAACGGTATATTTGGCTCAAAACCCCATACAATATCGACGTACTAAGCATATTGAGATTAACACCCAATTTGTTTGTGACAAAATACGCAAGGGGTGTGTCCGTGTTCTTTACGTTCCTGCTTACTACTATATGCCGACATCTTCACTAAGGGCATTTCAAGACAACCTTTTCAATAGTTTCGATCCGGTCTTTATACTATGTTATATAGTTTTACAATGAAAATATCATCGGATTATTCAGAATTGCACCTTGTGTACGTGAATGTTTCCTAGTTGTCGGACGAAAGTGATAAAAATAAAGGGTAGAGGTTGATTACGATATTAGTAAAACTATGATACACCTTATTAGAATCAAATCCGTTACATGGAAATATCAGTATATCACATCCATAAAAATTTTCTTATATTGCATTTACAATTATTATTATTATTAGTTTAGAGTTCGTTTGAATTCTTATAGTAACAATTGATAATAAGTATTAATCAAGATACATATATAAACCGAATAAACAAATGGGTCAAAAGTAATGGTCTAAAACAGCAAGCATTCATTATCATATTTCACAACAACAAAGAGGACTTCCATACAAAGATTTGTGTATTTTTGACCCACTTAAGGGTCAAAACTTATTCCAAATTTCCTATCAACAGCAACAAACAAACTGTATTTTAATATTCAAGGAGTAAGCAGGCATGGCTGGGATTTTGGCTGGGATTGAGGAGGATTTGTTAACATATGAACAACTTCCCTCATTGTAGGTCGAGCTGAGCTCTCGTTGTCCACACAAGCCATCGCGATTTTGAACAAGTTTACAACGCTTGTTAATGTGTACCCTTTGACCCTCGAATCCAACACCGCTAGCACTGCCGCCTCATCAGATGGCTCGGAGTGCTCAGATAATGTCTCCTGGACCCACCTCACTATGTCCACCCCATCACCAAACTGCCCAACCGGCTTCTTACCAGCTATCAGTTCAAGAAGCACGACTCCAAAACTATACACATCACTCTTTTCATCCACCTTCAGCGTGTATGCATACTCTGTTGTACAACATTACAATAGATTCAGATATAACATACTTATGCATGATGCGCAAACTATAAAGTACTACGAACTTGTACCTGGCGCGATATATCCATAAGATCCAGCGATGGAAGACATGCATTCGGAAGCATCAGTGTCTCTTAGGAACCTAGCAAGCCCGAAATCAGCGACATGAGCTTCATAATCCGAATCCAAGAGTATATTATTTGATTTCACGTCTCGATGTAGGATCATCGGCTTGCAATCGTGGTGGAGGTAGCACAAACCCTTGGCGGACTCCAGCGCGATCTTGTACCTCGTTTCCCACTTCAAATACCCCCCTTTCGACCCATGCAAAATCTCACCTAAACTCCCATGAGACATGTACTCGTAAATCAACAACTTGTTATCGCGATTCGATACATATCCAAGCAATCTAACAATGTTCCTGTGTTTGATCTGCCCCAAAGTCTGGATCTCTGCATCGAACCCGTGGTTCCGGCCCATCAACCGTTTGATCGCGACGTCGACACCGTTGGCCATCGATCCACGGTACACAACTCCGGCACCGCCTTTGCCGATTACGTTCTCATCTTTCAAACACTCGAGAACATCTTCAACTTTCAGATCTAAGCGTTGGAAAGTGGTGAGTTTCCACACCTTGGATCTTTCAATTCGTTTGTTTTTGATTTTGATGAATGTCAGCATCAGCAGTAATATAACAGTGATTGTGGCGATAATCATTATCATAACCTTTGACGTTGAGATCGTATGGTTTTTGTGAGATCTAGAGATGATCGGACAGTGAGTAGCTTGTGGTAAACAGAGGTTAGGGTTACCGGCGAAGATCGTATCACTGAAATCCTTTAACTGTCCGTCGATGGGGACTTTGCCGGAGAATTGATTGTAGGATAGATCCAACACCGTCAAGCTGTTCATATGACCTAATTTATTCGGAATCTCACCGGTGAGTTGATTTCGCGATAGGTTAAGAATGTTCAGATCAAACAAACTCAAAATTCCTCTCGGAAATTCTCCAAATAACTTGTTCCGGCTGAAGTCAATTGACGTAAGTTGAACACAAGTAGCAATTGAAGCAGGAATCTCACCGGTTAGAGCGTTATCACTGGCGTTGATTTTGTACAACCTTTTGAGCTTGAATATCTCTTCCGGAATTCCTCCGGCGAAGTTGTTGGATTGGAGAGTTAGAGTTGTTAAGTTGACCAAATCGCCTAAGGCCGGAGGTATGTTGCCGGTGATCATGTTGTTAGCCATTGATAGACTTTGGAGAGTGGGGCTGTTCATTTTGTGAGGAAGTTCGCCGGTGAGATAGTTGTCGTCGAGCTCGATCATGGTGATCTTGGGCAAACTGAAGATGCCGGCCGGAATAGTGCCGTTGATGAAGTTTTTTGATATTCGAATCTTTGTTAACGACTTGCAGTCACCAAGCTTTTCCGGTAGGGGCCCAAAGAAGGAATTTTCCATCAGGATTAAAGTTCGTAACTTGCCTGTAATCAACGCCAACAGTCATCAGGTAAGATGGATTTAAGTTTTGTTTTTTTATTCTTTATTGTTTTAAAAAAATTATAACAATTACCCTAATCTAATATAATTTACAAAACTAGTCCTTCAAATATAAAATGATCAAAGTATCCTTACATTTAACTGTAAAAACTAACAGTGTTAGTGTCAGGTACCAAACTAGAAAATCCTAACTCTCTGACTCTTGAGTCTCGTTACCCTAATTTACGCTTTTATTTCGCCTACTTATGGTTATACAAATTAACCCAAATTTGAATTCATAAATTCAATACATTTTTTAAAATTTAATTCGAATATGATTTGAATCTGAATTCATTTTAAAAAATCTCAATTAAAAAAACTACCAACTTACCAACGATAGAAACCTAAATCCGATTCAATGAATACCCTTTAGCATATTACCGATATTATGAGCACTAGTAACATGTTAAGGGTTGATCAAGATTAACAGTTATATTTCCTCAAAAGTTTAATTTACTCTTAAAATTATCTTGCGTACTAATATACATATTATAGGATTTAAATCTACAACAATTTGGTTTTAGAATTACACTACTTTACTACTAGATATATACGAGATGACAAATAACAATTGGAGGCATTTTTACAAGATTAGATAAGGAATAATAACTAATCTCATCGTAACATTAGTTTTTTTTTTTTTCTTTCTTAAAATAAACTTTTAACAAACATAAAACTTTTCAAGGTTAGGGAGATCACCATTAGCTCAAGAGATCTAGCTATCGTAATATTAGTTAACTAATGAAGTAACAAGTGATGGTTGAGCAACAATACCTCCTTTGCACAAATCTTTTGGAACAAGTCCGGTGAGGTGGTTTCCGGTGACGTCCAGCATAAGTAAGCGCCCGCTACTACCGAGATTATACGGTAGCTTCAACGTGAAATTATTCTTCCATAAATGCAGCACCTCAAGGTTAGGGAGATCACCGATGAACGCCGGTAGAGGTCCGGCGAGACGGTTGTGGAACAAGCTAAGCAACGTCAGATTCCTCAGGCCGGCGAAACTCTCCGGTATCCCTCCGGTCAAATTGTTATTCGACAGATCAAGCGACATCAGGCTGATTAAACCGGAAAGTTCATGAGGAATTTCGCCGGTCAGATGGTTGAACTGAAGAAACAGAGTATGTAACTGCTTCAAATTCGCTAAACTCGCCGGAATTTCGCCGGTGAGATTACAGTTTCCTAGATCTAATAGTTTTAAGGATTTGAAGGAACCGAACTCCGGCGGAATTCCGCCTTCGTACATGTTGAAATACCCTAGCAAAAGGCGTTGAAGCGTCGAGATCCGTGATAAGCTCGCCGGAACCCTACCGGAGAGGCCGTTTCCTTGCAAACCTAACGTCTGTAAGCTCTGAAACTCCGAGTAACTCTCCGGTATCTTGCCGTTGAAGAAATTACCTCCGAGATACAGAATTTTCAGATTCTTCAGCTTCACGAACTCCTCCGGCAACCGTCCGGTGAAATTGTTGTTGTAAACGTCGAACGCCTCCAGCTCCGTCATCGTCGTCACAATTTCGCCCGGAAACTCACCAACAAACGAATTGGAGGAGATGTTGATGAATCGAATCGACGTCAAATTCGACATCTCCACCGGAAGTTCGCCGGTGAGGTTATCGTGGACGAGCGTGAGATTGATGAGCTTGTTCAGGATTCCGATCTCCGGCGGGATGATTCCGAACATAGGGACGTAGGACACCGTCAACGCCGTTACACGGTGGTTTCCGTCGCATGAGACGCCGGAGAATGAGCAATGTGACTTTCCGACGTTCCAATCGGCTAATGCCGAGCTGTTTGATGCGACCATTGATGCTTTGAGCTTCATCAAAGCATCGAAATCTGAATTTCCATTTGAAAAGTCGAAATAAATGAAGAGGAAAAGATGAAGAATAATGAGTTTCATCATCTCTGTTTCTACGGTGGAGGAATGCAGAGAAGAAGTGACGGGTGGTGGTACGGTTTTTATAGCGGGAGTGAAAGAGTTGTATATCGTGCATATGTGAGTTGTATATTTTTGGATTTGTAAAGTTGGGGAAAAGTGGAAGCATCTTGCATGGAAGGTCCAAATATGGGTCGAACAATTAGTCTGATTAGTGAAAGTTACTCTTTCATAACAATAGAACCGACTGGTTCGACCGGTCATTCTACTTGAACCGTTTTAAGTTGAATTGTTCGATTACTGATCAGAATAGTGAACCAGTTGAACTAGACGAGTGGTCGAACTTGGTTTTATTTTTCTCCTTAGAATCTTTTTTTTTTTAATTTATTATTCTAAATCCATAGTTTTGGTTTTCTATTATTCATGACGTAATCTTTTTCTTAAATCTGATTCGATCAATCCGACCAACTAGTAAACCAGTAAGAGTATCAATTTGTTTTCCGGTTCAGTTCAGAAAACATTGATAAAAGTAACAATCTTATTTGGAATTGAGTGCATACGTCTTGATGGTAAGTGATGTTTTTTCTAACTAAGACTAAGTAAATATAAATGAAAAGATGGTATAACATCTTACCTCTTTCTTTGTCTCGAACCCTATAACCCTGTAATAATGGTACGGTATGCATTATAGCAATCACGAACCACGCCACAGTCCAGGTGGCGGGTCAACCACGCATGGCACGAAGGGAGCACACTCGTCGAAGGTTGGGGTGGGTGTGACCGTGAGAACCATCCCATTTTTTGACCAACGTTCAACGACTATTTCAAAAAGAGTTTTTTAGATAAATTAAATACATAATACATATATATTATTTTTTGCACATTCAAAATATAATATTATAAAGCATTCACACTAGGTTAATTAAGGGATAATTGCGAGTGGTTGTGAATGAAGAAAAAAAAATATTCATGTTCATCCTTATATTTGAGAAAACGCGGTTCAACCCTTATAATATTTTTAATATTTTTGAAAGTGTTTGTGAATAGATAAGAGAAAAAAGATAATGATAAAGATATAAAAAAATATTATTTAACTAAGAAAGAGAAAATATAATTATAAAAATATAAAAATATTATTTAGTATTTTTGAAAGTGTTTGTGAATAGATGAGAGAAAAAAGATAATGATAAAGATATAAAAAAATATTATTTAATATTTTTGAAAGTGTTTGTGAAGGAAACATTGTTTACCGCTACAAACTTTTTAATATTTTTGTAAGTGATTGTAAGTATAGAATAGAGAAAATGTAATTATAAAAATATAAAAATATTATTTAATTAAAAATAAATGATAAAAAATAATAATTTTTTAATTGTATAAGGATGAAGATGTGAGATGAGATGTGAATACTCTTTAAAGAATATTTAAGAGCATTCACGTCCGGTTCCTTAAAAGTTTGTGAGTGTAAACCATATATTATACGGTATGATTTTGAGTGGTTGTGAGTGTAAGAGATAAAAAAATATTACTATTCATCTGTAATTTGAACATTCACTGTTTAACCATTATAAACTTTTTAATATTTATGAAAATGGTTATAAGTGGAGTACAGAGAAAATATAATGATAAAGGTACAAAATATATATTATTTAATTGAAATGATAAAGAAAAATTAATGATTTTTTGTGTAATTATAAGAGTAAATTGCACGGATGGTCCCTATGGTATGCACGTATTGCAACTTTAGTCTCCACTTTCAATAACTTACAGATGCGGGCCTGAATTATGCCAAGATTGCACGCTAATGGTCCCTGAAACTAACAAAGGTTAAGTTTCTCTGTTAGTATTTTTAAAAATACAAAAATACCCTTTTTTATCTTCTTCCCCACATTCAACACCCACCACTACTCTACCCTCAACCCATCGCCGCCGCCGCCTCTACCCTCAACCCACCATTGTCGCCGCCTCTACCCTCAACCCACCACCTCCTCCGCCGCCTCTACCATCAACCCACCACCATCGCACCGCCTGCACCCTCAACCCACCACCATCGCACCGCCTGCACCCTCAACCCACCATCATCTGCACCTTCTACCTTAAACCCTCAACCCATCTCCATAACCCACCACCATCTTAACCCACTACCACCGTCCTCACATCACCCTCAACTCACCACCACCGTCCTCACATCACCCTCAACTCACCACCACCGTCACCAACCCACCACCACCGTACTAGAGCACTCTCAACCAGCACCACCATCGCCGTAACACCCTCAACCCACCACCATCGTTGCTACCTGCACCCTTGACCCACCACCACCAATCAAACAACCACCCGTGGCTGCCACTAGACACGATAACAAGTTGATTCATCGGATTTGAAGAGAGAGACAGAGAGAGTCTTAGAAGAAAGAGAAAGAGAGATAGAGAGAGAGAGAGAGAAAGGGGGAGAGAGAGAGATAAAGTGACTTAAACCAGTAATGATGTTTTATTTCTCCTATGGTGGTGGAGGGGTGGTGGTGATGGTGATGGTGATGGTGATGAAGATGAAGATGAAGAAGATGAAGTGAAGAAGATGGAGGGAGAGGGTGAGATGTGATGGGTGGGGTTTGGGTGGGGGTAAGTTAGGTTTTGTTTATAAATTATTATTTTTTAAATTTAGGGGTATATTGGTAATTTTACATTAACTTAACAGAGAAACTTAAACTCAGTTAGCGTCGGGGACTGCAGGTGTGCATATCATACATAGTTCAGGCACTCATCTGTAATTTATTGAAAGTAAGGACTAAAATTATAATATGTGCAAACCCCAGGAACTGTCCGTGTAATTTACTCTAATTATAATGATAAATATAAAGAATAGGGTGTGAATGCTCTAAGAAAACCACTCAAATTGTCATTCCAACTCATTTCCTAAAATATTGATCAAATTAATTTATAAACTTATTTTTCATTTCATATATTTAAATACACACTATTTATTCCGTTTATTTGTTATCTATAATTTTTTATGAGTGTTTATGAATAAACCAAAAATAATAATAATAAAAAAGAAATAAAGAATAATTATTAAATTGAACAAGGACACAATATAAAAAATAAGACGTGAGAGATTTTAATAAGATGAACAAATTTTAAAAATAAATATATGAATCAGGATAAAAAAACCAAATGCTTATAGACCTAATAAATAGTATATGTAAACCCACATTTGATCATCCGGTTATCGTTATTAATTAAAGATTTAGAGGTATTATTTTTATCATTAGAAGTTTACTATTTAAGCAGATCATAAAAACTTTACATATTTTCCAAGAACCCATAAATCTGAGGAAATGATGGATATTAGAGTTACTCAATGAATCCAATTGTCAGAAGGCTATGCCTTTTTTATGTTTACATAAAATTAATAAGGTTGTCATAGTCTAATTTCGTTGAAAGAACTAATGCAGTAATGCCTCTTAGTTGGATGCTTTGAAGAATGAAAATGTGAAAGAAAAGGTTATTGCTTAAACATCTCAAAGAGAATTGGGAGTAATATCTTATTGGTTACAACAGGAATCTTAAAAATTATGATGTGAAGTTGTTACTTCTCAATGAAGGCTATACACTGAGATATTCTATTCATCCAACTTAGTCATGGGCAAAAAAACCGGTTCGGCCGGAAAAACCGGAACCGGTTTCAAATAAAAACCGGTTTGGCCCAAACCGGTCCCAAACCGACCCAAACCGCCGGTTTATAAACCCCACCCTCAAAACCGTTTATAAACCGGTTTGAAAAGTTAAAAACCGGTTAAACAGGTCCTGAAACCGGTTAATTGAAAAAAAAACCGGTTTCAAACCGGTCCGAATTGGTTTGATAGGTTTGAGTATCCGGTGAGCCAAACCGGTTTGTAACCCGAACCGGTTTGAAACAAAACCGGTTTGACCCCATAACCTACAAACCGGTTGGGTTTTGAACCTGAACCGCTTTTGGTATCTAAACCGGTTTGTACACCACTAATCCAACTACCATGAAGATATGCTTGAACTTGAAAACAAACTATTAGTGGCCATGAAACGCAATATTGGTAAGTATGTTAAGAAGCATTTAACATATTTGTAACTAAAGTTTAGAATCAAAAACCATATGAGAAGATCCAGCATTTGAAAACCCGTATATGATAATGGGGATGTGGTTAAAGAGTTACTAATGACATTTTCTTAGATAACAATGTATCATACGATATATGGGTAATTAAGGATAACTTAATAAAGAGTGTCCATTTTCAACAAGTTTAATACAAGTATTCTTCATCAAAAAAGGCCAAACTTTTATTTTGAGGTAAGTAGGTTTAGGGCAAGAAGTGCTAAGTGTCTATTATGTCATGTCGAGAATGAGGACTAGTTTTAGTTCCCGTTTGAAACTTGTGGAGGGCTTATGTACAAAGTTACTAACTAGCATCACCTCAAGTATAAAGAACTTTGTGCCCTGTAGTTATTCTAGACACTCACCACTTCGTGCCCTAAACCTACTTACCTCAAATAGAAATATGACATTTTTTTATTAAGAATACGTATATTAAACTTGTTGAAAATGGACACTCTTTATTGATTTATCCATAATTCAGGTAATATTAGTGGAGGTACCTATAGTTATTGTAGAGGAACGGGTGAAATGAATATGAAAAGAAATTAAACAAGTTAGAATTACAACGAATATATGAAAACATTGAAAGGGTTTATGGAACCACATTGGATGGACTTTCTATCCCATTTATAAGTTAAGTGTGAATCTTTCTAGGTCTTGGGTTGGGTTTAGAAAGCAAGGAAAGCACAAGCTAGGTGCCTAGGTATTCTTGTATGTGTATCCACCCAAGTAAAAAGAAGAGAGCTTGTATCAAGTTGAAGGTATTTAAGTTAACACATGTATGTGCAATGAAAGTGCAAATAATTTGGGAGTTAAATCATGTATGCACAACTTTGATTTTCATGTTTGATGATTTAGATTGAGTTGCATTTTGGTTATGCATACACTACACTATATTTTGCCTCTCATATGGAAAACATGGTTACAAGACAGATGCATATGAAACATACATTGTATCATGATTTTACTTGATGTATCCAACTTATTAAACCAAAAACTATCAGTCTTAATGGTTTAGTTACAAGTGAATAGGCCAAACACACATGAGACGATGATCAGAATAAATAGAAAAATCCGCTAAAAATCATCTATATCTGTTTAATCTTTTTTTATTGGTCGATCATTCGATCAACTTTTGAGATCATTCCAAGAGTCGTCGATTTATAGTTTGAAACACTATATGTTTAGTCTAAGCTGCAAAAATAATTATGTCAATTCTTTTTCTGTTTTAGACCTAATCCCTGATTTTTGTTAAATGAGTTTGTATTAATTTATCTTTAGTTAAGGAGTGATACACAATAGACGCAGCATCTTTTTAAAACATCGAAAGTGGTAGGTAAGTTCATACATTTCTCAAAAGAACCCTGTTCTTTGGGTTTTGAAAATTAGAAATTTAAATCATATGAGCATTACTTAGACAAAAAGATAAAATAAAAATGTAATGATTGTACTTTTGGATGGATTTTATTGATTTCATACACCAATATTGTGAAGAAGAGGATGATAAATGAGTCAAAAGGGTCCCAATTAATAGGCACGTGGAGTCGTTTTCAAAAGGACATATTATCTGACCGCACTTCGAAAGTCAACTCATCTGCCTATGCTTTTACTTAAACTATCAACAATCAACATATAACAATTATTTTGAGAGTTTAATGTTCCTTTTCTCCGGTTTTATATAACATTTCAGTACTCATGTTTTATTTTTTTAATTTTAATTTTAGTACTCATGTTTCAAAACACTTAAGGATAAAGGTGAGCAAATAACCGATTTAATCAAATCATAACCAAATTAACCGTATTAATCGAACCGAACAATTAACTGCCTGTTCTGTTAAGGCATAACCAATTAACAAGCACATTGCGCTTCGGTTTCGGTTTTGATGTGCAAATTAAATGCATTAACCGCACCGAACCGAATTTCATTAATGTATAATAAATTTACAATACTCATGATTTTACTAGAAGTTCATATATTCATCCTTTTTAATTCACATTTATAAAAATATATTTACATAGTGGATTCCGTTATGTATTAAAAAACATCATAAACAAACAGAAACAATGCAAAATGCGCGCACACATTGTTGTATGCACACTCCAATTTCAGTTTCGATTTACCAAGACCTTAAAACAAACCATATCGTGCACACCCTTATAAAATTGGTCCAAAACTAGCCTAACAATAGTTTATTAGTTAATATTTTGGTTAAAAGCATAAGTTAAATATATTGGTTAATTAACCGAAATTAACCGCAAATTAACCATAACCAGTGGTTAACCGAAATGTGGTTAACCGAAGTTTCAGTTGCGGTTGTGGTTAAAAAAATGGTATTAACCAAACTCGCGGTTTCGGTTTCGAAAATTGTATTAACCGCACCGAATCGCACCGAACCACACCGTGCACACCCCTACTTAATGAAACAACTATTCTGTCCAAATCCTTAGATAACGTCTGTTATCACGGATGTGAAATCATCATTTTATTTAGTAAATTGTTATTTTCGTTTCTGATTTTATATCACTTTTATCATTTCAATACTCACGACCAATCACATTTGCTTTCATCCTTTCTTCTTCTTCAGCCGATCCTAGACAGGTTCTGTCGCCCCTTGGACCCTACTACCAGGAGCGCTGCACTTAGACCCCGCCAAGTGGGCATTGCCCTCTTGAAGCTCTCATTGCTTAAAAGCTTCGCCCTAAGGAGGTTTTAATATCAAAGATCACAATAAACTCAAACAAATATGCGATTCACACGTGTTGACTTGTTTGATGGATATTAATCCAATTAAACTAAAATATCAAACATATATGAGCTAGCAAAATTGTAAATGAAGTTATCGATTATTATAATTTAAATTAAGAATGATTCTTTTAAATCAATGAAAGGTTAATCCATTTAACATTCGTAGAAGCGAAAGAGGATATATAACTCATTTGTCTTGTCACTAGTGATGTTATCGAAGTAAGTACCGACGGAGGTGAGGACGCTAATTATCCCAACGTATAATTGACGCTACCTATGTTTTTAAATACATATTAGAAATTGTAATTAAAAATTTATACTTGACTAGCTTTACTGCTTTAGTAAATTTATATATTAAATGTTTTTAATAAATTAAATATTAAAAAGAATAAATAGTATTAATTATAAAATGATATTGTAAGATAACATATGATTTAAAATTTTTCTTGCTATAACTCCCAGTTTTTAATTATGTTTTTACAAAAATTTAATTAAAAAATAATTTTAAAATATTTCATACTTTAAAAAAGAGTTTGATGTCTTAGAAAAAAATTATCAAAATTTGCTTCTTTAAAATAGCATTAATAAAAAAATTTTCTTAATTTATTAAAAAATATTTTTAATTTAAAAAAAATTAAATAATATTATTAGTAATTAATGTAGTTCTTAAATATCAAAAAGAACAATCGTAGTTATTCTTTTATTAAAGTATGAAGATTAAACCAATTGTACTGAAAATGTTTAATTTACCATTTTTATACTATAAAAAATTATATAAATGAACTAAGTATGTAAGAGCGGATTGGCTACTTATGCCTAGGGCTGCAAACGAAACGAACGAACACGAACATGGCCTTGTTCATGTTTGTTCATTAAGAAATAAGTTTGTTTATGAACTGTTCACAGATACTTATCGAACATGATTTCTTGTTCGTGTTCGTTCATTAAAGAAAAGAACATGTTCATGAACTGTTCACGAGCACTTATCGAACGCAAACAAACAAAAACAAAACCAAACGAACACAAACAAATGTTCATGAACATAACGAACACAAAGAAGTTTATAAACACAAACAAAATACAAATAATCATATATTTATTTTAGAATAAAATTTGTATTTTCATCATAAATATTACATAAAATCTACCAATAATAAACAAGTAAGTAACATAAATATTATAAAATACTTGATATAATTGTCATAAATATATATAACATAAAAATTAAGGACATAAACAAACACATTAACGAACATAAACGAGTACATTATCGAACGTTCACGAAAGGACATTAACGAACATAAACGAACATGTTGTCGAACGTTCACGAACATAAATGAACTAACGCGACTTGTGTTCATGTTCGTTCGTTAAACTAAACGAACGAAATTTTTCTTGTTCGTTCATTTACTAACCGAACGAATATAAACGAACTTTACGCCGAACAGTTCACGAATCGCTGAATGTTTAATTCGTTTGCAGCCCTAGTTATGCCACAATATACATATGAAACCAAGCTCAATACAATTACTAATAATGACTCACACTATTCTTTAGATAGTTCATCATTATTATAAATTTTTATGTTTCATTGAAGAAATTTTAGTAGCTTTTACATTTTAAATTTTAAAAAAATTACATATATTTAATATTATTTTTAATAACCGAAAATTGCCAACGTTTACGAACAGAAATCCGTTGGTCGATGAATGTTCATAGGTTCTTTAGTAAACAATAGTAAAAGAGGTCGTTGGTAGTTCATCTTTAGTAAACAGTAGTTAAAAATTATAATTACTTTCAATGTTGATTTCAAAAATGTTGAACATTAAGGACGATTGATTACTAAAATTTATAACGATTACAATCTAATTCGAGTAGGGCAATACTCCAATTACAAGAACAATTTTGATAAAAACTCTGGGCTCCCTCCTTCTAAACACAAAACATAAATAAATAGTAAAGCCAGACCCTAACTACCTACTCCACTAACTTTTAACCCATTTTATGCATACTTACTAATTAACCTACATTAACTGGACTGCTTTGACTTATTTAAAAACTTACCGAGAAACCAGCTGGGTCTGCCCCACAACAACGGGGTTGACTCATGGTTACTTATCATATTCCTTCAATAATAATATATCACCACTTTATTATTGCGTATATACATATATGCAAATTCATGAGTTTGGGAACCGATTTAAATATTTTTTCATCAATGAACCGACCCGACCCAATCTGAATTGAACCGGACCGAAAAGAGTATATGTTATTTTGCGATAGCCAAATGACCATTAAATATTTTCGCCTGTGAAAAAAATTTCTGGGTCCGCCACTTTATGCCACCACCGATGCCTCAATAGCAACGCAAACATAGTTTTCGGTAATTCGTCACTCATGCTTTCGCCGATGATCCCTAGTGATATCTAGTTGGTAGCCTGTAGGAAAATGTGTCACATATAGCCAGTCTTTTGACAAAGTATCACCGACGAGTCCAATAGGTGACTTTTTCACTAACATCCATTAATGAAAATTATCTATTTTATAGTGTCTAAATACCGTCTATAAACTAATAGATATTTTTTTAAGGGCATTTACAAATTTCATCTTTCTAAAGTCATTGATTACATATTTACCCAAATCAAAAAATTAATTACATATTTCTCCTTCTTAAAACATACATATTACACATTTACCCATTTTATTAAAATTATTTATTGAATGATTACATTACTCGTATTTACACTAAATTATGTTTACGCATTTCACTTTCAACGACTATCAATTACATAGTTTCTCAATTTTGAGTCCTCTATGTAAATAGAAACAACAAAATTTCATCTCGTTTAAAAATTTATTTCAAAACAATAACAACCAATAATCAAAGTTATATCTTCAAATACAAAACATAATTATTAAAAGTTTAAAACAATTATAATAATAAAACATTAATATGCTAAAATCTCTTAGTAAAAACAAGGTAAAATAGTTATTTAATATATAAAATTTAATGAAAAAGATAAATATGTAATATATATGATTTAGGAAGGGGAAATATATAATTAATTTTTTGGCTTAGGGAAATATATAATTTATGGTTTTAGTAAGGGGAAATATGTAAAAATCTTTTTTTTTTTTAAATGTGTGAAATAAGATCTTTCTTGTGGTATATCACTATATGTTGTTATCTTTCACAGTTTCTAACGGCGGTTCTTGTTTTATTTGTATTAGTGTTGTAAACGAGCCGAGCCGGGTCAAGTTAGGGTGGGTTTGGGCTCAGCTCAATTAAAAATCAAGCCGAGTTGTGCCGACTCGTTTATTTTTACGAGCCCAAAATGTGAGCTCGGCCTTAGCTCATTATATATGAGTTAAGCCGAGCTACCTCGTGAACTAACTTGTTTCTTTTAGAACAAAAATTAGTTTTGTTATGTTTTTTACAAATACTCATATGTAAAAACATAAAATATAATAATTTTTTTATATTCGTGTATCTTAACTTGTTAAAATAACGATACAAAATTGGTATTTGATAAATTATGATCATCCTTTATATTTAAATTGTTTATTAAAAATATCAAGTTGACCGATGACCAAATGTTTATCATTTATATTTAAATAATATAAACTAAATTTGGTTTATAATTTATCAAAAATATAACATAGCATTTAATTTAAACGAGCCAACGAGCCAGCTAACGAGCAAGCCACAAGTCGAGCTGGCCTTGGCTCGGGTTCGGCTCGTTGACAAACCAAGCCAAACCATCTCGGTTCGTTTATTAACCGAGCTGATTTCAAGTAGGTTATTTTTTTAACTATTTTCGAACGTGTTACGAGCCTAAAGTAAAACAGCGTTAAATACTATCATCTAATTGCTCTAGCGTACGTGGAATCAATAATTATAAAGACCACAATTACTTTTTCAAAGACGTCCACGTTCTTTTGTTTTCTTTTATTTATTAGAATAATATATTTTAGGAAAAAGTCTTCTTAGTTTATTCTATTGACTTAAATTGGTATATTTAACACTTTTATCTATTTTATTTTCTTCTCTGATATATACTTCGAATATTAATGTCGTAGTCGAATACGAATTTAATGCATCTTTATTTTGTTTTATCTATATACTCAATAAAAATGCCTATCAGTTTTATACTTATATATATTATTATTAATATCACTTATAGTTGTAATAACATTAAACAAAAGGATATTGTGTTATGATAAATTAAATTTATTTAGTCTACAAATATTTTTGTTAATGCTAAGTAATACAACAATATTTCGTTAATTATGAAAAAAAATATATAAATGTTGACTTTAAAAAAATACAAAAACAAAGAGCAAGTGTTCAATTAAAGTGGCACACTGTTGATTCTCAAAGGGTATTTATTCGAGCCATTTGTATATCATACACAATGGCTAGTGGGAAACAGACATGACGTCCAAAGTTATATTATTATACAAATTATGGTTGTGATCATATCATACACATGAGTTGTATAAAATAACATATAGAGGTTAAATATTTTAGACTACATGAAATCACGAGCAACTATAGTGTATGTACTCGTGAATATATATGTTCATCACTGAATACATTATATTTAAAATTGTTGGGTATTATTGGTGAATCTATGTATCCATCGATACATAAATATGATTTATGAATGTTTTATGGTTTTTATTTGATTTCATTTCCATAACACATAAGCATTATAAAATTATAAAATAGTATTTAGAAAATTATTTTGATACTTAATTTTTATTTGAATAGAATACCGGTTTAGATTTGTCATTACGATCATCGCTCTCCTCGGCTAAATAATAGAAGGCTAAAGTAGCTCATTTAGGTCTATACTTTTTTATATACTATAAACCTAAATGAACTATTTTTTAAGTTAAAGTGGTAAAGTTTTTTTTAAGGTGAAATGTTTTAGCTCCGTATATGATAAATTAATGTAAATTAGCTGTGATGTAAAACTAAGAGTAGTTTGATAATTGAGGACTAGGTCTATAATTAAAAAAATGATAATCATTTAAATCCACCCAGACATATACAGATTCAAATTCAAATTAGAACAACTAAATAACTAGGTGGGTTTGTTTGTTAATGTTGTTAGAGTTTGAACTTTTAGGATGTAAGTTTTCCTCGGTGATTGTTGATGGTCTTGAATATTTGGAACAAAATTTCCATGGGTCCCCATAAATCAGGGGTTGCATACCAACATCAGTTTACGAATGTGATACTCATTGATCGGTGTTGAAGCTCCAACTAAAGATAAAGAAAGTCAATGTCTTGGTTACTTTTGGCTAGCTAGGGTGACACTTTAATTCGTGTTGATGTTGAAATAAAAAAGACTTATATGTTAGGTTGTTTGTAAGCAATGTAAGTGCATAAATGATATTTAATTATGGAGAGAGTTGCTACGTATATGAGAAGATATAATCACCTCAGCTTTTAAAGTTTAATCAATCTATTATAAAATTCGCAATTTGAAATGAATGTTTGACAAATTACATAAACATAACTTGTGTTAATTCCATACAAATCTTATACATGACTTTATAGCAAACCACAAACCAACGTGGCATCTTTTAACTACACTAACTGCGGTGAGATGATACAATCAGGCAATTAATTAATAATCATACGGTTTCCGATAAGCAACAGAACGAACGACTAGAGAACAATAAAACTATATCTATATTTTAAGTTACAAATATGGTCTAATGTTCATACAAACATGGAGAAATCAAAGTCTTGCAATGAGATAATTAAACTCTGATCCTGTTGTGATTACCAAATTTTTAACCCCACATGTTCATGGTCCATATAACAACATTGGGATGGCATTAACAAACACTACTAGACTTGGTGCTCTTTTAGGACGCACTCTTCCAATCCTAGGAGAATGTTCAAAAGTGGTCGTGTTAACCAACGGGGTACTTACTTTCTATTAGTTTGATATGTTTTCTCGATTGAAAAGCCTGTAAGAAATCTCATTTAAAATCTTATCTTTAAAATCTCTGATGGATCAACCATGAATAGTTCATCTCTAACTGTTTCTTACCTGATATTGACAAAAAAAGCCTCGCAAAAAATCTCTATCTAAAATCTTAGCTTTGTACCTTTGACAAATCACTTACCCACATATACATATGTGTGTTACAAAGTTGAAATGACCGACAACAACTAAAATTCCTGAAAGAAAAAATTTGTCCAAGATCTAATATTTAAAATTCGTCTGACCTTTTTGTGTTCTTTTCTAGTACCAAGTCATTTAGGTCCAAACAAGTCTTGTTATGTGTTACCGGCTTTCGTTAATGGTTTGTTTAATTACAAAAATTAGTTTATATTAAAGTCATTTTATATTACATCACAATTTTGTACTACTACAAGTTTTTGTACTAGATATATTATTCAATATCATACTTTAGCCCTATATCACATTTTTATGCTATATTATCTATTTAATATCCCTTCAATATCTTGTGGAGAAACATGTGATAATATATGATTTAAAACCATTTGGTTAGTGAGCACTAAATTAACTGGTTGAGAGGAGGCAGCATGGTTTTTAAAAGTGTTGATCACGGGTTTAAGTCTCACTTGATGCAATATATTTCAAGTGGATTAGAGTTTTATCACAGTTGACCTTTGGGTGATGGGTTTCCTTTGAAATAGTGGGCGAGAAGGGTCACCAGCGCTGGCTGTGTTCACGATCGTGAGTGGCCTTTCGCCAATAGGTTTATCCGGGTGAACGGTCTTAAAGTATTTGTTGGTCGTTAAAAAAAAGAAAAAAAAGTATAAATCACTCTACTATCAAAACATTTATTTAAGGGCATATATATTTCTTTTTATGTAATGAAAATATAGAAGATTAGCTTCTTCGAATTTTATTTCCAGATTCTGTATTAAAAAATAACCATCTTTTTAGGTAGCAACTAAACATACAATTTGTTATTTTAAAATTTTAGTAACACTTACAAGTTTGGAGTTAATAACTATATAACAAAATTGGAGAAAACTTTAAATGGTATAGTATAGTTGAAAATATAAGAACTTTATGTGTGAGAGAATGTTAAGATGCCCATAGTGTTGAATGGGCGTGTGATTCCCATCTAGGAGTTGGTAGAATATTTGTGAGTGATGAGGGAATATAATAAAGATAAGTATCAAGAACATTTTAGGCAATGAAATACCTTTTGATAAAAGCCGTAAATATATTAATAAATAATGTTTTTAAAAATATATTTGAAGGATTACTAAGAACTATAAGAAGGAATGCCATTGGGTATGATTAGAATTTTAATGGTGGTTGGTGTGCTATGTTTTCGGTGGACCAAAACAGAATCAACAATTCTTCAATTCTCCACTAAAAAGGGTTACGTGAAGTCTTGTAATTGTGTTGGACAAGCACCAAACTTATGCATGGTTCATATAATTTAATCAACAAATGTGAAGTGGGCATATCATAAAAAGGTTTAGCATATATATGCACGGTATACGGTTAAGTTTAAAAAAAACTTTTAAAACCTAATTAATATTTTAAAATACTCACAATCATGCAAACGAACTTTGATTCAACTCGTTCCAATCAAGGGGGGACCTAGCTGTTTGGGTTGGGGTCACTCGCATCTCATGAAAATTATTTTGTTGCTATAAATATTAAACATAGATTGGCCGACACCCATAAAATTTTGACACCAACCCCCATAAAATAATGAGCCGACCCCAAAGAAAGTTGGCACCTCAAAGAAATTTTAAGACTGACCTAATAATTTTGAAACCGTCCTTTATAAAATAATTGATAAATATAAATTAATTTAGTTTGCCTGATAAGCCCATTTAAAAATTATTTTAGATCATCTAAGTCTAAATCAAACAATTAACTATTAAGCCCATAACCAAATTAATTTTTAACTTATAAGTCCAATCAACAAAAAAACCATTTAATAATTTATACAAATATCAAACCCAAGTGTTAAATTACGATGTAAAGAAGCCCAACCTAGCCAAAGTTTGCCTAGGTTTTTGCTGGACTGATTTTGTCTTAAGAGAATTTAAGCTTGCTCACAGACCTAGCTTATTTAGAACTTTAATTTAAGTTTGAGCTTGGTTAATATAGAACTTTAATTATAAGACTTGAGTTTTTTTAGTTTGATTTTTTTTTCAAGTTTGAGCTCCACTTAGGCTCTCTTTTTTGTTGTTTAACTAGTTTTATCAATAAAAAGTTCTAATATAATTATTTATATAAATATATTTTAATAGATTAAATGAAAATTATATGAATAGAAAGCTCGTTTAGGCACGCGAATGGACTTGATACTTGAAGCTCGAGCTCGAGCTCATTTATTAAAATATGAGCTCAGATTGTTTAAGGTTGATTCCATCTGAGTTTTTTGCGAATCAATCCTGAGTAGCTTACGAGTTGGCTTGACTCATTTATAATCCTATTGTTAATTGTTAATGTTAGTTTGAAAACTAAAACATGTTAGTAGATCAATTTTCAGATTTTTTTTAATTTTAATTTGGTTATTAATCTTCTTATTGTGTGATCTCATTTGACCCGACTCAAACCGTACCAAAATATTTAATATTTGATGATAGACAATTGACCCCACCCTTTAAAATTTCCGACCCCCATGAAAATTTTTTGGGTACGCCATTACTTCTAGCGGCGTTGGAACCGGCTCGTCGAGCCCTTGTTCTTAGCTTTTAGGGTTTAGATTTCAACCTTAGGTTTTTTTTTTTTTTTTTTTTTTTTTTTTTGTTGGAGAGGGAGGGGGGATGAGGGTTAGGTTTTAGGGGTGAGGATGGGTTCAATGAGGCGGTTCCAACGCTGTTAGAATGAATTAAATCGAAGTTCATTTGGGTTGATTTTGAGTGTTTTAAAATCCTTATTAGGCTTTTATGGTTTTTCATCTTTTTAACCGAACTCTCCTCTATATTCACTGCTCACATATACCTATATGGTAGTTCAATTAAAAGAGGTTTCTTATACATATGCATGCTGGTAAAAAAAATTTGTTTCAGAAACGATTAAAAAAAAGTCTGGTATAACACATCCCTCATCTTTATTTGACCTTAATGGTAGAATAGATAAACAATATTTTGTTATATCTACTTGTTAACAACATTATTAACCCATCTTCTTTGAAAGAAAAGTAATTGCTTTAGGTACTCAAATTCATATAGTCGTAAACTTTCTTGGTGATTATGGTTTTGCTCCTTCACATTTTAAGTCTTGTTGGCTGGATTAGATTAAAGAAGAACTTAAGCGTGAGAATAAATAAATAACTCAAGTCAATAGTCAATTTTTTCCATTTCTAGTGGCCACTCAACTCCAAAAGTTGAATATGTTAAGCATCGATGTTAAGTTTGTACTTCGTATATCTTCTCGATTTCGAATTGTTTGAAGTTCTTTTTACAATTTTAGTTTGCATTTTGATGACTCGTTGTAAGTTATCTAAAATTATTATAAATATTTGACATTAAATATTATTATTAGTGTACGCTCCATTATTAGTGAGGTGAATTTACTTATAAGCATGTGTATGTGGTTATATATATTTGTCTTATGGTACCCGTCATGTATGAATGTTGATACTTTGCACATGACCCATTTTAGCCCCGATAGCAATGAAACAACACATAAACACTTGTTAATGCCCACTTAAAGTGGGCATTAATTGATGGATTTATCATCAAACATATGTAATTAATACCTAAATGTCGTGTTATAACCTAATATAGCTTGTTTTATGATAAAAGAGCACACTAACAGGTGACAATATCCATTAAGACTTGATTGGTTGAATTATCATTTATTATGTGATATTAGCAGCTAAATGACTTGCTATAACATAATATGTCTTCTTATACGCTGAAACAACACCTTAAAGCACATGATAAGACCCAATATACTAAATTAGCAGACTTACCATTAGAGATGTTGTTAATCCAACATTAATCATAGACAACCAAAGGGATATGCGATGCATGATATGTCGGTAAATTTGGCAGTAATTTTAACTAACAGATAGAAAAATATATCAAGAAAACTTTAAAACAATACAGTTAAACCTAGTACTTAAAAATTGAGGTGCACAAAACTGTTTTTTTTTTTTCAAGTTGGTTTATATTCGTATAGGTAAAATGTCCAAATAAAAAATGGTTTGAATTAAAACCGATTTAGTTCGGGGTGTTGACTGATTTTTGATTGTTTTTCTGACATGTTTGAACGTTTCGACTAGTTTGGATCCCGGTTCAAGTAGGCAGTTCCTGTTTCGCATCCGGTTTTTTTCCCACTTTCTACTTAAAAATAGAGATGGGCATAAAAACCGGGTCCGAACCTGACCCGGTGGACCCGACCCGGACCCGGGTACGGGTAGTACCCGATGGGAGGTGTACCCGGGTTGGACCCGTTTAAACCCATAGGGTTGGAACCGGTTTTAGATTTTGAGTTTTTTAGTGAACCCGACCCGAACCCGGTTTCGAACCCGACCCGGTTGAACCCGGTTTTGGACCCGATTTGAACCCTGTTTTGGGGACACACACAAGAAAAGAAAAGAAGAAGAAGAAGAAAAAAAAAACTAAACCCAATTTGAACCCGGTTTTGGACCCGACCCGACCCTACCCGGGTATGCCGAGTAGGGTTTTGCATTAGGTGAACCCGACCCTTCGAACCCGTTTTCACCAAAACCCGGGTACGAAAAAACCCGGTTGGGCCCAACCCGGTTTCAACCCGGTTTCGGGTATTGGGCCGGACCCGATTTGCCCACCTCTACTTAAAAACATAAAAAATAGTGGATATTTAATACCTAATTATACTGAAGAGGAGCCCAAGAAGCCCATAGGAAGACCATGAATAGGCAAAGGGTTGGGTTTTGAGAACTGGGCCCTGAACTCTTTAAGCCCTTCCCAAATAATTCAATTATTCAATAAGATGAAATAAAAACATAACATAATTTCTTTTTGTTCTCCGGTTTATAGCTCATAGCCTCATATAGTTTAAGGGTTTCAAGTGTCCTATTGAATAATATATATTTTACTCATTAAAGTTTTCCTATAAAAAATATCCCGATCAACAAAAGTGTTATGTATCAAAATTCAAAAAACTCAAACTTTGTATCCATCCATGAATTTGAGCGAGTCTCAGGATCCCTCGACCAACCAAATTTTTTATTGGCAGATGTATTTGTTTCCTTATAATTTGATTCTTAAAATAATCGACGGCGTAACAAAAGTTTTCACCATAGACCAAAAGCGAACATAACAAGAGTTCTCACTGTAAACCAAAAGCGAACATAACAAAAAGTTTTTAACGTAAGCCTTTAACTGAAAAATGAGATTCCTTCACTAAGGTATAAATGGGGGACACACCTAAGAGGCGAAGGGGCAAACCGACCCATACCTTAAGTTGGAGTTTCCTTAACAGCGCATGACCGAATTAGCGAGTGCTTATCGTGGGGAAGGGCATCGACCATAATCAACAAGGCATTGACTAGGGAATTTGATCTTAGAAGAATATTAAGGCAATGGGACCCCCGTTGTCCCTATTCTTCTTCATCATAGCAATCGAAGCGTTGAATGTTATAGCAATTAAATATATGAATCTTTAATGGGATTTAATTGTCTAATAAAGATCTGATGTTGTCACACCTACTATTTACGAATGATGTATTGTTCTTGGGTCAAGGATCGTTTGAGCATGTTAATAAAATCTCTACAATCCTAAGGGCTTTTTATCTATCATCAGGCCTGAAGGTTAACATGGAAAAAGTGTATCATATGGAATCATGCTTGAAAATTAGATTAATCTCATTATGGCAGCAGCATTATGATGCAACAAAGGTCTTTACCATTTACCCACTTGCACTTTTCGATTGGAGCAAACATGAATCGGGTACGCTATAAATTGGAACATGGTAATCCAACAACTCAATTAAAGACTATCAAGATGGAAAGCCAAAGTCATATTGTTTGCGAGTTGAATTACGCTCATCAAATCAGTGTTAGAAACTATTCCTACGTACTACCATTCCTTGTTCAAAGCACCCCAAAAGTCATGAAGACTATAAAAGATATTAGAAGGAAATTTCTATATGTTGTGGATAAGGACCCGGATATACGATAAGATGGATAGCATGAGACAATATCATGGAATCCAAAGACATGGGAGGACTCCAGCAAGTAGAATCAAAGAAGCAAATATAGCCCTCCTAACTAAGTAGTGGTGACATTTGAAGACAAACAAAGATCAACAAAGGGTAAGAGTTATTCTTTCAATCCATGGTACAGGTAGATTGAATAAGATGGTGCCCGTTAAAAAATCTATAACAAGGACGTGGAAGAACATCATTTCAGTTGAGAATATTGGACAAGTTAGAGGCAATATTGGTACTGGTAAAGAAATCCTAGATCATAAGCTAAACTACAGTAACCGCAAGTGCATCATGTTTACATGTAATGTACGTCCTCATTCCAATGGAATAGTTGAATCCCCCTAAAGATATATTATTTCATACAGATGATGTTTTTGAAAATTTTCTTCACCAAAGTGGAACTTCAAAAAAAAAAAAAAAAAAAAAAGAATGGTGAACATGGAGACTATTTGCCCTTTATGTGGCATTAGGGATAAAGAGGTAAATCAGCTCTTTGCAGGATGTATATGTGCAAAAGAAGTATGGTAGCAAATTCATATACGGTCAGTGTAAACTACCAATTCCAACAACATTCAAACACGTGAAGGAGAAGAAGGTGTTGAGAGGATTAACAAATCAAAACCAAAAAAGCTACACTTGCAGTTTTTCAGGCAACAATATGATTTGCATGAAAGAGAAGGAATGACTAAGTCTTTAATAGCAATACACTTTCAAGATACAAAACTGGTGTTAGACATCAAGACACTATTATCTTTATTGCTGAATAATCGATCAAATCTTCAAATTGTGCTTGAGATAAATGGTGTAATTTCAATATAGTTGGGTGAATTGTGTATGTACTTGTCTGTATAATCTCGTAGCTTCCTGATAAGAGGTTTGCTAATTAATAAAATAACATATCTTTCGCCGTTCAAAAACAAATCCAATTCTTAACAAATCTAAAATAATTCAAATCATAACAACCAATAATTTACATTTTATAGGTATTATTATCAAACTTTCATTGGATCTGTAAACTTCAAAACGAGATACATTTATGATTGTTACAAGATTAAAACAAGAAACAATTTTCATCACAAATTAAAAATCAAACTTGTGCACTGCCAAGAAAAAAACTCAGGCAGTTAACACAGATTACAGAACAATACAACACAAGTACCCTAATTCAACATTTTTTAAAACACGAAGATGAAAAAAGCATCAAATAACAGCTTTTTCCCCTTCTTTTATCTACTACAGTGACATGCATAAAGTAACAATTATGTAATATAATAGTAAACAGTACACAGGGAGATCAACTTATCAGAGTCGGAGAAGTCGCCGGAGACTATCAGTAGCTCCGGCATCGACGACGGACGGCACGGCGGAAGCCTCCGCCTTGCAGCTGAGCTTTGGCCGGAGTGAAAAAGTAGGCAAAGGCAAGCTGCTCGGCGGTGGAGAAGGTGTAAACACTGCAGAACCTGAAAACTTATCAACATCAACGGGAATAATATCACAGGATTTGTTAATCGAGGAAGAAAAAACCCTAGAAATAGCAACATCCTTTGGCAGATCCTTCGGATCTGGTCCAATCAACTGTGTAATCGACGATTCCGACGAACGATTCTCCGCCGGTGGCGCTTCCGTCTCCTCCGCCGTGGCCGGCGGAGGCAGATCCGCTACCTCTTTCTTCGAATCCTTCTTCTGGTTCTTCGATTTCTTTGGCGTGAGAGAATGATCTCGCCCTCGGTTTTTGGTACTTTTGTTGATTCGTTGAGGCGATGATCGGATATTATTGTTCGGAGTACTGTTACTACGAGAGATGTTTATGTTCCGGTGGTTCACCGGCATCGAGATCGGAAGAGGAAGAAGAGGCGGTTGTTGAAGGTAGTGGTGGAGATTCGCCGGTGGTCGGAAAACCGAAGCGGCCGGCGGATATGAGTGGTGGAGAGACGACGGAGGCGGAGTCAATAAACCGCCACCGGAACCACCGAAGTGGCCGCCGGCGAGAGAAGTCGCCCAAAGCAAATCATCAGACGGAAACGGAAACAAAGTACGGTTCACACCGGAATTCCTCATCGGATTTCCGATCCGGTGGTTGTTGATGTTATCGCCGGTGGATTTCATCAGAACAGCTTCCATTTGCAGAATCCAATCGATGAAACGAAAGACGATGGATCTAGGAGAAGATGATGTGAATGATCTCAAATAAACACGGATCAAAGGCTGAGAAATTGGTGGAAAACAACGAAATTAATATGAATGGATGTATATGATATGATATGCATATGAAGGAATCAAAATCAAAGTAGTGATTATGAGTAGTGAATTTAGAATAAGTGTTGTTGAATCATGAAGACATTTGATGTAGAAAAGGGGATCTGGAGAAGAAGAAAACCCAATATGGGCTTTTTGTCAGTTTTGGCAACAGACAGCTTGCGTCGATGAATGAATGACTCGAGGGGTCTTTAAATAGAGAAAGTTTACAAGTTCCAACGGCTACTTACGATTATTTTATATGTTATCACATTGTGGGTCCTTTGAATTTTATGTTTTTTTTTAACGACAAATATATTCTATTCGTATTCTTAAATTACATCAAATCATATAATACTTAAATTTGAATTAATAATTTTCTCTTTAATAGACAAAGAATCTATCAAATAAGTTAGCTTCAAATTAACATTTAAATTTTATGTTATTTTTATTACTCGTAATAAAACTTAACACAATAATAATATATTTTTGTATTATAGAAACTTAAGAACTAGAACTAGAGATCTAATAGTATTTTTGTTTATGTAGGTTTAAATATTTGCAAGAATGGTTTGATGAGGTGGTTAGGAGAAAACACTGTTACTTAAAATATCTATTGCAAAACAATCTATCTGATGTAATTTTTTTATAGTTAAAAAATAATCATGTAATATGAGTAAATTATAGAGACATTGTTTAAATATGAATTATTCAAATTTAAGTTTCTTCTTACAAGATGAAATATGTATTTACAACTTATCAACAGAAAAAGAAGTCTAAAACTTTAATAGTTTAGTTTAAAAACCAATCTTGATTACAATTTAGGTTTGTTTATTATTGAAAAATAGATCATGTTACAAAACGTTATAGCATCAAAGTTTTTAGTGTTGTACATAAGTCGTCAATGTAAAAAACATATAAAAGATGTAGTAATATATTATATGTTCTATAAAAGTTTGTCGTTATAACAAACATATCATATTCTAAAATTAGTTCTCAAAATTTGTACATAATTAAAGCTACGTTGTGTAACTTCAAGATTTATATAATGAATTTCTGAATATACACCCTTATCATTTGAGTTTCTTATATATAAATTATTTTATGTTATACTCATCTTTCAACTACAACTAGCTATAACTAATCAACTCTAAATTACAATGATTTTGATTAAATTTATATAACATACACTACACACACAATATGAATTAATATATTACATCTTCTAGATTAACTTTAGTTATTTTATTATTATCATTTGTGTTTATATATTCAATTTGCACTTTCTTATGAACCCCAATTTTCTATATATTTGAATAAAATTCTCAGTGCTGCTCATTTAGATTAGTACTTTACTCGTCATGTAAATCTAATAAAAAATATTGAATGAACGTTTATTATTTAGTCTGTGTAGTTTATTAAAACTGAAATAACTTTAAATCCTTATAACATTAAAATTTTGTATAAAATAATTTGTCAACTTTTAAAATTCGTTAAAATGTAATTTTGTAATTTGTTATAGTCTTACTGGATTTTGTCGGCATTCTTGTATCATGTTTAAATTTATATTCGCATTTTTTTCGTATTATATATTAGTTTATATACTAACTATGAGGTAATATATACATATATATTGATTTACCTAGAAATGAAAATTGAATATATAAACTAATAATTGTTTATTGATATGTCAAATGAAACATAAATTAATGGACATTTTAAGTGCGCAGGAGCATGATTTTATGTAATTTTGGCGCATGAAAATGACAAGAGCATGCCTAAAGCTAAAAGACAACATTTGGCAGGTTAAGTGACAAACTACACAAGAGGTGGAGCGAGGCTAAAGATAACAACAGTGAGTTGAAGCAGCTATCAAGAGATGTGATCGAACTGTGGAAGTGGGACATTGGCATACTATACACCGAACCAACGGGGGTGCCAAGAAGGTCCGCTAACCTGTCGTGATCAAAATTTATCAAATCTATGTTATAGATATTAAGGGTTTGTAAGAAAACCATATGTTGTTGTGTATATGAATCAATATCATAAACGATATTTTTATGATGATAAAAAACAAATGACTTAAGTGTTAGTTACAAATGACTACATGGTTATAATTAAGCATAAGTATGAGTTTTTATAAAGGCTTGCTAAATCTTTTATAAAAAACAGTAAAGACTTTGATATTTGTTATGCAAAAAAATGTATTTGTTGATGCAATTCTATTTGGATTTCTAGACATTTCTTAATTGCGTGTGTTTAATTCATGATTTTACAATCAAATAATTATTTCAATTGATTGTTATTTTAATTTTGTTTCTGTTTTGAGATTCTTATTTATTGATCTAATATCGAGTTTCATATCCTCGTACTTGTAATTTACCTAAAAATCATATTTTTTTAAATCTATTTCATATTTTCTAAAACCTTTTACATTTAATTTCTCATAAATATAATTTATGAGGTTTGTGAATGGGTGACCCTAAATTTAGGGGATCATTAAGTTTTCCCCTAAAACCTTAAGGGATGGGGATAGAGATAGGAATAATATATCTGATGTAGGGTCAAACTATACAAACTATTATAAATCTTTTAAAAAGATGAAGAAAATTATTAGAAACCAAATATGAATGCTCAAATAATCATATGATATAAGTTAGGTTAGAAAAGAAAACTGAATCACAAAATTCAATACAAATTCCTCAATTTGAATTCGTAGTTTAATCTAAAATATTATTAACATTAACTAAACCCATACACACAGTCTATAATTTAAATACATGTCGGTAAAAATCATCGTCAATAAACTAACTTCATATGATATATATAAATAGTCCGACCAACATAAGTAACAAAAGTTTAAACTATATAATTCCATCTATTTAAACCTAAAACTATTTTAAAATGGCTGAATCACGCTTTTTCTTATCCTAAACTATCTTAGCTCCATCAACGACAATTATAACGGATCTTTAATTGGCTTCTTCACTGGGTTCGTAAAGTCAAACCAGAAGCCACTACCCAACCCTAAGGACTTACCACAGTTTTTTCGCATACCCTCTGGGCCCGTTTGATTCAAAGAATATTTTGTGAAGGAATTGAAATTAGAATTGTAATCGGAATGGAACATTGTTAAAATTAATGACGTTTGGTTGATAAAATTTCTAGTGGAATTGAAATATTAATACTGAACATTTTATTGGATTGTTAAAAATTTCATGGGTAAGTGTAAGAATTTGAATATCAATAAATGTAAGAAAATTTTCCAATTTAAATTCTATTTTCTAACCAACAAAACAAGATTTTAGATGACTTTTTTTTATCACTAAAGTGTCATTAGCTCACCTGATCGTATCCATTACTCTAGTACGAAATCTAAAAACACCTTTAGAAGGAAATTTATTTTAGGTGAGAATACCTCCTGACCTATCTAAACCCTCTCATTATTTTTTTCACAACCGAAACTTAAACCCAAAACTTTTATTTATTTTTATTTAGGGTATTTTACCTTAACCATTTAAGTTAAACATAATTAATAAATCAAACAAGATTTTAAATGAAATTTTCTAATTTTAATTGTATTTTCAGAGAATTCTGTGAACGAAACAAGAATATGCTTGAAGTTTGAACCCGAGAACACAAACTACAACAAGTCAATGCAACGACCATTTGGCGTCACAAAAAATTTAAGAATCTTAAAAGTCTGCTTAAGATCAAGTCTCAAGATGGTAACTGTGGACGGCAGCCGTCAATTCAATATGGACCGTTGATCAGCCAGAGCCGTAGGAGGAACTGTAGCCGTTGATCTATATCTTAAGTTCCTCAAAAGTTAAGGTGGTCGGAAAGCAACTAATGAGAAGATCCTGGCCATACACGTGGCGAATGTGCCCCTTACCTCACGTGATGGGAATTGCCATCCAACACAATCTCCAATTTTCATATTCATGTTTTCCTTTTTTGGAAGGCAGAATATAAAAGGTGACACATTTGACATTTTAAACTTTAGGTTGTCAAAAGACTTATTTGCGACATAATCATGCATCTTAAGGGTGTTAACTTTGGCCCTTTTAATCAACAACTTATGCTTCAACCCGTTAACTATGGTTTTAATTAATAATAAAAATCAAATTATTTGGTTAGATGGATTCACTGGTTCGACCTATTTATTGATTTGACTGTTTAAACAAATTTTTGTTGGAATCATTAGTTTAGTATATAAGTTTTAGAATGATAAATACAGAAACTAAATATTTCAAAAATAAAAAATATATAGATAGTAAAAAAGTGAAACGGTTAGTTCAACTCACTGCAACCGGTTCTAAATTTTGAAATGCACCAATTGTCTATAAGTACAAAACCATACTGTGAACATAACCATTTAATTATCAAGCCAAGTGATTAGCTATGGTTTAGGTGGTTTTACAGTTTCAACAGCTTATTAACGCCCTAAAAGATTTTAAGCAAGAAAATATGTATTTATACATATTTTATCTATACTATATAATAACTGATTGAATAATTAAAGGGGACATGACTTCTGGTTAGCTTTAAATTTGTGTTTCGCGTCTCTTTATCGTATTAAATAATAATGATTTTAAATAAGAAAATTAAAAACTCACATATTTAAATTATGATCTTTTTATTTTAATAATTTATTAAAATATACTAAACTATATAATTTCTATTATATATTATCTTAAAATATAATTTTATAATTTCTAATGTATTACTTTTATTTATAAATTATTTTTTAAGATATTTATTATTTTTTATTTCATCAATAGCTAATGATATGTAAGATACAAAATACTCATAAAAACTAATTGTTTTAACTCATTAATATTATTTCACTCATGTTTCTAACTTAATAAAAAACAACCACATGTAACGAAATGGAGGAATAAAGATAATTAAAGAACATTTTTATGTATAAAAAAAACATGTCGAGGTGTATTAATATGTATCACTTTGGATTGATATAACTAGAAGGATATTAGAGAAGAACAACATAATTATAAAGAGATTGATGTAATTGACTAATTGTCATTTGTCAGTATTTCAATCATAGCACAACATAGACGTACTGGCTATTCATATAGCTAGCCTTACATGGAAGCAACCATCGACCCACTATTGTAGTACGGTAGTGCTATAATTCAAAGAACGCTAACGCATAAATGAAATAAGTGACTCATAAGACATGACCTATTGATTCATGGATCAGTTATAAATAATTTTATCAGTTGTTATAAGACTCGTTCTCAATAAATTTTTATGTAGCTTTTATAATGTAATATATACAACATACGTTATAAGTCATTGTAACAATTCATTAAGCTTATAAGTTAATTATTTTTTGATTTCAAATCACCGTTACAAACGTTACAGATATATAGTTTCAACTTGACAATTTTAATTTCAACTTGACAATTTATATTGTGGTGAAGAGACGCAACTACCATATGATTCATAGGTTGGTCGGTTCATTATTTTATGATCTATTATGAGTTTGTATCCAATAAATCAAACATACAACTTGTCATTTGTTTAATATATTATATTTTTGATATGATCATCATCCGCTTGGAGGAGACAGTATTTTTAAGTAGCTGTCTATTCTACGATTGAAACTTTTAATATATCAAATCTATATATATTAACAAAAGATTAATTTGGGTGCCATATGATTTTTTTCTTAACGTATCAACCTAGAATTTGTTCATGTTTTATCATCACAATAAACATGTTATTTTAAATAAAAATTAATTATGTTAATCTTTTTAAACTTAATCTTAATTTTTAATTTTTGTTTTAAACAACACAAATGAAAAATCAAATAACTCAAATTTTATAAATTTGTTAATATTTTATAAATAAATAAATTTTTATTTAATATGATAATAATAACCTAATAGTCGAAAACTTGATTTTTAATAATCACAACTTAATTTTTAAAGTTTGCATATCATATGAGTTAATATGATAATGATTTCTTAAATTAAAACAAATTAAATAATTATTTTTATATATCTCTTATTTATCTCGTGTAGTACACGAGTCACCACCCTAGTTTGTTTAGTATAAATATAATATTATTTGATTTAAAATTGTTTAAAAACTTCAAAGATTCTAATTCGTTCAATTTGATGATATCATTAGAACATATTTATATATAGGAATAGAAAGTGTTACATCTTTGAATCCAGTATGATTACAAGTTCTTACCATAACGAGAATGTTAATTGCATTAGCTTAGAGTTGATAATTTGCCAATGAAAACCTTTCACTTTTCGGGTCAATTGGCTTTGAACTTTGCTAGAGATTGATTTTATAAAATTTGTAACACCCGTTTTTGAAGATTTAATCATAATATTTTACAAACCGTGTGATAAACTGAAGTGTGCGTGCAATATGTGTAATGTGTGTCGAGTATATATATACACATATATTTTTTTGAAATTTATATTAATATTATATAAATTAATAATTAGTTTAATAAATTTATTGGTGAGTTGTGTGGAATTGACGGTTTTTTGGATAATAATGGGTTGAGTTGTTTAACTTAAACATAACCTCCGTATTTATTTGTGTCAAAACTCAAAACATTAACCCTAAGAAACACTTAATATGTAACCAAACACAACCCATTTAACCCTTCATCCTAAACATGTGAAACAGTTTGAATGTTAGTAATCAAGTTGTAAAAATATAAGGACGGATATGAATATGAGGGATGAGGTGAAGTAAGCTTTTATGTTATTTTATGAAAATATGGTCACGTGGAAATACCAGATGGGTTTGGAATGTTTTTAGACAACCTAGATATGACAACTTAAAAACTGTTTTATTTTTGTGTCGTCTCGAAAATCATATATTCTTTCATTCAGCTGATGTCTTCTTATCACTCTAGTCAATCATTATCCAATTGACTAGTCAACTTGATTCGACCATAACCAACCGGTTTAACCCCGAAAGATCCGATATATACACCAAACCGTTGAAGAGTCTGGTCTTACTTATAACTAAGCAGTCCTTTATTAAGGACTAGAACGAGAAATACAACTATGAAAAAGAGATGATAATGTATTTTATTTCTCCTACTTTAAAGAAAGTATGATAAAATTATATTTCAACGTGTTAAATAAATTAGGAAGCAAACTATACCAAATTACCAACTCACTTTTGACCTGAAAGCACCGCCAATGACGTTCTTTAATGCACGTTTATTTCTCCTTTTTATTTTAAAATTTTAAAAGTAAGATATATTTAAGGTCATGTGTGACTAGATGAATGGCTTTGCCACCTCAACACTCACTGCATGAAAAACTGCCCCTCGGCGCGTGATTGTGATCACGAGAGTGGGACAATTCAAAAAGAGCTTTTAGCTTCTTGTTAAGAGAATAGTATAGTTAGACTGATATTAAATGAGAAAAATTAAAGAACATCCTATATTTATATATATACTAATTACTAATTTGGTTATGTATCATGTGTTTGGTGTGTTGTACTCACATTATGTTTTTTTTTTTAATCTTTAACTTTTGTATTTTAACTCTATAGTTTTCATATTTTAAAAATTTTTCGTTTTATGTTTCGGTCTAAATTTTACGAGTTAATACGTTGTAGCGTGCGTGTGTGGTTCAATATTCTTACGCTTATTTTTTCACCATTTAACTGCTCCGTCGTAAGACGATGTTCCTATATCGACTTACATATTATTTTAGATGTTTTACGTCTCGCCGGCATGGTTCAATGTTTTTACGTCTATTTTTCTTTTTAGTTTTATTTCTTTTATTTTTTTATTTTTTTTAATACAAACATTATTTGTGTTAATGATCACTTACGATGAAATATTATTGGAGCTATTTTGCATGATTTAATGCCCCCTCTCTCTGCTGCAACGTGAGAGGCTTAATAATAGTTTACGGTAGAACTTAAATAATTTCACAAAGCTTCACCTCATCTTCTGCACAACAATTCCTGTATAAATTTGGAAATGTTTATTTATGTGATAAACAACCGTCGCATGAGTAATAAAAATGAACCCTAAGGCCCAGTTTGGTTTATGGAATTCTCAGGAATTGTAATTGGAATTGGAAAATTTTTCATCCAAAATCATGTTTGGTTGGTCAATGGATAGAATTGGAATTGAAAAATTTTCCCTCGTTCATTGGAATTCACATTCCTTCCACCTACCCATAGAATGTTTAACAATCCAATGGAATGTTCAAAATTAACATTTTAATTTCACTCAAAATTGACCAAGAAAACACGTTAATAATTTTAACAATATTCCAATTTCAATTCAAATTCTAATTCCATTTTCAATTCCAATTTATTTGTAAAACATTCAGCGAATCAAACGGCCTCTAAGTATTATATACATTTGAAAAACAATTAAATGTTTATAATATAATTCAGTATATTTACAAGAAAGGTTATCTTTTAAATAATTAAATATAAAACATTTTTAAAAATTGTTTTTCCGGCCAATAAATTTATGTTTCAACAAACTTTAATGCTCAATAAAGTTTTCTTTTAAACTTATCAATTGATTTTAATTTATAATCTAGAAAAAAAACTCATTGAATAATTAAGTTTACTTTAAAGTGAAGAATTAGCTTGATTTGTTATATAAAATATGTAACTAAGTTTTAATTATTTAAGAGTTTCTATAAATTCTTCAAAATATTTTTTTATTAAATTTATATCTTTTAATTGTTAATTATTAACATTAGAGCCTTCTATGAACAACTACACAACATAGTGATTCGACTTTAATAATTGCTCCCACAAATGCTTATAAATAATAAACTTTATATGGATTATCGGCATCACGTACGACATACTCTAAATAATCTATATCTATATCATCTAATAAAACAAGGTTTTTTTGCCACTTGTCATTCTCTTATCCCAATTTTTGCCACATGTCATTATTTTAGACATCCACACATCAATTTTTCCTTCAAAAGAATATTATACTAATTTAAATACTCATACAAATTTCTCTCTCTTATTAAAAATGAATGTTATTAATTGCTATATTTCTCTCTTTTATCTAAATTTTTTAAAAAATCAAACTATTTTTTTAAATAGATTTTATTAAAGAAATTAGAAATCAAATCTTTTAATTAAAATCTAAATAATAAAAAAAACTAAAATTTTATATAATATGAAAAAACACTAAACATTTTTAAATAAAATATTTTAAATAGTTTTGTTTTTAAAAAGCATTATAAACCGGTGAAATTTGTTAAAATCTGTCTTGTTAAAACAACCAGAATCATTACAAACAAATATTTTTTGAAAACAATATTTAAAAAAAAAAAATCTTAAAACGAATGTTTTAAAGTGAAACTATTTAGATAAGAGAGTTAAAAAGAGTATAATTGTTTTATTTCTTAAACTATTATGTATATATAACTTTAATTATATTTTATACTAAAATATTATACTGTAACTTTTCGTGTTTATGATTAACTATAATACATTTAATTAATGGTTTTTAGACTATCTATCTATCTATAAAAAAAAATTAAAATAAACGTGAAACAATTGTAAGACTTATTATACTTACTTTCTCATTTCTCTGTATTGTTAATAATAATATTGAATACTAATAATATTACTCGTAGCATATTCAAATTAAAAATGTATAATTTAATAAATTAAAAACTTATTTTTTATTAGAAACACACTTTTTAAAAACAAAGATTTCATAAAATACAAAATACGATGAACTTTTTTTTTATCATTTTTCTTAAAACAAAATATTTAGAAATCATAATTTTTGATAAAAAAAGTTTAAGAAAAATACATAATTGTTTATTTACTTAAAGTAGCTATTTGTACTCAACTATAATCATATTTTATTTTCAAACATGATTTTATAATGCATAAATTTTTAGTACTAATTATTTGATATTTTATTTAGTTAATCCGTGTAGTACACGGGGACTAACCTAGTTAAATATACAAGAAAAAGGTTTCATTTCATGCCTTTTAAAAAAATACTCACAATAAGTTTGGGGGTAAGTATGAGTTAAGCATATGATCCCTTCTAAAAGATATGTTATATTCGAATCCTATTAGTTTCATATTTTCTTGTCATAATCTTTTGAATACCATACGCCCAATATAAGTTGTGATTTATATGATCATGTATTCATGTTGTTAGCAAGCATTGGATGGTCCCATGAATTTACTGATAATAAGTTCTCACGAAACGCAATATCTAGGGATCTTTGATACTTAGTTTCACTTGAAAAATTAGAACAAAATCGGTCCATATTTCACAAACAAATGCCGGGTAGAATGTCACAATTAATGTTACTAAAGTATTGCCAATTAATAAAAAAAAATATGGGAAATTAGCTCCAGACAAACTTGCATTTGACACCGACCATTTGATTTATTATAATTTTTTATAATCCGAATGATCAATTGTGATTCACTTAAAGGTTGTATGATACATTAAAAATGAAGATTTGATTTCCTCAAATGGGCTTTATAATATTAAATTCAAAGAATCTTTTAATACCCTTAAAAAATTAATTAAAAAAGCATTTAAAAAAAATCCTGCGTTTTTCTAGAAACATTTTTATTGTCACCATAATTTCTTGAGTGAGGTTTTATAGTTATTTTCTTGAACATTTCTTTTTTCTCTCGTTAACGTTAGGTGAAATGTTTTGTATATGAGTTAAAATTTATATTTTTCTAACCGACCATAGTGGGATGATGATTTATAAATTTTTTAAAAGAATTTAGTTATTTTATTAACAACTTGTATCATGTGAACGGAAAAAATAAATGTCATCTGATTTTATATGTATGGAAAATTGGAAATGGTGGAAAACAAAATTACGCTTGAGTCGTCAATTCGTCATTGTCTTATTCAAATTCAAGACCTATTTGCAAGAGTTTATTATAAGAAAGGCTACTTTGAAGTGTTTGTGGTTTGATTTCATTTTCTTTTTTAAGCATGAGAAATAATAAAAAGATTTAAAAGTATGTACAAATGTAATACAAATAATCCCTAACATTTTTTATGTTAATTTTTAATAAATGACTAAAATACCTTTAAGTTAAATAAAATAAAATAAAATTAAAATAAAATAAAATGAGATCCACCCGCCCCCTCTTCTTCTTTTTTTGTGTACTTGGCCGTTGGACAACACCACCACCATCAACCTCTATCATCATCAACCACCACCATTGACACTTGCAAATCAGTTGACGGATCCAACCAAACCTAAAAACTACCACATCTAATCTAACATGGAACAACCACTTTATCTTCACTTCTTGACCTCGACTATTTCAAAGGGTTCCATGGAACAAATCCATCCCTACCGACCCCTTCATCTTCTAGACCCGACTTATTCCTATGTCTAGAGTATTCCTACAACCAAAAAGAGTTGGTTCAAGAGTATTTTATGGTGATTTAAGATTTGACGAAAAAAAGAGTAATTCAGAGGGATGATGGATTGGGGAAGAAGTGGCGGGGTGATGCTTTTGTGGTGTTTCGTTGAGCAAGTAGAACGAGCTAGGTTGTCTAACTGGTCCAACCTTTATACTAATATTTGTACTTATATTATTTAATTGAACATTAATTAAGTTAGTTTACTATTTTCATAGTTAGCGACAACTTAATCATTTTACACTCATCTCATTTGACATATTAAGCAAAATCATACCTTATCACAGTAACATTTCTTGCAATTGTATACTATATTAAAAAGTAACTTAAGTGCTATAATGAACTTTTATGGTTTTAGTTTTTTGCCACAAATTTTTGTTTCTGTTTTTTTTTCACATTTGATTTTTGGTGAAATGCTATTTTTGTCTCTCAATATTCCTATAAAATATAGAACGACACTTGGTTTTATGTAGTAGTACCAAATCGACTATTTTTAGCACTTTTAGTTAAATTGTTATTTAAACATAATTATCGTGACAAAACGAACCGATTATGAGTGAAAAACATGGTTCACAGAGTTGGTAGTATTTGAACCAGTTACGGTATTAGCTTTTATGGTTTTTGATAAGCCTAAAAGATAACAACCAAACTTACGTTGCGTAGCTTGAGGGAGAAACAATCAACTCGATCGTATAGTGCGAGGAAAAAACCTAGTTAACTCTATTTATGAAATATTATACTTAGGGGTGAACAAAGGAATTTTTTCCTTCAGTGTCGTCGTGTCGGTGTTTTCTGTTTCAAGCATATCCCAACTCGATGTCTGTTCTATACGAGACGACCAGATCGTATGAATAAAATACAATAACAACATAAAAACAAACAAATACACAATACATTTTCATGTTTCCACCATCAATTAATATGATTATCTAGATTCAACTGATTAATATTAATGATATTATTAAAGACACTAAAATAATTAAAAACTTAAAAAAGCGAATTAAAAGGCCATGCGTACCACTTAAATCTTAAAAAATTGTAAACACAAATTATCACAACTAAAAATTAAAATGTTATTTTCGTCTCTAACGTTTTGTTAAAATTGTCCTTTCAATCTAAATTTCTTTTGTCGTTTTAACACTATAATTTATCAAAATTTGTCATTTCCATTCATTCCATTAACACCGTTAAAATTGAGGATGTTTCAGTCCTTTTTAACACCCTAATTAACTAATTAAAATCAGTTAACGAATTAATATTCAATTAAAACTAATATACACATTTTGATTATATGAAAGCCTTTGATTTTTACCTGGGACTAGGGAGATAACCCGATTAACCATTTATCCATCTTAAGAAACTTCAATTTCTACCCGTAAATAGGGATACGATATTGATTTCAATGAAGTTCGAACATCTTTACCTGTTTGATTGAGGTTGTTTTTGTGTTAGAGTACCTCTATTCGATTTCAACACTTTGACATCATTACCTGTTCGAGTGATGTTGTTATTGTGTTGAAATCGAACAGAGATACTCAAACACAACAACAACCTCAATGGAACATGTAAATATGTTTGAACTTTGTGGAAACCGATATCATCTCCCTGGTCGCAGGTAGAAATCGAAGGCTTTCATATTATCATAATATGTTTATTAGTGTTGAAATGACAATAAGAAAATTCTTAGATTGAAGTGATAATTTTAATGAGACAAAAATGATATTTTACTCTTAGAAAAGGTTGATTCATATGCAATCAACGATTTCGTCTTTGATCAAGTGTATAGACGTGGTCCACGTGACGCAGTAGCCAAAATATTCGCAATCGACAATCAAAGACAATTTTGATGAATGGCGAGTGATAATTCTGATAGACAAATTTTTTTTTGGTTTGGGAAATTAAGGGTAAATTCATGTGAAATTTTAATGGGCTAATATTAAAAAAGTGGGCTTTTAATTGATTATTATGTATAAAAATATATTCTTAATTTAATTTTCAGTGGGTTACAAAAATTATTTCGGTTTTACGGTCGTTAAATTCATTCATTGGTCGGCATTAAAAAAAACAAGGTTTATCGAGAACTATTAATATATATTACATATTAAAAATAAAACATAGTTTAACACAAATTTGGAATCAACCACTGATACATGCCTTCAAAATGAACATTTCATTTCATTCTATTCAGTATATAATAGAAGAGACAACCCATTTGGTGCCATCCTCATTAACAAATTACAAAAATTCTACTCTTTTCTCATCTCATTTTCTCCTACCAACAAAAGAACTATACACATCTTATCAAGTACATCAAAACGGAACAGTATATGGCAATGCATGCATGTCCACATCAGCCAAAAACCGCGCACATGGCTGCCAAGATGATACTAATTGACAACATGTTTTAGCTTCACCCTTGGAAATTGATGAATTTGAGGTTTTACTCTTAGATAACCAATCATCATCATCAGGAACATCCGGTAGATGAGCTTGGAAAACAGGTGGTAACCAGCTTCCTATCAGCTTTTCATACTTAGAATGCTTCTTCATCATCTTTTTCTCAAATCGTGTGGGACCCGCTTTCTGTTGGTCTTCTTTCGGCTTCTTGAGGCTTGCAAGACCATCATCCTGAGACAATGCGACTTCATTGTGGGATCTTTTTCCTGCAGCTGATGTGCTTGTCGTATTCGAAACAGAATTAGGCATCCCATGGCGACTTGGGGCTAGCTGCTGCGGTCTACTGCTAGAACAAAGCTCATGTTCATCAATAGTTCTTGATACAGATGTACTTGGTATCTCGTGTTTCAAATGAATACGAGGAAGAACTTGCCTTCCAAAACTTGAAGTCGGTTGTTCTTGTGGTTTACAAGATTGAAAGATTGGTTTTGCAGAACTTTGAGCAGACTGTATTCTAGCAAAATAAAGCCTGTTCGGATCACGAATCTTTGTTCCTTCAGATGTTGCAGGAAGAACATTCTTTTTAACACCTGAAACCAAGCTTTTCTCTGAGTAGGAAGAAGATGGTACTGACAGATGAGTGTTTGATCTTTCATCTGCAACAAAATTGTTGAAATCAGATCCTTTGTGCTTCTTCAGTAACCGAATCTTAATAGGCTTACCTGTTCCATATCAAAAAATATTGCAAGATTAGCATCTAACTGTACGCATATCAAAGAGAACACGTGTGAAAAAAGTCATAAAACATATGAAACCAACCGTGACCAGAAGAGTCATCAGGTAGTAAACTGGCATCATCTCTTTTCCTTTTGTTACTATTTTGTGTGCTATCAGATGAATAGCTTGGTTGGTGTGAACTGATTGACGGTCCATGCTCTTCGGTCAAATCACTCTTCTCAAATGGTTCATTGGTGGTATTTGTTGCCTTAATTTGGGCTTTTGTACAATCAGCTGATTTCTGCGATACCTTATGATAATCATCATTTCGGTTGTTTTGTAACTTGACTCCAGCGTCATTATACTTTCTTTCTTTATGCTTTTTCTCCTTTTCTTTCTTGGCTTTCTTCTCTTGTTTTCTTTCAGCTTTGATCTTATTGGTTTCCTTCTGGAGCTTTAATTAAAGCACCAGAACAACAAATTTAGATCCAACAGTAGCAGGCGACAAACAGCATATTGATTGAAACATGAACCATGTTTGCCAATCATTACATGTTTAGAATAATCAAATTAACAATGGTGAAACACAGAGCAATTTACGGGCTCTTTACAACCAACCGACACTTGTATCCGAACCTTTGTAAATCTCCCAACAACTAACTTACAGACCCAACACACAAATTCAAACAAGGAACAACAATGACACTTAAAACAAAGAATCATTGAATGTTTGAAAACTTGTTTCTTTTTATAAAAATCACATAGAATACATAGTTGATGTTTATTGGAAAAGTTATACTAGTATTACCCATGACATGAAATTGTTACCTTCTTACTTAAATAACTATCAAGTAAACTTTAAGTAAGTTTATCAATCAAAGAGCTACATACTGTTGGAAGCCACAATAAATCCACAAATCCATAAAGAAACTCATTTTTTTAAACAACTTCACCAATGCATTGAATCGATTCTTATAGTTCGTTTGCTAGAACCCTAGAGCTCCATCATCACACTTGTTCTAAACCAACATATAAAAGCACTTCTAATAATTCACATATTGCTAACATTCATAATTCATCAGCTAAGGTTCTCTACCATCCTGAAACTCACTAAGATCATTCACCTAATCCAGAACAATCATCCACTTCAGTACTAAAATCATGCTTGATCCAAGCTATAAAAGAAAACATCCTAAATCAAAACAGATCATTTCCAATTTTACATGATAACCTTAAAACAATAGATTTTTCTACACATATACAAACTGTTCCAAACAGTACTCAAATCTACACATCATCACAACGTATCCCCTTAAAAGCTATAGCATCAACCCTATTCTAAACAAACCAAAATCACTTAAACTGTAGGCTACTACCAGGTCTATACTTCACCACTTTAACTACCAGGTCTATACTTCACCATTTTCAACGGGAACAAGATTTCATACCTAAGCAACCCTTTTAATCCACTAATTAATACATCACTTTAATTAACCTTAATAATCGACCAATCAAAACCAATAAACGATCCTTGTACATCGAATCGAACTCCTGTATCTCCCAAATCGAACCAATAATCCAATCAATCATTTATGAACACATTTACAATTGCGCACACGTACGCCTCTGATTCTCCTCCCAATTAACATGTAGAACACAGATATCGCATCAGGGTTTCCCTACACTAGAGAGTCGAGAAGTGCAAACAACACATACAATCTGTTTTCGACATGAACATCAAAGAAAGACAAGAGATCTCAAAAGTGCTTTCTTAACAAACCTTAATCGATTCGATCAAGGCCTCGTATGTAGCTCCGTTCCTACAATAACCAGGAGGAGGGTACGGAAAGCACCGAGACATCCTCGATTGTCCCCTCGAGATCGAACCCAAGGAACACAAGATCTAACAAGAAAACGCGAACAATACGATTACAGATAACAAAAACAGAGGGTTTATTATAACCGCTAAGGATCTAAAGAACCCAATTGATGGGATCTTTAGCGCCCTTGAAAATTTTGAAACTAGGGTTAGGGTTTCAACGGCGAGAGGGTGAAGACGATATGTTTGAGGTTGAATGTTTGCGTAATGTGATTAGATGCGGGGCAAGGTGGTATTTATAGCGAATGTTTCACCGACCTTATACGCGTTATTTACAAGATGGGCTTTTTCTGGGCTTTGCTGTATGTGGACTAAGGCCCACAAACGTAAATTTTGTTTTTCTTTTTTATTATTTTTAATGATATTACCTAGCTGTAATTTGGTTTGAATTAGTGTTCGTGTCCGTGCTTTCCGAGGAGGAAATATTGCGGAAGCATATTTAAAAAATATTTCATAAAACAAAACTGCGCAAAATACGCGCAACCAAATTTGATGTTAATTAGAGAAAACCTAGTTTAACCTTGTGAAATGACCAATGATGCATGAATCAATGATATGTTTTTAGAAGTGTGCACCTTAAGAATCTGAGATAACCTTGCTAAAGTATCAACACAACCACGAACACCAACGCCACACCAAAACACAACCAAAGCCACGAACACCAAAACACACACAAGCACACTACACACTGAAACCCTTATAAGCATACACCCAATCGAAGCCACCCTCCATCGGCACCATGACCCTCGTGGGTTCAACCCTAACCCACACACACCCGTGTGTCATGATTAATCTACCCACATACACCTAGACGAACCCACACAACACCATGCACATGCATCGAAAAAAACTCGAGGGTCATCCCTAATGTTCTCGGGTCGGTCACCCTCATAACACCAAAAACAACCACAGTCATGCATAACACAAACAAAACCACCATAACCGAAACCCATTACCATAAAGTATCAGCCGAGAACAAAATTGTGACACACCGAATCGAATAACGAGAATGAAATCATACTAAACGACTTACGAGAGAGGTAAGAACTCGAATGGAGGAAAGCTTCAGTCACCACCGAGGGCACACGGTTGCGGAAGAGGAGGTCGCCCCTAGGGAAGTTGGAACTGTCGTCGCTATGGAGAGGAAGATATTGATAGGTGGAAACAAGTGGGCAGAGAGAGTCGAGAATTTGATTGATAAAAGGGAGGGCTAAGGATCGAGAGGTGGGGGTCGGCTAAAGGAAAGGGTTATTATGGTTAATGTTATCGCTTTTGATTAGTTATAATTAATTTGTGATTTATCTTATTATTATAATTTTAAATTTAATGAATGTAAACATCTCAAGAATATAATCAGATAACGAAAAAAAACAATCAGCTAGCTTTAAATTAGATTAACAGTGTTACCCTAAAACATGAGTTGTCACATTGGGACACCCCCCAATGATAAATCAACATCTCAGATTTCTATACGGGTCGTATAACACTATACGCGTCGTATAGGTGGGTCATATAGCATTATATAAGGCGTATAACCCCTCTGACAGCTCCCTGAATTTTTTCTCGTAGTTAGTGTCAAAATTTGTTATACGCGTCATATAGTCCTATATGCATCGTATAGGGGGTCGTATAGGGTTATATGAGACGTATAGCCCTCTGGCAGCCCCTTAAATTTTCCTCATTTTTAGTGTATACGACCCTATATGCCACGTATAGTGTTATACAAGTTGTATAGAGGAGTGCCGATTTATAATATGAAGTGTCTATATATTATAGGACCATAACCCTTATCCTGCAATAATTATATTTCTTGTACTTTGCATGAATCATTGTAACTAAGTATAGAAAAGGACTTAAATGCAACGAATTGCAAATTAGACACTAAAACTTACAAAGTTTTGATGCGGGCCTTCAATATTATAACTACCTTAGATCAAATAATAGGCCAGTCTTTTAAGATTGTCTTTGTAAAGAGAGGCTCATACAATTATCACAAAAGCCTACTAAGATTTTATTCAAAATTACTATCACACTCACAGTAGGGTTTGAAGTTGAGTGATTATAATTTATAAGTGCCAGTCAATTTTATGACAACAAACTACTACCTATTATGAACCTATTTTAGTAGTGTATACAGTTTTTGTGAGGTCGATGACTAATTAAACTATAATACTTGTATTTAGGTGAAACCGAAATACAATAGAAATGCTATTTTGATTAATTAAAATCACTTAAGTTGGCTTCACAATTGTACGACATTGTTTCGAATAATATGTGTTATTTTAATCGGGCTCACCTATTTGTTTTCCGGTTGGGACCATACCGCCAACCTTCACAGGAGAAACCCACAACTGGAAAAAAAAACTCACTTGCTCAACCCTTAACCTTTGTGCTCAGAGTAAGACTTAAGTTGGCTTCTAAATTGTTAGATTTAAAAGAATAAAAAAAAACTAAAGTAAATAGATTTATTATAAAAATCAAATTGTTAATTTTTCTTAACAATATTTGAAACTACACCTAATACCCAAGTGAGCCTTCCTGGAACGGAATGTCAACCCTTCTTTCTGATTTTGACGCTTTAGATCTGACTTAGACAGAAACATCATCAAAGAGGAAACTTATTATCGTAAGAAAACCACTTGAGTCAGGTTTGAACCTAAGACCTAAAGACGCGATAATTTTTTTATCTTTTTATATGGCGACAGTGTACTCATATAAAGATAAAGAAATGCTGATTTTATGATGTAATTTTAATATAAAAAAAAATATCCTTAAAAAGTAAGAGAAGTTTAAAAAAAATCAAGAAAAATGGTAATGTTTAAAATACACATCTAACAAGTTTCTTCTCTACCATTTGGTCTAAGCCAATAATTAAAAAGATTGATGGGAGAGATTATTTCTTACAAATATTAGATTTAATTATTTTTATTTTATTTTAGCCGTTCACTAATAATTGATATTTAACAAGACTCACAAGAAGGTATGTTAGTTTTAAGGTTTTAAAAGGTTGATTTTTTAAAACATTAGACTTTTGTTGCAAGAAAATCCGTCTAAACTACTATAAACATATTAAGGTGATTAAATAACTTAAGCCGAATCTAAAATTATAGTATTGACTTTTATAACAAAGTTTAATGCAACAACCCTGTACTTAAAATGTAGAATTATAAAGAAAAGTAAAGAGTAAGCTAACACGCTCTTTTTATAGTATCACTTATGCTATACATATAGAAAAATGATATGTCACAGGAAATTACTATAAACATTTGTATTTAATATAGTATCAACTATCAAGTAACATACATAGCATCCGAAAATGATTTATAATAAATAAATAATAAATATATTATCATTTTTGTTTCATATATTCGGAACACAAAAAAATCTCAAGTTTTATTGAAAAATTCAAATATAAATTAGATTTTACATTTATAATTTAGTTCTATAAAAATTTAATGAGATTTTACATCTATGAATATATACTAAGTTTACTAATTAATTAAAAGAAAACATGGCATAGAGACGTCCTAAATAAAAAGTTTGGTATAAATGTAACAATCTTTTTTATAACTTTTTCAACATTTTCCTACCATATAGTCATAATACCCATATCCATTTTGGATCCTTACTACTAATAGTACAACCAAAAATAAATCTTTAATTTTAAAAAAAAGCCCAAGAAAGAAACAAACCCAACTTTAATCTTTTTAACTTTTTTCCTTTTGACCATTCTACCCTCCTCAATTTAGTCCAAAGAAAACCTCCAAACTTCCATTTTTAACAGTCTCACAAACAGGACAATACATCAGCAGACCTTCACAAGCTCTGCAACAACACAGATGCCTGCATGGTAACAATAGGACGCACGTGCTCCTCACGTGACACATCTTGCACATGATCATCTTCCTTTGTCTTTCTTCATCACCATTGAAGATTGATTCTGCATCTTCATGTCTTCTTGCTCTTTCTTGTTTAAGTTCAGAGTGGAGTTTTGTCATTGTGACTTCAGTTTCCATGGCTTTTCTCTCCCAAATTTTGGCTTCTTTATCCGCCATTAATAGATAGTTTTGAAGCTTTTTTGATTTCATCTTTGCTGTGTGTAAAGCTTCATCTTTTGCGTCGAGTATGGCCTTCATCTTTGATTCGTATATTTGCATCAAGATTGCCTCTTTTTTTCGTGTTTCTTCGTTCAAAACGGCCTTTAGTTTCTCATTCTGGTTTAACAAGTCACCAAACACACATTACATTTTTGCATGGAGTATTATTTCTCATGCTGTATGTTAGGATGTTTACAGTCTGGTTTGGCTGGTTTTGACAGAAGTTAACAAACAACGTTGTAACTATGGTTTTTGGATAAACCAAACTAAATGTCTAGCGAGGCTATTAAAATGATTTGGTTTTGACGGTTTAAGAGTTTGGGTTGTTTTTTTTTAACACGAACGCGAGGTTTGCTATGAAAGTTCAACAAAGTGATGGACTTAAGATAATTCTATAGTTTTACCTTTTAAATATCAAAAAAAGTTTACGAGAAAAAATGAAAAAAGAAAACTTAAGAACACCAAATATGTACTATAATCTAAAATAGTACAACATATTATAATTTCCTAACCTTACGAATTGAGTGAGATTTGCTCATATGTTTTATTGTATACGTTTTATAATTATTCGATTTTCATTTTTTTAATAATAGTTATATTTTTGGTGTTCCTTTTCATAAACAATTATTTATTTATTAAAATTATATATATTAAAAAATATTTCCTTTTCATTTTTTTTTAATATCTTAATGTTTTCTAACCACTATACCAAACCATGAAACCCGGTCTTTCAAACCATAAACTATAAACCGAGCCATTTAACCCATTTTACACCTAATCCGAACCAGCATTTAAAAACACCACAAAGAAAATAAACAAAACTGACCTGAAGATGAACATATGAGTTCATCTCTAACCTCTGTTTCTCAAGCTCAGAACACAAATTCTGAAATCCAATCACCCCATTTCTCCTTGAATTCGACGAAACAACAAGATTACGATAATCAGAATCAAAATTCACAAGATTTTGAGAATCAAGAGGCCCTTGATCTTGTTGACGATCATACGAAAAACAGAGTGTTCTGTTTTCATCCCCAAATCGAAAATCAGAGGAATCAGACATCAAACCCCAATCTTGAGGCAAATTAGAGAAACCCATAATATTATTACTCAGATCATTATGATCAGAATAATGATCAGAGTACAATTGTGCTTGAACAGCCATGATTACAGAGGCAATCTTTAACTCTGTTTCAATAAAGATTGTTTAATTTGTAACATCAGAACAGAGGCATGTGTTTTTCTCCATTAAAAGCTTTGAAATTGCAGTGGGAGTTAAGGGTCTGATTTGCATTGGTATGTGATGAGAGAGATAGAGAAAGGGGGTATAGATACAGGACATGTGTATGTGTATATATATATAGGTGTATAAAGAGGAAGGTGAAAAGGGTCAAAAGATGAAGAGTGGATTGTGCTTAGGTAATCAAAGGGAGTAAAAATAGTGGAGGGTAGAAAGAGAGAGAGAGATTTGTTGTTTGTGGTACAATTGTCAAGGGGAGAAATAGTCTTATGGAGGAAAAAGAAGGGGGAGTCATGCAGATTTTGTGACATAAAGAAAGGGGAAATTAGTTGCATTCAATCAACTATGAAATGTGAAATTGTGAAGAGGTCTTAATCAAGGCCTCAACTTATTGGTTTGATTAGAAGTTTTGAGTTAGGGGCTGCTTGTTTATCTTTTAATCATTCAGATGTCTGAATTATTCAGCATTTAATAGTTTAGAGTGTTTGTTTCTTGAGCAAATTACTAAATGGTTAAGCATTTTTGCCTCTGAATAGTTAAGCATTATACTGAGTCTGAATGGTTAAAAGCTTTTATCTGAATTGGTTAGACATTTGCTTTTGAATAGTTAAGCAATATACTAGCTTTTAATGATTCAGACCTCTTACTGGTTTAGCACTTAATGATTCAGAACTCTTAATAATTCAGCACTTATTTATTCAGAAGTTGACAAACAGTCCTTAGTTAAATTCATATATCTAGTTTTGGTTGATGTCACTAACGCGTATAAATATACGAGTCGTGATCGGGTTTACTTATTCAACCCGTCAATTTGAAATTGCCAACCTGACATGATTGAACACTCATTATGAAAACTATAATCTTTATAAATATAACAAATAATGATTATTAAATGTATTTTACCCTATAAATATGATTGAAAGTGAGGGATTTATAGCAATGTTAATATGTAAGAGCATTCACACTAGCAACCCCATCCTCATCTTCATATTTACACTAAAACACTACTTTTTTACTTAATCTTTTAATTAAATAATACTTTTTAATATCTTTATTATTATATTTTCTCTCTTATCTACTCACAACTATTTTTAAAAATATTAAAAATTTTATGAAGTTGTACTGTGTTTTCCCAAATATAAGGAATCACGGTAAAATCTCCATATATTTTCTCTCTCTTTCACTCACAACCACTAACAACCATCCCTCATAATATATGACACACATTTACATCGAAAATGAGAAATCTACTGTGAATGCTCTAAGACCATCTCCAATGGTGTGTTTTTAGAGATTTTTAGAAATGAGAGGGTGTGAGATGAAAGAAAGAGATGATGAGGTGGGTGAGTGAAGATGAGTAAAAGTTTATGTGTATGAACTTGAAAAAACATGTAAAAAAGAAGGGAAGAGAGAGAAGAGAGGAGAGAGAGTATAGTTTTTGAGTTTGTGAGTGAAAAATAAATAAAAAGTGAGGAGCATGTAATCTCACCCATGTTTTTACATTAACTATTGGTAACGCTATAAATGGACTTTGCATGCATAGCATGACAAATAGTCATATTCAATTTTGTTTACACGTGAAACATTAATATACCATGACGTCAGTAATCCACAAATCACTATATTCTTCATTCTCCCCAACTTACAACTATTTTCTTCCCACCTTGCTTTTATCATCCAATTTAATTTAATCTAGATTTAGTTCGGAGTTCCTTAAAATTAATGTCCCGATACTTAATATTTTATAATTTCTAAAGTTATTAGGTCTTTCCTATGTGCTATTTTTAGTTTTGCCCTTCAAGTTAACTTATTTGACTAAATTTCGTCAAATTATTACTATTTTTATTCAGTGCATATGTATGATCGTGCCCCACTAGTATTGCTTCCATATTATTCAAATGAATGAATGACATCTATTAGGTCGTTGGCTTATGTCGTATTACAAATATTTATGATAATCATGTGGGATTGACATGTTGAATCGTCGAATTCGAACATAACTCATATACTTATTTCTGTCAAAGTAATGGTGACACAAAATGTATGGTGTCCGATGCGAATACATGAAAACCAAAGCCCGACGGGAATGCATGTAAACCAAAACATCCATGACGGGTATTCAGGTACAGGGTTAATAAAAATAAATTCATGGGTTAATGTATAATTATCTGAACCATACATGTGTTTACCTAAAACATTTGAAACCATATAGCTGTTTACCGAACAATATTATACCTAAAACTAGATTTAGTAAACCCGTGTGTTACATGGGTTGAACAAATAAAATATTAAATATAATAAAATTTTATTAAGTTTAAAGCAATATTCTACGAGAAAATATGAGTGAAATTATGTATGAGTAAGAACAATATGTAATAAAACAATTATATCAACTTTTTAAACTTTTGTTTTAAAATTTTCTTTTTTCAAAAGAAAAAATATAAATATTTTTTTTCAAAACAAACCGTATTAAAAGAATTTATTTTCAAAAATTTTTTATATTATAATTTTCAATTTGAATTATTTTTTATTTATAAAAAAATTTACTTTTCAAAAACACTAATTTTAAAAAAGTTTGATATTTTGTAACAAAATTTTATGTTATAAATATTATTTTCTTAGAAATAACATTAATAAGAAGATCTTTTTCAAAATTTATTAAAAAATCATTTTTATTCTAAAAAAAGTTAAAAAAATATTATTGATAATTAAAGTAATTATTTAATAGAAGAGAGAAGCGGGAAAATTTTGATAAGGAGAAATGTGATGCTGACACGGATCACCGAAGATATATTTTTATTAGAGTAGAAAGATATTTTAATTTCAATTTTATATGTTCCCATAACTTCATTTCGTGAAAGTGAAAATTTCAATTTGTATTAGTATTAAATGAAATTATTTGTATTTTGTATGTTTTGAATTATAAAGTTATCTTTTGAGATTATATGATCATGAAATTTACATATTTTAGTTATTTGGTGATGATAATTTTCTTAAAATATTTTAGTTTGTTGTAGTATTAATAATATAAATCTATATAAAAACATGATTGTAAGAAAAAGAAACGCATTCTGCAAATCCTGACAAGTAATTCTTTTTGAACAACAAACACACAATTTCCTAAAATATACACTTAAATACTCATATTGTTTAATTTGTAGGACTTAAATTCACTCCAAACAAACGAGTAGACTTGACCCATGGGTAAGCCCGATATCCGACAAGTATTGAGTTGGGTATAAGATACAATTTTACAATATGACATATTACTTGGATTACTGATCCCCGTCCCATACACCTCCTATGTCATCCCCATGTGAGTGACATCAACCAGAACATGAATACTTATAGTTGTACGTCTAAACCGAACGCGACTAAATTAATCCATTTATTTAAACAAACTAAGCGGGTTATAAACCGGTTGTCAAGTTATAAACACCGTGACAAGTTTTAATCATGATTTAAATATATTAAACGGGTTGTAGGGTTGTAATAGGGTTAAGCGGGCTGTGAACGGGTTGGCTATTCAACCTTATTAATTAATTGTGTTAAAGGGGTCAACCAAATATGACTTGTTTGTTTAACGGGTTAAATAAGTTGGATATAATAACCTAAAATTTGATCATCTTGATGTCGTATTTCAAGTCATATCAAAATTGTGATTTAACGTTAAACTACGTTTATATATTATCTAATACTTCACACTACAAATATTTTATGGCCACATGCGTAGATAAAACATACATACACTTCTTTTATAGGCACATGCATCCATCTCGTGTATTATCTTACTAATGTTGTTGAAAACTATGCTTTAATCGCCTAAAGTTTGGATTATTTAACTCTAGCTATAACATGATACGAATCTTTGACCAATTATTTAAGACCTCGTATATTTCGATGACAAGAGCTAGTTAAGATAACTTTTACTTGATTTTTTTTGTAATGACTGATAACAAACAAAAAGATAATTGCATTCTTAAAACTATACATAATTGATATGTACAACATAAAATGGTAAAGGAAACAACATAATTATAATATAGATAAACAATACATAAGACGTTGATTCAAAATTTAACAAAACTAGTGGGATTCCCTTTCGCGCTTTTGTGCGAATGTTAATTCGGTGCCATATGTTTTTTTACCTGTTTACAATGGCATTTTTTAGGCATGTGCGGTAACCAACAGCAAAAACATATGTGCGTAGATGTTTTCTAGAGTATGGAGTTGAAGTCATATGGTGTGACGAATATAGTTGGGTTTCAAGCTTAGGTGCTGAAGCTTTGGAAGAGATGCATGTGGATTAGTCTCAACCAAACTCATAAATTTGACAAAGCTATTAACACATCTACACTTCTGTAAACACTTGTTGAAAAACAAAAATTCAAGCATAAGCAAAAACTTTACAACAATGCTAAAATTGGGTCAATTTGAGTAAATATCATATCTACAAATTGTCAAATGCCTAGACTTTATTAGAATTAGCACTAAACTGTAATATTTAACGAAAATCAAAAGAAAGTGCAACCTATTTTCTAACTCATGAAGTTGCAAGTTATACGCTAAGCAGCCATGAACTTGACAAATAAACTCAAACCTTCCATGAACAATATCAAATTAATAACATAATATAATTTAATTTAAGTTCGATTGGAAGAAGGTACTGGATTAGATGTTCATACCATGTAGGTGTCTTTTGTTTTTTGCCTACTCTGCTAGGAAGTGTGCTCGAGTACAAATTGCTGTTGATGTGGAATAGTTATGTGTAGGTGCAAACTCTATGTTCTGTACTCTCCACCTCTGAAATACTCCATGCAAACAAAATTCTCTGTAACATATATTATTACAAATGGTAATCTAATTCTTACAATTTAATATCACATGAGCTAACAAAGAATTAGGGGAACAACTTACCCGTAAACAAATGAGAAATTAACACCAACTTAAGTCTATGCTTCATCTGCTGCAAATACCCATAGATCAACAACTAGTTGAGTCAAGAGTAGAAAGGGGTGAATAAAACCATGAAAAGGATGTTTTAAAGATATAATTTTATGCAATAAAATGCAAAAGAGGCATGTTAAGGAGAATTAATATTTCAAAAAGTGTTTTTTCAGCCAAACACTTGTGAAACTAAACATGAAAGTCAACATAGAAACATGTAGAAACCAAACTATTGCTCGAGGTGAATTCCTATAAAAACCAAGCTCAACGTGTTTGAAAGCAGATTAACAACTTTAGCATGAAAAGACTAATCTCCATGTTTGCAATTGGTTTGGTACTTATCAGAAGTAGAATTTCTCCAGGGTGTTCTTTTACAAAGAACACATCAGCAAACATATTTGGTTTTTAAGGTAATAAAACACGGTTAGCTTGACTACCAAACAACAAAATGTTGTGCATATCAGAGTTACATCTCCCTTCATACACGAATGAAACCTACAGAATACAGACAACAATACACATCCATGAGGAGTACATTGTGCAGGTAAGTGTAGTACATACCTAGGTTTCAATGGTGATGGAGGTTTTAAGAAGTGTTCAGCAGCAAGTCGACAGCCCTGTAGCTCAACTTGCTTCACTGTCACCTAAGGATAACTTGGTCTCATGATCATTTTCCAGTAAACCTATTACACTAACTTTACCGAACAATGGCCGAAGAAGCAGTCACCGGAGCTACCTTGTTATTCTCTTCAAGAAACTTTAGAATCATAGCTTTAGCTTCATCACTAATGTTACCCTTTTTTGCTTCAGAACCCTATCCATTAGGTAAGCTTCATCAACAGAACTTTCAAAGAACGAATGCTTAAATAATCATGTATCCTAATTTAAAAACAACCATTAAAGTACCTCAAATGAAACCCTTACCACAAAGGCACAAACACGTAAGACCGCAAGTGCTCCGCAAGAAGCTCTACATTATCAAGCCTCCAGAACCACGAATTTCAGAAACCCTAAATCAATTTTGTTGCACAAATTAATTGAAATACATATCCAGTTCATTGAACAATGATTGGGGGTTTTTGGTTTCGAATCTGGGAGTTCGGATAGGAATAATGTTTGCGATGATCTTCAATTGATGTTTTCTATTCGCGATTGAAATTTGGAGAGATTGAGTAGCAACAGAAGCGCCCTATCCAACAATTCGTTTGGCGGTGATGTAAACCGACAATGAAACTGAGAAGAGGAGGAGGATTCTGATGTGAAATACCGAGAATACCCCGAAATACTGTTCATTTCATTCAATTTTAAACATATAGGATGATGACAACAATAATAGTTGAGATGCTATTAGAACGGTTCTTTTTAAACACAAAAGAAGAATCGTGTCTAAAAGTAGTAGAAAGATGACGACAAACATGGGCGAAGCGTCTTTGGCGCCAGGGCCCTGGGGGAAGGGGGGGGGCTTTTTTTTTCGTCAGCAGTGTTAATTTTCGGCTCGGTAGTGTAAATTTTCGGTCCGGTAGTAGAAATTTTTTAATAAATATAAAGTCCGCCTCCCCTTAAATAGTTTACTTACGCCCCCGCCCCCCTTAAAATTTGGCTCAAGCTCCGCCACTGACGACAAACTTTCTATCACTAGATAACTTCCATTCTCTAAAGGTTACGTGTTTATAGTGTTTAGATAGCTAATAAAATGATATGCTTTAAATTTAACAAAAGATAACAGAGATGCTCAAGACGAGTAGGAGAAATAAGATAATAACTCTTCTTCAAGGTGAAAGAAGAACAATATTTTCCCTCTTTTCTCACCCTTGATTTTTTCTCTCTAGCGAAATATTGTGCAATGATTTCATACGAAAGAAGTTGGGAAGAACTTCGCTAGAACTAATCATTTGAAGAGAAACTAGCATGAGGAATATAAAAGCAATCATGGCTCTCTCTTTCTTTAGAAATATTGTAATGGATATGACACATGTACCCAAAAGGTTACATGGAGTCATAAGCATGTCATAGGTAGCGTTATAGACGTGACAATTTACATGACCACCATCACAACCATGACACATCATGGAAATCATACTGCTTAAAAAAATTATTTTCCCAGTAAGTCATATTGTTACATTGTAACATAATCAAAATGTATATGATATCTAACTCTTGTGTACTTACTATTTGTGTTTGACCTTGAGGCTCATGTGGCATCAACTCGCCGGCCCAATAAGGTTATTGGGCCAGAAGGTGGCCTAAGGCCTTCACATGTTGAGGGCCTTAAGTTTTTTCAGTGTTTGGGCTAGGGTAATTACAGTTTTAGGTTAGCTACTACGTTTTGAGCTAACTGTTGTTTTGGGCCAGACTAGGCTTTGTCAATTGAAAAAGATTTATCTTATGAGATTGAGTATGAAGATTTGATTCAAGAGTTTGCTTCAAAAAAGCTAGAAAAATAAGCTTTTTTATAAATGTTTCGCATGTATTTTAAATATATAAAAAGTAGATTAAAAATTTTTTTTAACTCCGCCAAATATAAGCTATTTAGTTTATTTTTGCCGGTCTCAAGCCCGGATAAAAGAGGAGGGTTTTTATTAAATATTTAAAAAAAAAGCCTCCAAAATTAATCCCGCCTTAAGCCACTAAAATGGTTAAGCCGGCCCTGGCATCAACATTGATGTTCATGTATGTCGTCTCCAGAAATATAGCGAACATTTCTCACCAGCACAGGACACAACAATCATAGCGACATAAGATATTGGTTAGAGTCATACCATTGCCCCCACACTAAAGCCACATATATTGTATCTCATTTAGTCATCCATTAATTATTAACCTTCTCACAATGTCCTGGTAAACACATCTATAATCCCTTTGCTACTAATATACCATGAATATAAGTTTCAGTCAATCCAAAAGTAATAAAAAAAGAATTATATAATTCAAAATAATAAAACAACCATTATGGAACACAAACTTTGCTTGATCACGACCATGTATTTACATCACGACCAAGCGGAATAGGGTCAAACAAAAACCAGACATTGGTTTTTGTATATTTGGGAATGTTATGTATTCACTTTCAATCTTTTGACTTAACGAGCTTTTCAGGTTTTACGTAATTCGTATAAATTATAAAACTACAAAAGGATTTTGAATTCTAGTTAAGTTTCGTTGTAGTGTTGTATTTATTTAAAAAAGTTTTGTTATTATATATAATTTAAAAAAATATATATATGAAAGAAATTTTATTGTCAATAATAAACTCTTATTTGAATACTTATGCTTTTCAAGCCGAGCTCAATCATGAGGGCTTGTTGATTGCAATCGGTTTGTAGGATCTCATAAGTGTTCAATCAAATCTATTTTTGATTAATTCAAATGTAATCGCTTGTTCTTAATTGTCTCTACTAACATGTTCATGAATGAAATAAATAAGCTGATAATTTGATCAATCGTGTATGACTTGTGATTCATTACTTGATTATATATATTGAATTTTTAACATTCCGCATTCGAATTAATCAGATATAGATTTGAAACACTTAGGACGTTACATGGTTTGAGTGAGCTTAAGACTAGCCTAAAATAATCAAACCAATCTCAAGAGCGACTCGTTCTATGCAACCCAAATCAAAATCAAACTTTTCCAACTTTTCATCACTATTGTTAACAAAGGAATTTCATTAGCCACAAATAAAAAAACAAAGTCCATTTTTCTAACAAATTAAAGCTCACCTGAAACAATATTCAATCGGCTGAAGTATCGGACCAAGCGAAGAAGAATTAAAATAAGTTATATACATAAAAGTATTCACAATTCAAAGTCTTGATTTTATCCGATAAACATCAAGAAACAGGTCAAGTAAGAACTAACCATAAACAGAAAACCTATGCCCCATTGTTGCTATTAAACATAATAATCAAAACCCTAAAATCGAACCTGAGGACATGTACAGATGCATCAATGGTGAGTTAAGATGATGACTCTGAAGAAACAGATGACGATTTCAATCAGGACCGAGTCGACTCAGATAACGCGGGCCATGAATCAGCACCCATCACCGGAGAAGTATCGGACTCCGGCTGAGTCTCCGCCGGTGACGGCGGTGTCGGCGGATCCACCACCGTCACCGGATCGGAAAAAACAGGATTTCGATCAGCAGAACCTGACAATGGAGGCTGAATAATATGAAATAATAATATGTTATATTCGGTTTGGCCCCGTTAGTAACTGTTACCGGGTCTCGGCCCAAATTAGAAGGCAAATAACAAATCTATACTGATAAATAATTATATTTGGTAGACGCATGTCACATTTATATTAACTCTACCATTTATTTTTCCGTTCAAAATCATTTATTAATTTTTAAAAAATTAAAATGACTAATTACTAAATTCTCTCTCTTTAATTATCTCTCTTTCACTCTCTCTCACACACTTTAAACATTTCAAATTTTTATAAAATCAATATTTTTTTATAAAACATTCTTTATTAATTAAAAAATTAAACATTTTGATTAAAAAAATACACTTGTTTGAAAAAAAAATATCTTTAGAAACTATGAAAATTTTTTTAACAACATATCTTTCTACACATATAAAATATTCTAAACCGATTTTTTTTTAAATAAAGGTTTTTATGAAAATGTTTTTCTAAAATAATTAAAAGGATAACTGAAACCTGAAGTTTTTAAACAATAAAATATTTATAAAATTAATATTTTGTCAAAGAAAATTTTTATTCAATACGAAAATTTATTTATAAAACAAAAATAACTAAAACCCATAGTTTTGAAATAATGAGATTTTTATTAAAAATGACATTTTTCGAAAACAATATTCTTAGAACGAAATGTATCTTAACATATTTATAAAACGAGAGTTAAAAAAACAATTTTTTTTAAATGAAATTTTTAAAAAATTAATAAAAATATTTTATTAATCAAAGTACTTACTCAAATATAATTTTAATCATATCTTATATCAAAATAGTATTTTATATTTTCTAACTTTTCATTAATTTCTAATATTTTTTTTATTGAAACCGTGTAATACACTATAAACTAGTGATAATATATTATAGAAAACTTAGAATTTTGATAATTCACGTATTCATTAATATTAATCTCACCTAACAATTCGATTAGTATTAATTTTAACTTTTAATTTGTTATTAATAATGGTTTCAGTTTAATTGTTCGTTACCTCACTTGGCTTTTTTTGGTGTATCACGTGACGTGACTCGTGACGTGACGTATAACAAAGTTATAATTAAAAATATAAATATATTACACAATTTTTTTATGAAAGATTATTTTCTGAAGGTATTTAATGTAAGGCTTTGTCGTTGATTGAGTAGCTTGGAGATAAAGGAAGGCAAAAATTGATTGATACACTTTTTTTTTTTTTTCTTATGTAATTCATCATATCACGTGTCATGTCACGGGCAACGTCACATGTTACGTAATCAAAAACTAACGGAGTTAAAGAACAGTTAGACTAGTACTGTTATTGGTAACAAAATCGAAAGTTAAAATTAATAATTGTTAAATTGTTATTTGAGATTAATATTAATCAATAGTCAATAATTTGGATTATTAAAACCAGTGTTGTGAAGGGGATTCAGTGGGTATGACGATCCGGTCAGCATCAACTTGTTTTACATGTGAGAACCGGCCGGTCGGTACCGAGTTTCGGGTTGAACCGGGATTCAGCGAATCACCGGTCGGATCATTGTGAAGGTTTCTTCCATATTCAATCTCTTCCATCTTCAAGCTCTTCCATTCTTCCCAGCCCTCAACTTCTCCGATTCTCCTAAAGTTCTTTGATTTTAAGTTGTTCTATCTTCAAGTTGTTAGATCCGATTCAGGCTTTACTCCCTCGATTTCAAGCTTTTCGATCTTCAAGTTGTTTCGATTCAGACTTTACTCCCTCGATTTCAAGTTTTTCGATCTTGAAGCTGCTCGATCCGATTCAGATCTGGTCCCTTAATTTCAAGGTGTTTGATCTTCAAGCTATCAGATCCGATTTAGACTTTGCTCCCTCGATTCAAGCCCTCGACTTCAAGCTGTTCATATGGTCCCTCGATTCAGCCGCTTCAAGCTGTTCATATGGTCCCTCGATTCAGCCGATCCAAGCATGATTATTGTATTTGTATTTATGTTTCTTGAAGTTGCAAAACTTAAATTGTTGTGTTTGACTTTTATTTAAAGTTCTATTATTATTTGGGTATATATATATATATTATTTATGACGTCATCCGGTTCTCAAAACCGGTCCGACCGGTTCGACCGATCCGATCAGTGACCCAGTAAGACGACCGATTCGCTGTCCTATCCGGTTATGAAAACATTGATTAAAACTCAATTTTTTTACGTTATAAGAAGAAAGTTTAGACTTGAGATAACGATAGTTAGTAGTTTTTCTTGACACTCTTCTATTTCCGTTTATGCTATTTAACTTACTTGTTGGTAACCTGCGTTTCGTAACAGGATACAAAATCTACTCGCTCAACAATCTTATAATTTATATATATAATTTATATTTTAAACTCTAATCTGTGTAATATATATTATTAAATGAGAGACAAAATATGAATGAATGCATGAGCCACTTGTACTTGATGATTAAAAAGTTTTATTAAACGTCTTATATTTTTTATAAAATTACTTTTGTGTTTTAAAAATATGCTTTATATAATAATATAGATTATAAAGTAAATTACGTGGATCATCAATATTGGAAATTATACACATGATTCATTCACTTAGGTGTCACCTAATGGCCTCCGCTGGTTACAAAACTTTACCGGTCCCTCTCCTTGGCAAAGGAGCCACAACCAAGGGTGATCAATCTTGATGGCAGAGAAAATGATTTTGAAAAATAGATAGGGTCGTGGGGTACTCATGCACTCAAACTATATCTTATCACATATTTATTTATTAAATAATATCATGTCACATTACATTATATTATAACACATTACAAAATATATATTTTTTTAAATTAAAAAAGTTACTTCATTAGTATAAATAAATTATAAATTTAAATAAAAGATTACATTTTTTTCCTCCATTTCTTTTTCACATATCACTTTGTATTCGCTAATGGCTATATTACAATACAACTTCTGTCGGTCGGAAAAATTCTATTCGTGTCATAACTTGCTAGCATTGTAAATTTGATTTTTATAATTATTCAATTTCAAATGCAATTTTTATAATCAAATTTTCTAAATTTGATTTTCATGATTATTCAATTTCAAATACAACTTCTATGTGGCCTGTATCTCGAATCTTGATCCCACACTTCTATGTGGTTCTCCGGCATGGGTGCCCTCACCCCACTATTGGTAGCGGGTGTCAGATTTGTATGTTGGTTTATAAAATTATTTTGCAGCGACATACTTTAGGCATTCAACATATATTTAGAATCTCCCATCATGGATTCATATTCATGAAAACAAGAAATTGATTGGTCTTTATGTACTTTTAACCCCGATTTTGTTACCACGCTATAAGCAATTGTAATCCTCCTCAATCCTCATGTTATGGGTTCCTTATAACGAGACAAATGGTTGAAAGATTCTAAAAGTATGAGGCTAGAGACAAAAGGTCGATCATAACGCAAATCATTGACAAAAGTAGGTAATTTTGTTTGTTAGATTTGGTCTTACACTTGTAAGTTTTTCAATAACTATTTTACTAATAAGTTAACATTTTGTTGTAGATACAATTCGTTGGATGCCAATCTATTATTTTTTAACGGCAAACGAATAATTTTTAAGCTTGATCACCCAGGTAAACCCATTGGCGAAAGGCTACACACGCCCGCGAACACAAACAACGCTGGTGACCCGGCCCGTCCGCCATTTCAAGAGAAACCTACTACCTAAAGACGCACTATGGTAAACCACTTGGAGCATATTACACATGTGAGACTCGAACCCATGACCTCCAATTTGAAAAATCATGGGTGTCTCTGGCCAAAGCAGTTGATCTAGGATTTATTGGCGGATGCCCATCCTCTTATAATGAGCATTTTGAAAAAACAAACTAGAACTCTTTTCATCTTAATATACTTTATCATTTTAGTTTTGTGTGTTGTCACTTTTAACCAGATGTTAGAATACTTTGTTTTAACACATGCAATAGAAATATTTAATTTACATAAGATATTCCATTGATATTTCCTAACATATCCATTTTTCTGTTTTGGTAAACAATTTAAAACGCACATGATAAACCGTATAATGAAAATACACTTCTGATGAAACACAATGGAAGAGGAGTCTTCTCTTCGACCACTCATGATTCGTACTATGTCATTACTGGTGATTAGGGTGTCATTTGGGTTTTTTAATCGGCTTTCTCAGGATTTTAGGTGTAAGAAATCAACCTGAAGACCAAACCTAATAAATAATGTTTAATTGGTTTTCAGGTATATCAAGGTCAGGTTTAGACTAAACCATTAAAAAATTAAATTCTAGCTATGATTTTTAACTCAAATGATTAAGGTGAGGTTTCCTAAGATTTATAATAGAAGGATGTATTGGGTTCAAGTCACATTGACAAAAAAAAAAAAAAAAAAAAAAAAAAAAAAAAAAAAAAGTTTCAAGTTAGGATTATTAGACTATATTATTGTTAGGGTTTAGTATTAATTATTAGTAGGGTTGAGCCCACGGGTCTAGTTTAGGTTTCTAGGGTTTTTTATAAACTTTATATAATGTAAGCATAACCTATCAATAATATTCAATCAGTCTTTTACCATCTTACATGGTAATCGTAGCTTGAGATCGGTGTGCGTGGACCGTGGTCCTTGGTGCGACTAAAACACCGATAAATAGAAAGAAAAAGAAAGAAAAAAAAAGGAGATATTGTGACTGCTGCACATTAGAAGCCATAATCCAGAAACAAACCAAGAGAATGGATATGAACAAACCAAAAAAATAAAGATAGGTGATAGGTTTAAATAATCAACTGATAACGAAGCTTTATTCAACTGAAACTAGAAAATAGAGAAGAAACAAAACAAAATAACAAAGGTTGGACAGGGCGGCGGCGATGGCGGCACACCGCCCTGTCTAGGGGTTTGAACTCGGTGGTGACGGCTAGGGTTTGTATATTTTTGTAGTGGTGCAGCGGAGAAGAAGGTACTCAGAACCCTAATGCTCTGATACCATGTAAGATTGTAAAAGACTAATTGAATATTATTGATAGGTTATGCTTACAGTATATAGAGTTTATAAGAAACCCTAGAAACCTAAACTAGGCCCGTGGGCTCAACCCTACTAATAATTAACACTAAACCCTAATAATAATATAGTCTAATAAGGATAAGGGATTTTCTCACTTAAATTGAGTTTCCTTCTAAGAGTGTTCTCACGTTTGGAATTAATGCACGAGTTTCTATTCGGGGACGTTTCAGCCTAATGCCCCAAGATTCGATACTCGAGTAATAAAAATGATCGAGTGGACTAAAGGCTCATAAGTGATATCCAATTAGTCATTCAAACAAAACCGAACTCTGATTATTCATAATGCTAATTTTGAGCCAATCGCGAGATATGAGAACTGAACAAGCAAACAGATCTCAAGAACATCAATAAAGATAACACTTTACAACCATCGTGTATATCTAACTATGTATATTCATTCATATGCCAACAACAAAAGTTGGAAAGTTGATTGCTTCTTTCACACGTTTGCTTCCATCTCACGTTAGTTCACTACGATAAAGAGCGGAATGGATACATACATACATTTATACATTAAGCAAGTATGTGATACGCACACGTATGTATAAACACGCGTCTAAAGTTCAAAACATTTCTGAGAATATAGTCGATTTTATCTTCATTTAACGCGAGACGCATTATCATTTAATGCCTCTCAAGAAACATCTCAAAATGGATACTAAATTGATAGGTTAATGACGATACTTAACAATTCATTAATGTTTTTTGCAACATTCCAAGAGATTGGTTTACTTTGGGCAAACTTTAAAATTTGTTTTGCTTCTACCAAACGTTAGCATCATCGATCAATGATGATTTTTTTCCGAAAAAGGGTGGTTTAACATTATATAACCAAACTTATGTCGTTTTGTTGAATGATTATCCTTAAAAACAGTTTCCTTTAGAATAATCTACAAAAGGAACAATGACTTGCATATGTTTTCAAAAATATGAGAATCTAAGCCATATATGCTAGCTTCTTCTTATTTATCTTTTTTACCATAATTTATTTTCATGAATCTTTTTGGCGAAGATGCTTCAAAAATTAATGGCTGTAAACACTTGATGTCATTATCATTTACAGTTTTATTAATTAAAGAAATGATTGGGTCAAATACTCTTATTCTCAATATATATGATAGAAAAATTAAAGATGGTTAACGAAGTAAAAACAAATTTGCTTCTTCTAATTTGTTAAGATCATATGTTGATTAAACACTTGTACTACCTATATTACCATACCTTTCTTTATATTTTAAACTAGTATAGTATCCCGTGTAATACACGTGTTGAATAAATAAAATATTAAATAATTTGTAATAAAATTTAAAAATTATAAATGATATTTGTAAATAAAATATGATTGAGTTATCTATATATAAGTATTTTAAGTAAAAAGCAACAACAATATCATTTTAAAATATTATTTTATAAGATTGTGTTTTTTTAATTGTTTTTTAAAACATTCTGGTTTTTTTTAATTTTATTTAAAAAAACTAATCATCTTATAAAACATAGAAAAATGGTATTGAAATACTTCGTATTTAAGAATTTTTTCATGTGTTACAATTATAAAGTGTGTTTTTCATTAAAAATCTATTTTTTTTTTATTTTTATGATGTCTATTTTTCCTAAATTTAGAAATGTTTTAAATAATATAATTGCTATATATACTAATATCATTAATTAGGAGAGAGAGGCAGGAAAATAAAAATAAAAATGTTTAATATGTTGACACGTGTCATGTAAAAACTTTCTTTTTTGTTATAGTTAATAGATCTTATAAAAAGACATATAACTATATCATATGAGGCTAAATGGTGTAATCTAATGCTCTGGCCGTGGGCTAACACCGTGAACACCACCCTGCCTAGGTGGTATGACTTATGAGGCATTAAAGCCTCAAGCCGTTAATGCGTTAATGAGGACAAAACTCATTTGACAGTACACTTCACTAGTCTGTTGAAATAAAAAATAAAGTTCTTTTATATTTTTTTCAAACTAAAACACCACTATGAATATAACTTAACAATTTGTATTTTTCACATCAACTTTTTAAACTCATCTTTATATATTTTGAGACCAACTTCGGTCGGACTTGGTCGATCTATTTTTGAATCTTTACGTGCTTAGCTTCTTTTTAGTTTTAATTAATGAATTGTTTTGTTATACTAATGTTATATTTTTTATTACTGTTTTATTATATTTTTAATTAATATCTTATTTTTTATGTTAAAATTATTAATAAAATGAACTACTACTTCTACTGTTACTGCTACCCCCAATAATATTAATTATCATCGTTAAACCACTCAAACTTGAAGCCCGTGAGACGCTTGTGACTTATGAGGCGACGTTCCACCTGTGGGAGGGGTAGTGCTAGAGATTGATGGCTAACTCGTGCAATAGAGCCCGTGCGAAAACTATCAGATGCTCGATTTGTGGGAGAGAGAAAAGAGAGAGTGAAGGAGACAACCAAGAATTATAACGAACAACGTTAAGGGTCTATTCCCCCTCTTGAAGATATTATTGTTGTTATTATTACCCATACTATTGCTATTATCACTATTATATTCCTTATTGTCATGAAACCACATAATCACTTTATAATTTTCACCACTGTCAACCAAACCCTAACTAGTCAAACTTCATACCAAAATCAATAAAACCAAATCAAAATCTATGAATCCAACCAAAGAAACCCAAATCTATCAACTAATGAGTACACACTATGAAATAAATCCTCCCACCGATACATACATTTAGATATTTATTCTTCTTATTTATTTTCAACCACTCGTTTTACAACTGTCTTCTTGCTAAAGCATCACAAAGATAAGCCACACGAAGTGGGTATCGTGGCAATAGCCTACGTTGTTATTTCCTTGCACATATAAGTTGTTGTACCTTGTAAAGTTTCCTTTTCTAGATTATGTATATACATATATATTAATAAAATATTTATTAACTAAATGTTATGGATATATAACATATCTTCTTAGTTATACAACCTTACAAGAATTTGCTTTTTACACTCATAAATGATGCAAAGGTTTGTTAACTAAAACCCATCACCCACATCACCTCTCTCTCTCTCTCTCTCTCTCTCTTGATGAGATAACTTGTGAAGGAAGCAAACGTGTAATAAAAGAAACTGCTTTGGAACTGGTTTGTTGTTGGTAACCTATTAATATGCATTGAGTCTTTCAAGTGTAAGCTTTCTTATTTTTTTTTATATATGTTTTCATATTTAATTCAAGGAGATAGAAGATGAAGTTTACAAGGTTCAAGTTTCCTTCGATCGGACTCTGTGGTATGCTTCTATTTCTTGAATTTTTTTTACAACTAGACGGTTTAGGAAGGACATTGATACTTTCATGTGTTTTTTAAACCATATTGCTAATTAGACAACTGAAAAACGAATTCATGTAAAATTCTGACAAACAATCAAGATTTCGCAAGGTTTGTGGCGAATTGGCTCTGACTAATTACTAGCGAATTGAGGTTGTTTGGTGGATATTTGCATCAAGTCGCTTGTACCATGTATAAGCGACTAGTTTTTAATGGATTTTGTTATAGCTACACTATCCCCAAACTTAAATCGGTCACCCCCAAACTCAAATGGTTGTTTGACAACAAACTCAAAGGCCGTTAGAAGTTCAAGGAGATCATGATATTTGACATAACCTGTAAACGATGGTTTCACTTTATGCTCAAATGGGTTTAGCTTGCAAATGGCTTTTTTTCATCTTTCAAATGGTTGTTTGCAGGTTGTGAGGGATTAAATTGAGACTGGTGTAAGTATACATGGTTGGTCCTTTAAAAAATTGTTTCAAAACCACCTAAAAGTACTAGAGTGGTTTTCTTAAACAACCTAGTCACAAAGAGTTCTCATTTTTTAAAGGGTCTGTTATGCACGTCACTGATAATTTAATCTCACATTGTTTTCAAACGATTGTTTGGGGTCACTATAAACGGTTGTTTGAAGGCTAGAGCTTGTATCATAGCCCTCTAATTTTGAAAATGGCCATTGGAAGGTTAGGTCCCGCTTTAGCCCTCTTATCTTTAAACAGTTATCGAGTTGGATCAGTAGTTTAAGAATTATAGGATCTTTCTTTTATCAACTATAGTTTTGTTTCCTAAGATAGTAAGATTGAACTGGTTTCAAAGAACTTCAAGATTATCATGTAGATCCAAAATCAATTCTACATAAACTATGTTTCCATGTTCCTTCAGGTAAAAACGATGAAGAGACCACAACTAGCTTCATCAAAGAAACCGACGTTAACCAAGAATACAGGAAGGCGTTTAGGACACAATCCTACACCGAGATTTGCACTAAAGTTCAAACCCACATTCGGTTTGACGCCGAGCCATCCTCATCATCGATTCATGATCACTACATTCACCTATGTGACATCCTTCTCGAACCACAAACCGAAACCATAGCCAACCTAACCAACACCTTCAATCTTCACCATCTACTCGTTGACTTCTTCAAAGCCAGCATAAAGTCATGGATGATATGTGAAGAACTTCTAGAGTCCATTCATCAAGTCAACATCAACCGTCAGAAAGTGACACACATCATCAAGCTAGCCCAAAGGGTCCCATTTGATGGAGAACTATACGAAGAACTCGCTTCATATACATCCTTGGTGAACCCTTTATCAGAATTTGATACACGAAAGTTTCCCACATTGCACATTGACCATAAACTATTGTTAAAGAAGTTAACCACAAAGCACATAAGGATCAAAAGAAGGTGTAAAATCATCAACTTTTTAAAAAAGGCATGTGGTTGTGCTCTTGTGGCTTCGTATGCTGTTCTAGCCGTTGCATTGCTAGTTCTTGCGTGCCATGGTTTGATTGTGACCGTGGCATCTCCAGGGTTGATCGTGTGTTTGTTTAGGCTAATCAAGAATACAAATGCAGCCAAGAAAAAGGTCAAACCGAGTGAGCTCAAACAGGTTAGTGCACAACTAGATGTGGCTGCAAAAGGGGTTTACACAATGATCAAAGATCTTGACACAATGGGTTGGCTTGTAGGAAGATTACACAATGAAGTTGAGTTTGGAAAGGCGATGGCACGAAAATGTTTTGGAACCCGAAAGGCTGATGTGTGGGAGGAAGTGATGAGGGAGTTTAGGGTTCATGAGAGTTGCTTATTGGAGCAATTGGAAGAAGTTGAAGATCATATTTACTTGTGTTTGCTTAATGTTAATAGATCAAGAAAACTTTTGGTAGATGAAATAATACCCATATCAGAGAATTGAGTTTACCGTACGCCTTTTGAATTTGGAAACTCAAACTTTGTAGCTATATGCATAATAAACATGTGTACAATGTTTAGAATCTTGTAAATGTTAAGAAAATTGACATAAAAGTGTAGCATGTCTGTTGGTGTATTTGTCATCATGCATACATCATTGAAATAAAAAATGACTTGGTATGAAGATGCGACTTTGTTAAACCTAAAACAAGTCACTAAATGTTTTGGAAACCGAAAGGCTGATGTGTGGGAGGAAGTGATGAGGGAGTTTAGGGTTCATGAGAGTTGCTTATTGGAGCAATTGGAAGAAGTTGAAGATCATATTTACTTGTGTTTGCTTAATGTTAATAGATCAAGAAAACTTTTGGTAGATGAAATAATACCCATATCAGAGAATTGAGTTTACCGTACGCCTTTTGAATTTGGAAACTCAAACTTTGTAGCTATATGCATAATAAACATGTGTACAATGTTTAGAATCTTGTAAATGTTAAGAAAATTGACATAAAAGTGTAGCATGTCTGTTGGTGTATTTGTCATCATGCATACATCATTGAAATAAAAAATGACTTGGTATGAAGATGCGACTTTGTTAAACCTAAAACAAGTCACTATCACATGAAAATACCCATTAAGTCCTCTTAACGACATAATAGTGTATTTGCCATCATACACAGTTCAAAGACACCTAAATGACTTGCTATGATTTAATATGATTTGTTATAACCTAAAACAACCCACTAACACATGACAAGACCTATTAACGGCACACCAGTGTATTTATCATCATACACTTGTCATTGGAACCTAAATGACTTGTTATGCTCTATTATGACTTTGTATAATTTAAAACAACTCACTAAGAAACAACAAGACTCATTAGTTGGGGACACCTAAATGATTTGCTATGATCTAATGAAACTTTATGTAACGTAAAACAATTTACTAACACATGACAAGAGCCATTAGTGTACTTGTCTCATTAATAGACCATTAGTACTTCGCCATGTGTCAAGTATTTCATAGTCGGAGCCATCCAGATGTCTAGCAGCATCAATAAAACAAATGCACTTGACAATGTAGTGAACATGGTGCTAGAGGAAATAGTAGTATAAATTGGTGTTGGAGAGGGTGTTTAGTCAGTATTGTGAAATTGTTGTATAATCCTATAAAGATGTTTTACCAGTGGTTTGGCTGGCAATGCGGTAACAACAGTTGCTACTTGATTTCGTTGAGTGTTGGTGTTTTGTTGTGGTGGAGATTCTAGTTACTCTTCAATGATGTCTTCGATAAAGGTTTTGAGAGTGATTGACTAGAGGTTTGAAGCTGTTTTTTTACCATATTGGGGAGGATCAGAGGGTTTTGGAGAGTTATCGCCATGAACGCTCGAAAAAGAAGAATTATCAAGCTCATTCAATCAGAATGGATAAACCAAGGACTACTTCATTGGGGCTTCTTCGAACCATTTATGATGTGAAACTCCCCTTGCGACTGGACTGGAACAACGTTTGTAAAACAGAACACATTAGCCCATGCTCCCTATACGACACTCACGCCTAAGAACAAGTATCTATCGGAGAAGATGTAATGAAGAACAAGAAATGCAGATCAAAATTTGCAATAAACAAGATACCTCAAACGATACCTCATCCGTTGTATATATATATATCATGTAAATTAGGCTGTTTGCTTTAAGGTTATTAGCCCCCGTGAAAAGTCTTGCACTTGTCTTTCTTCTCATCAATAGCTCAATAGACAAAGATGACACCAAAAGCTCCCTCTAACCAAATCAGGTTACCTGGCTGCTTGGTTAAAGAGTTCGAAGATACACTAAGAACTACAATTGTACTAAATTGTTGTTTAGTTCACGAGAGGACCTTTTAATACCCTTATTGGAGACGAAACACAAGTCTACTTTTCAAACACCAGCATCAAAGATTGCACCACCTACACTTACAGAAAATGAATGACACAACTTTTAAAGACAAATCATTTAAAACAAGAATAAATCACAACCTTCGGTGTTTCTTATAAAAACATAAAAGTGTTCGCGTTCTGCTATGCTTGTCCTATAAGACGGTAACATAACACACAAACAACCCTATCGGTATTCGTCCAATGTAACAGGAAACTAACAAAAACGATCATGCACAGCATTACCAGTCATGACAGACAAATCTAATTAATTATAAAAACAAGAATTACTATAAAAATTGAACAAATAAAATAAACATTAACAAAGGAATACGAGGAAAACTCAAAGCTCACTAGTCTCCACTTCTAGTACAAACTCATGTCCCTAAGTAAATTTATCTGAAACAGGAAAAAAAATGAAACAAAAATATAAAAATGGAGCAACCAGACAACCAGACATTTATGGAAACATATGAAACCAGCAGCATATCATCAAACCTCGTTTTTTCTAGTAACCACCGTCCGCCCCCTGGTTCGGCCTGTTTGATCTGAACCCTTGACCCCTTCCACGTCCCCTCCCACGACCACGGCCTACATATCAAAATCATCAAACACAAACAAATCACCTTTAGCTTTGTACTCTTTAGTCCACCAAATAATACAAAAGCCACCATAATCATTCGGAGGAAAAAGATATAAAAAAGTCTACCTCGTCCTTGCATAGGAATCTGTTGATCGTAACCTCCTGTGTCTTGTTGAGTATCCATATATTGTTCGTTATTATAACCTCCCCTTCCTCGACCATGGAAATTACGGCTCCTGCCCGTAGGAGCTTCTTGATTATATCCCCCGACATCTTGTTGATTATTATTGTAAGGGCCATTATTGTAACCTCCCCTTCCACGACCACGAAAATTACGACCCCTACCACGTGGAGATTCTTGATTGTATCCTCCTGCATCTTGTTGAGTATCCATAAAAGGGGCATTATTGTAATTTCCTCTTCCACGACCACGGAAGTTTCGGCCTCTTCCTCGACCTCTTCCCCTTGGATAGCCAGCAGGGCCATCCCATCCCCCATCATCATACTCATCTGGTGCGTAACCATTTCCTGTAATTGTAACCATAAGTCAAATCTACAAAAGAACAAATTAATGTTTGTATAAATTAGTGTAAATGTGAAAGTTTGTAAAATGATTGAAACCTGGTGCAGCTCTGGACCTTCCCCTTCCTCTTCCACCACGGCCCCTGCCTCTTGCAGTTGGTGATCCATCTGCAAATGCAGAAAAAGTTAAATCAAACTATTGCACATCAATAAATAAACGAAAGGTATCGAGTAATATACCTCCTTCATATTCAAATTCAGCTGACACCTTCACCTGGTCAGCTGGCAATGGTGGTTGATACCTGACAAGTTAATTGAGTTAACCTAGAGAGATAATTACTAATACCATAGCAGCTACGATGAAAAGAAAGTGTTTTAAAGTACTGCAGTATAGATGTTATAAATGTTATAAATCATATCCTCCAATTTTCTCATTGTTACACAGATAACACTAAGCATAAACAACGAGTATTTAACTCACCCTATTGATGATGTATTCAATTCCTCCTTCGAAAGGGTTATAGTTATCATTGAAACATGCCTTGTGGTCTCCAGGCTGCAACAGAGGGGGAAAAAACAATAAGAGGTCAAATTAGACAAAATGGTAACTTCCTAAGATCAAGACACAAAAACAAATGAAGGGGTGTTCTATTTTCGGTAGGAGCATGAATAAGATCTTACGGAAGTAGTCCTTCCTCTAGGGGTTCCCATGTGTCAGTTATGTCTGTGGATCCAATGGATGTAATTTGATGAAGGCCAACGATTCGCCTCTACATTTCAAATGTACATTAGCTCTAAACATGATAAAAAAATGGCAACAAAAATTGAATAACAAAAGCAAATGATAAAATGTAAATCATGGCAAACCTTGATTAATTCCACAATTGTAACAGTCTTGTTGATGGCTCTACCCATAGCTTTAAACACAATCTGTGATGAGCCTTTTTCCTATAATGCAATAAAAGGCAAAATTGTAAATCATATAGTAAGAGCTAACACCATATTCATCAACAAGATTACACTAAAACAGTCAATCTCAGATATATAGTAGTTAATATAGATAAAAGCGGTTTTATTCCTCAAGTTGCATAGTAACAGTTTTCTTACTAGCTTCAAAGTGTAATCTTATACTTCTCATGAACAATAAATATTTAATTACGATAAGTTTCTACAAGAGTACAAGACAACTTTTACAAGCAAAATACAATCACCATCTGTAAAAAAGTTACCAAGCCCTGCATAGCAAAACACAATAAAAAAAGTGCAAAGAGCTAAAGACAAATATAACCTTGTGGTAGTGGATAATATATCAATTAGGACAACTTGAAAGTTAGTGTTATGTTGAAGTGAAGTGGATAGACAAAAGACTATTTTACACATGCACAAAAACTACAAAGTTTGAGACAATCATTGGTGTTTCATTACTAAGAGAAAGCAAAAGGTTCAAATAATGATCACAGCACCACTATGCAAAATCCATATATATAATTATATACAAGTAAATTATACTTCAACCTATATCACAGCTCCCATTAATTGGTTGCATCATTGTAGAACAAAGAGTCCACCGTAACACAAATTATGTTCATAATAAGTCCTAATTACATGCTGAACCAGCACATAGCTTACGCATGTTGAAAGAGAAATAAATATAAATGAACTGCAAGATGCCACTAATTTAACATTCAAAATCCTCATTAGGCAGCCGGTGTTATTAATTAAATCAACAGGTTTACTTGAAGCAAAGTCATAGCATAAGTGATATAGCTTCGCATCCTCCCCTGGCTAGTAATACGGATCTCATTCTCATCAATCGGTTGCTCTGCTCTAGGCTTCTCGACCTTCTGGTACCGATCCATCTGTCAAAACAAAATAAAGCAGAAAACTTTTTTTTAAAAACTACTTGTTTTCTTTCCAAAACATTAATAAATCATAAACTGAAAAAAATTTAATAAAACTCAGTTCCAATAAAAGCCAAAAATAGCAGATAATAGAGCATATCGGCTATGAAATTAGAGTAAGCAAAACACAAGATAAAGAGTCTCAAAATTAAAAACTTTACACAGGCAGTGAAAAATCTAGGGTTTATTCAACATCAAAACGAAAACAATTGAGTGTATTATAGAAACAGAGCCACAGAGGTCAACACAACCTACACCGCAAAGAAGAACCAATTGACAGGGGAAAATTCGCAGTGCATGCAGTTGGTAATTGGAAGAAATATGTATCCAATCCACCAAATATGTCCAATACGATCACTACCCGATGAAAAGTAACCATGCTCCTCAAACTTATAAGAGCAAAATCATATTATTCACATCAAAAACTAGGGTTTTCTCATCACACCAGTAAAAACGAAACAGAAAACACAAAATTAAAGGAAAAACCAACAAATTACATCGCATAAACGAGAATACGAAGGAAATTAACATAGAATAATGAATCTAATCAGTTGAACAGATAAGCGTTCGTTTGTCAAATAGTGAAGATTAGATTTTCCAAATTATACCGTTCGATTGCTGGATGATTTAAGAAGATAGTAGAACTCCTTCCAAATGAAGAGCCCTCTTCTGTGGCTTCAATTTTCTTCTTTTAAGCCCTAAACTGTATGGCTATGGAGTTTTCTGTATATATATCAGTTGTGCCCTAACTCTTATCTGAACCGTTTGAACGGAAGTTTGGTTTTTTCTAAACTGGGCCGGGCTCTAATCAAAATTCTGGAAGAGGGCCGTCTCACTTAGAAAATTAGGTTACGATCCGATCCGGTCCGGTTGATCCAATCATACTTTTCAAAAGACAATATACTTTAGGGCTGTTTACTAGCTAAATCGGGTTAAGCTAAAGTTAGCTCGTGCTTGGTTTGTAAATGAGTCAAATTAGGCAGGCTCGATCTGTAACCGAGCCGAGCTGTGGTCGGCTTGGTTTAAAATCTAAGTTGAGTTGGCACACAAGCTGGTTTCAAGCGAATTTTTTTGACATTTTTCAAGCGAGCTTCAAATCACAAGCTGTTTGATTCCTTATATTTTGACTATTTGTTGCCATAAATACTAAGAACTAGTATACAAATCCTAACATGCTCCTTGCTAGGAAAGAAGCCATCTTCAATGCTTAGAGCTAGTGTTGTTCACGAGCCAAGCTGAGTTAGTGTTTGGCTCGGATCGGCGAATCAGTTTACAAATGAGCTGAGTTGAGCCAAGCCTGGCTTGGTTTTATAATCAATCTGAGTCGAACTGGCCTACGAGCCGATTTCGATGGATTTTTTTCGAGCAAGTTTGCCACGAGATATTTGAACATCCGTAGGTTAGTTTTTAAAAGTGGACAACATACATTATTGGATATTTTAATCATGGTGTAAAACAATATATATATATAATCATTGTTATTACGAAATGGTGAGTAAGACCAACTAAAAGCATTCACTACTCACCAACAATTATATACACACACATATATATAACTAATATAAACAATCCGAGTCAAAGTCGAGCCGGCTAGAGTTTAAATGAGTCGTCCCAACTAGCTTGGTTTTGTAAACGTTTCGAGCCCAGCTTGCTTTGTTTGTAAACGAGCTATTTTTGAACGAGTTTTTTCAACTTTTTTCCAAGCGAGCTTTTAAGCTATTATAACATTTATATAGTTTTCAATGATCTCTTTGTAGATTTATCTCTAGACTGGTTGATGTTAAATTCTCTGTAAGGGGTGTTGTAATGTACTAAATAAGCCATCAAATATTACTTTAATGAACTGTTGAACTATGTACTTACCTTCAAAAAGCACATTATCTTGCTCAATTTCAATAGTTTTCATCAGCAATACTTTTAATGTGAATAATTAAGGTGCCTACCTTATTATTGAAGAAGTATAATGAGTGAGATATTGTGTTTTTTGTTGTGATTGATCTTCTTCGTTTGGCAAGAGAAGATATAGTCCACAAACATAGGTCGTGACTGCCTAACAACATTAAAGTACCCAACATCTGTTTTCTTTTTTACATTCTTCCTTGTTGTGATATGTGGCATATAACTTTTTTACAAAACTTGATGCTTTCATCAAACCTAGTTACGATAACTTTTACTTCACACCATATGATGGTTCCTAACATCATTTGATGCGTGATGTGTGAAAATATATACATGATTTTTATCAAAAAAACGTTTTTCATAAATTAGATTTAAAAAGAAAATTACCAACTAAAGTTTACACAAACGCCAAGTACACCGATTGTGATATAATAAAGTGTAGGTAAGTCCGAATAGTGAATCCATTGACACTATTGGCCGCTCTCGATGATAAACCTTAACCGAGTTCTTACCTAATAAATTGAAGAGTTAAGTTCATTTTTGCTCCCTGAGGTTTGACAAAAATAACCAATTTCCTCCAAATGATTAAAAACATCAATTTACCTTCAAATGTTTCATAATTTGTTTCAATTTTAGTTCAAAAGTTTCATCATTGTTTCAACTTGAATCCAAAGTAATAAAACTTTTGGACTAAAACTGAAACAACTTATGAAACTTTTGGAGGTAAATTGATATTTTTAATCTTTTGGATGAAAATAGTTATTTTTGTCAAACCTTAGGGAGTAAAATTGAAATTAACTCTAAATTGAATGATTTTTAAATAACTATTAATAAATGAAAATAGTGAATTAAATAAAGTTAACTATAATATACACGAGGAACGAATTAAACAAAAAAAATTCAAACTTGAAAACAAAAATATGATCAAATATGCGAAATAACTCTCTAAGAAGAAATCCAACGGAGATGGCACGAAGGTTTTAGCTCGTACGACTATGTCTAATAGTATGGATCTAAGGTTAGCTAGGTATGTTACTACTTTTGAGAAAACCAAAGACACGTGTTAAGTATAATATATGTTTGTTTAAATGTATAATAGAAGATTACCTCTAAGTCTTCTACCATGATGTCTTTAGTGGTATTATACAACCCCAAGACAAAAAACAGCCTAATCAAATCTAATTAAATACCTTAAAATATTAACACCACGAATAAAAGACAAAACATGCTCTCATGAAATGTAAACCTAACAAGTAATGGGTAGACAGTTGTAAGCAATATCTATCTCTCTTAGGATTTAGACAAGGTATCACACTAGAAATACCATCAAAATCACAACCAAAACTCATAAGTTCATCTATATTTAAAGTCTAAAATTGAAAAACTAAGTTATCAACTTTAACGTTCAAAACTTAACCTAGATGTTAGGAAATCAATCAAGATCAAGCATGCATGATCATGACAGTAATTTTCAAGCATTAAATAGCATACATGTACAATTGTCCATATTTAATTTGGGAAAAGTAAGGTTCTAAGATTAATAAACGATGCTACAAGATAAAAATCAAAACTTTAATCAATACATGCAAATTTTCAACCAAACCTAAGAAGTACAACGAAGTAGCTACTTATAACATTGGTAAACATCAAAACAATAGAAAAGGTGCCAACTTCAGTAACATAAATAAAAAAATCAAAGAAACCAATTGATCTTCATACTTGTATGCTTCAAGTTTTGCTCCCAAACGGCCAAACCTTATTCTCTACTCTAAGATTGCTCTCCAATCGTAATTAGAATCTCCAAAGTTGAATTCTCAAATCTCTAACTGACAAGTTGTTTAAATAATGTAATTTAGTATTTTTGGGCGACACGTAACCTTACGAACTGTACGGGAGGTTTTTAGGGATCGTAACCCCTTAAGGTGGTTAATGATTGCTTGATGTTGTGGTGTTACTAATTAGATCTTACGAACCATAATCTTAGGACCTTATGGCCCATAAGATTCTCTTGCGACCTTTTCCTCTTTCCAACTTCAATTTTCATCAACTTTTTTTTTGTGTAGCCTCTTTTTTTGCTCTAATCAGCTTCATTTATCAATAGTGCATGCTAATCCATAGTGAAACATAATAAGTAGCAAAATTCTAATGAACATGCATAAAAAATGCACTTAAAATGTGAAATTATATAACTAAATTGTGTATGTGTTATGAAACACATCAATAATCAATATGAGTATGTTGACAATCTTTCATACCACATGATTTGGATGTTGTGTATTATATACATCATAAACTGCTAAATACATTCTAGAAAACAACATCTAATTTGAGGAGAAATGAATAATATTATTATAAGCCTAACTTGTGTTCAAATAAGTAAGATCTTTACATAGTACAAAAGTTCAAAACTCAATCCGCCACAGTTAGGAACAAGTCTTTTGGAGCTTTTACCCATTCTAAAACCAGGTCTAAAACCTTACTTGTGAGGTAGCAGCCACTTAAAAGGTGATCCACGATTCAATATATTTGTTGTATATTGAGCACTTTGCATCTAAGTTTACACCACAATTTGCTAATAATCTTGCATAACTTGACTTTAAGTTTAGGTGTTGCATACTTAACTTTTCACATCAATAATATTCCTATTTATTAATAAAAAAAGACAAAACTAGATTTCATTTATTTTATGTTTTAAGGGGAAGTGTAATGAAAATTTAGGTGGACAGGGTACATTTAATCAACCCAATGGATATTAATTATGACGTAATAGATGTTAATATAAAATACATTGAACAAGATATTTAAGTTATGGTTTTATTATTTTTAACAAAAAATTTAACTTGTCGTTGTTGATGTTATTGTTCAACAATATCGTTTTAGCAACAACATTTGTTTACTAAAGAACCTTCAGCCTTGATATTTAAGAATTTTATTCTTAAAATGAGGCTGTGAGGTGATTATTCTGAAGAAAACATCCATTGCACTCGTTTTCTCTTACTCATAGTTTTGTTATATTGGATCTTCCTAAGAATAGTTTTAAATAGGTAACATCTCAAACATATTAAAAGAATCCTACAACGTACTTAATAGATTTTTGTGAAATTGGGTTTTACATAGTGATGTTTTATATTAAGATATAATCAAAATGAACATCCGAGTGGAAGTGTTATGGATGATTATTAATGTAAGTTTGTTTTCTTGTACACATTGAACACAAAATTTTTTACATAGTAATGTTTTTTTGAGTTATATTAGCCTCCAACTTGTACGTAAGTACACAATCTTATTGTAATTCTTCCCCATTTAGTTTCTAATTTTTGTTGGTTATCTTTACTGCTTTATATATGCATTGTAAAACACCGTTGGGTTTTTCTAAAAATAGAAAGGAAATATGAGTTTTTAAGAGCATTCATATTAGGTTTTTAATATTATTGCGAGTGTATTTTTTATATTATAGGAAATGATTATAACTGGTTGTGAGTGCAAAAGAAAGAAATGTTATTGTTCATCTATATATTTGGGACATAATAGTAATTATATATATTAATTTTTAATATTTTTGAAAGTGTTTGTAAGTGAAGAGAAAAGAAAATGTAATGACGAAAAAGGTATTATTTAATTAATAAATAAAAAGTAATGATTTTTAATATAAATATAAGAATGAGAATAAAAAAATCTAATGTAAATACTCTAAGGAAGCTTTTCATTTGTTAGAAAAGGAGGCAGGATATGAAATAAAAAGGAATAGAAAAGTAGAGAAATACAAAAGTAAAGTAGTTCAATGACTAAATTGTAAAAATTTAATGAATGATTACCAAAACATTGATGAAGAAGAAAGAATAGTAGAAAAAGGTTAATGGTGGGTGTCCAAGAATATATATATTGTTGAAAATAAGCCGCTTTATCACACATTTATTAGAAAAGTGTGTTTATTTTCAACCAGTTTTAAAAATAAATTTATTGGTTTTAAATCAGCACCATCATAGCTATATCAAAAAACTATTATTTATTTATATATTATCTTATTAAATCTTTACATATGTGAATAAAGTCATAAACCAAATAAAATTTTATCACTTCTATACATTTGGGGTGATAGAGTTAGATTAGAAAGCAACTTTTATTGTTGTGGTACGATTACTCTACACATTACTAAACAATAAAAGAAGAAAGCTAATGAGCCTTCTGCACACGTTTAAAACAATGGTTTTAGCCTCAAGATCTTTTAAATTTTAAACCCACTGTTCAATACATGTCATAAATTTCTTATAAGCAATTATAGACACATGGAAATTTTTTTAAGAAAAAAATAAAATCAATCCAACCCACATATGTAATTTAATGAAAGTTTGTTATTTTCTACTTTCTTTGCATCCTATATTTCGAAATCCTATAAATATATTATGAAATATAGTGTATATATTTCAACAATTATGATACAATATTTTATAACATATGACATTTATTTTTCAAAACAAACTATTCTTGTAATTCCTTTAAATATATGATAGAATATAGTGTACATATTTTAACAATTACGCATATCTAGGTTTTATAGCATATGACATTTGTTTTTCATAACAAACTATATTAACATAAATCAGCAATATATTTTAGGCCTCTGTATATTACTCCAAATTTGGTTTAAAATTAAGTGATTTTTAAAGATTATTTAACTATTATCACTATACTACAAAGTCTAACCCATATGTGATCTAATTTCTTACTATGGACTTATGGTATATTGGTATTCTATAAATTCTATAATTAATAAGCTATTAAAGAAATATTTTGGACGACCAACGAAGACTATAAGTCTGGTTACCAGGTAAACCCATTGGTGAAATACCACTCACAATACCAAAACAGAAGGTACTGATTATCCGACCCGCCCACCATTCCAGATAAAACCCACCATCAAAAGACTTATCGTCGTAAAACCATTAATCCATTTAAAACATATAGTATCAAGTGATACTCGAACTCATAACCTTTACACTAAAAAATCATTTCTAGCATTCTTTCAAACTAGGCCCGTCGATTTTATCCGTACCCGATTAACCCGCCCGAACCGACCTCACCCGTACCCGAAGAAACCCGACCCAAACAACCCGTTACCCCGAAGAACCCGAAAACCGATTAAACCGATTCTTATTCGGGTCGGGTTTCGGATAGACTTTCAAACCTCAAAAACCCGAATAACCCAAACCGATTAACCCGAAATCCGAAAAACTCGATCAACCCATATTATAATTAAGTAAATTGTATGTATACATTTGTTTAGTTTGTCCAAATTGATCAAATTGTTAGTATACAAATATATATTTAAACCCATTTCATAACTTATAGAAGTAAACTAATTTAAGTCCACTAATTTTATAAAATTTCAAATGAAAACTCACTAAAACAAACTAAATTAAGTCTATTGTTTAATACCCGAAACCCGACCCGAACAACCCGTTACCCGAACAACTCGAAACCGATTAAACCGATTGTTATTCGGGTCGGGTTTCGGATAGACTTTCAACATTAAAAAACCCGAATAACCCGAACCGATTAACCCGAAAACCGATTAACTAACCCGATCAACACCCCTATTTCAAACCAATTAATATATAGTTTATTAACAATTATAAAATTATTATATAATATTAGTTGAAATTATTTAATTTAAATTTAAACAAAATAAAAGTGTTATAGTAAAAACAAAAGTAAAATAAAAGACCCAATCATGGTTCAGACTCTTCCCCAGATGTGTACTATAACATCTGAACCATACTTTACCATTCTCCTCACTCTCCTAGAAAACTTACCCTGGGCCTCGGTGCGCACATCACCCTCCCCCCTCCCCCTTTAAAACCCTCAATTGCCGTCACATTTCCACCACCACCACCACCACCGCACCACCACCGCACCACCACCGGCAACGGCGGCAGCAGCAACCGGCACACCGCCATGCTGCTCTCCGTCGTTCTCGCCCTCTTCCTCCCCTGCGCCGGCATGACTCTTGTCTTCATCGTCTACGTTTGCTTGCTATGCTACGCCGCCCGCCACTACCACCAAACCGATGCTCCGGTGAAACCCGCCGCCGCGCACGGCCTCTCCTCTGCCGAGCTGGAGAAACTTCCGGTGACCACCGGGAAGGATCTGGTGTTGGGGACGGAGTGTGCGGTGTGTTTGGATGATGTTGAACCGGAGCAACTGGCTCGGGTGTTTCCGGGTTGCAACCACGGGTTTCATCTAAAATGCGCCGATACGTGGCTCTCGAAGAACCCGGTTTGCCCCGTTTGTAGGAATAAGCTCGACTCCGGTTTCTTTGCTCCTACCGAAACAAACCCGTGTTAAAATTTCCATCGGTTAACAACTTTACATGCTATGTTTCATCATGTGTAGTTTTTTTTTTTTTTTAATTTCATTTCTCTGTTTTGAGAATGTAGAATTAGTGATCATCATTTGTTATTTAATTGATTATTATTATTATTATTAGTATTGAAAGTGAAGTATGAAAAACAGAGGATCGGATGAAATGGAAGATGGTTGATGTACGTGAGACGAACGCGCCGCTAGGAGGAGTGAGTGTATGAATGACGGTGAAAGCGATGGTAAAAGGTTGGTTAAATATAGCTGTAAAATTTGGTAAGGAGTGAATGGCGGAGAATGAGGTTGCATTAACTTGAGAAAATATCTAAGCGTGGGCAATTAAGTTAACTATTATTTATTGCTTTTGGTACCAATGATTTTTGGCTCAAATTTTTTTATTTTTTTTTTAATTTTTGTTTTTGGTACCAATGATTCTTAGCGCAAATTATTAAGATAAGATGCTCATTACATGTAAATATGAAGGAGGTCATGAGTTCAAGTATCACTCTAAGCAATATGTTCAGAGTTAAGCCAGTAGTTTTTCCAGCAATTGGTTTCTTCCTGATGGGGTTGGGGGTGTAGTCCCGGTTGGGACACGGATAGGTGAGCCTGATTAAGATAACACCTATCTTCCGAAGCAGGGTCACACATTTACCGTTCAAAGAAAAAAATTGCTTTTGGCTTGGCGTTTAGTGTAACTTAAAAGGTTAAGATTTAAGGAAGGATGTGATGGACACTTTGAGCTTTAAATCATGATGATATAAACACAAGTAAAATTTTAAACACTATTATAAAAGAGTTAAAAAAACTTTAAATTTATGAGGACTTAAATTTTTAAACGGATGTCAAACATAACTTTGCTTATACCATATCACTATTAATTAGGAGTTACAAACATTAGCTGATCACTACATTTAATTTAAAGAGAGTTTTAGTGAAATGGTTTTTATCTATATAGTATTTAAGTAACATTTGAACTAAACAAACAATACATATAGTTTGAGGCAAAAGCAATTTTAAACGGTTGGTAGGTGCGATCAAGGCTGTTAAATTATCGATTTGACGAGAGGATTAGCGCGTCAGTAGGAGGAGTGAATGAGTGTTTAAATGGGGCAAAAGCAATTTTAAGCGGTTGGTATACAGCTGTAGTTTGGTAAGGGATGAATGGAGATCATGAGGTTGCATTAACTTAACAAAATATCCTAGCTTGGAGAATTGAGTAACTTTTATTTATTAGTTTTATGAAAATAAACTGGTTTATTATAAAACTAATTTTAGTAACATGTATAATGCACGGGTTAATAAATAAAATAAAAATTACTAATTATAAAAGAATATTTTAAGATAAAATATGACTGAAATCACGTATAAGTAAAAACTTTAAGTAATAAACAATGATATCAAGTTTTAAACTTTTTTTGTTTTTCTCTTCAAAAAAAAAAAATAAACATTTTGGCTTTAAACAAACCATTTTAAAATTTTTTTGTTACTATAACCCTCAATTTTAATTATTTTTGGTTAATAAAAATTTCACTTTTTAATTAAAATATTTTGTATTTTTTTAAAAGTTTGATGTTTTAGAAAAAAAATTTATTTTTATAAAAAATTATTTCTTTAAAAATAACATTAATAAATAAAAAAAACTCTTTTTTAATTTATAAAAAAAGTATTTTTAGTGTAAAAAATAAAATAATATTATTACACAAATAGTCTTTGTGGTTTATTGAAAATAACATGTTTTGGTACTAACTTTTTTGAGTAACAACTTTAGGTTTGATGATTTTAAATGTGTAACATGTTTAGGTATTAAGACTAACTTCTGTTAATTTTTTATTAAATAAGTGTAAAATAATCAAAATACCTTATATAATTATAGGGGTCATTTATGTAATTAACTTAATTTTAAGTGGATGGACCATTTTTGTAATTTACTTTAAAAAAAAACCATCTCTCATCACCACCACCACCACTTGCCATCCTCGATCAATACCACCACCTCCTTTCCCATTTTCCCGGCCATCACCCACACCGACTACTAACAGCACATCAACGTCGTAACCACAGTACACGTTCAAACAAAAACGTGAAGGTTAATTGAAATCCTACATCAGACTTTAATCGAACAACATGTGTTAGAATTAATCGAAACTTTTAAATCAAATCGATCGGTCTCACGAGTCGCTTAATGTGGTTTTTAGTTTTAATTCAATTTAATTGGTTAATTTGTTTTAATTAAATAATTAAGGTATTGAAAAAGACTAAAATATCCTGATATTTAACGGAGCTGGTAGAGTGGATGGAAATGACAACATTTGGTAAACTATAGTGATTGAAATGATAAAAAGATAGTTTTTGATTGAAATAACAAATTTAACGAAACACTAAAGACGAAAATAACATCTTACTTTATCCAATAATATCTTCAGGACTTCAACACTCTCAAAACAAAAAAAAGTATATTCTCTTTCAAAATTTTAATAGGAATGATGGGTTCTTGAATCATACTCTTCATTCCCCAAGACACCAAGCCTTTGATTTGATTAAAAATATACAGACAATCTTTGATTAATGTTGCACCCACCGTCTCCACTTTCAAATTATTTAGTAGATAACGCACCGTAAAAGTTAATTAGTGTATCCTTGCTTAGAAAAGTGGATGGTATTTGTTACGGGTTAAAGTCCTCTCAAGTTTCTTGAATTGACGCTTCAACTTCTAACTTTTTGTAATTTTGAAAAATATGATTTTAATTTTCTTTAGTTTCTAAAGGATCAGTTTTACATATTGTACACTTTTACTTAAATAAATTTAATTTCTTACATTCTTATTTCTATATATGTGTCGGTGTAAATTCTAGTTTATCTATGTTTTAACTTAAATTTTGTTTGGACATGAGTTGAGTCAAATATAAGATGTTTTCGTGCTAATTTAAATATATGTTTTGAGTTTATCTACGTTTTGACGTAACTTTTATTTGAAAACAAGTGATGTTAAATATAATAAATATTTATTCCATAATATAAATTCGAGCAACTCTACGTTTCGACGCAATTTAATTCTGAAAAGTTAGAGACAATAGCAGCTATACTTTATCATGTCACGTACAGCACCACCGCAACCCGTCGTTATATTTTCTTGAAATATGGTCATTTTTCTCACTAATGTTCCGAAGATCCTCATCTTTACCACTTAAATTTGTTATTTGAATCTTTGTTTCCAAAAACAAAGCGCTTTACTTTCAAATGGCGGTGGTCTAATTATAGAACCTCATTTCGTATAGTTGGTCGATTCATAGGACAAATTCAAGATAAAAAGTGTAATTTATTTAAGAAAATTAATCTCTCTTTGGAAGTTAATTCTAAGTACAAAAACGCATGACAAAGCCACAAGATTTAAATAAAACAGTTGTATCGGGCCTTCCTATATAACGAGAAACATGAGTTCAATTTTAAAACACTGACATATGAGAATCTGAAGGCCGTTATAAGCTTATATTCATTGACAATTAATAACTTACATTAAAACTTCAAGTATGAGACATTAAGTTATTAGATGAACTCAAATGGTGTTACAATAGAAAAGTCTTATCTATCGATGTAGGTGACATGATGTTACAAATGGAAAAGTCATGGCATATATTCGTCTTTCTTTTTCTTTTCATTATTGGAATTCATAACGTGACACCACCATTCAAGTACCACGGCTCAACAATCATTGGTTGTTAATATTTTTAATAAACAAGTCATCAAGTCGGGTTTGGATCTTAAGATTATCCATTATTTAATCTAGCTAGTTTGATTCATTAAGGGTGGAGTACGTCTTTCATCCCTCATCCATCTTTCAACCTTCTCTCCCTCGTGTATGCGTCATATATATATCATCCCTAAACCATTTTTAAAAATTTGCCAAGTGTCTGAAATGCATTTTTCAATAATTACTAAACCTTCTTTTTAGTTAATTTAATTTAATACGAACAAGTTAACTTAATTAATTACTTTTAGGTATTCTAAGTTTTTAAATTAATATTTCATTAAATAAACAAATAAAAATAGAGGACTTTTAGGTATTCTAAGTTTTTAAATGAGATTGGCTCGAATGTTATCACGAGTGTGACTGCATCACAACTCCAAAACAATATCATCGTCAACTAGACTTTTGTATAAAGGATTTAGGAATAAGAGTTTTCAACACACGACAAAATAGAGGACTTTTAGTAAAGAACTTATGTGTTGAAAATCCCTCAGTGACAATTCATCGTTAATTACCAACGAATATTGACCGCCGGAGATATGTCCTCGGTAATACTCACTTTTCTATCGGTTGGGAACTCTATATGAGGTAGCAAATAGTAAATGATACACAAAATGTTATTAAACAACATGATACATAATTTTTATTTGATTTCGTGTTCCTACACCGTCCAGAAAGAATTTCCGTTTTCGACAATGATAAATGGGCTATCCGAAAACTAATTAAACATCTTAATGATATATGTCCATCTGCATTTGATTAGGTTGGTCGAACTTAGTTAATCTTGGTGAACCATGGCTAAACTGAATGCATCGACCTATGCTCATAGTAATAGAATAAATAGTTTCTCTTGTGTTAAAACCACATATTTCACATTATCGCCATTTTGGCCTTCATATTATATAAATTACATCCATCAATATGTCATTGCAAAAGATCATGAGAGTGATCAAAGCAAAATTATGTGTCATTACTCTTCACATATCTTCTAAAAAGTATTCATAGAAAATTTTAGTAATTACAAAGTGCACAGGAAATAAATATATATGAAGTTTTTACCTTTATATACTTTTGGTGAAAAACATATAGTCTAATATGATTATTGTGTGTACACCAAACTTAGTTAACCTTAGTTGTTAATGAGAGCCGGTACGGGTAATGGGTGTATCTATAGCTTTGATATTTGTAATTCAAATGGGTCATTGTGGGTAATTATTATTACACATTAAAGTTAAAACTTCAAACTTATTTATTGTTGGTTTAGGCCCCAATTAAACACGCACTCAAAACACACGCAAACTCTTGTAGAGAAGATATTCTGCTTAACTCACTTACTTTGTGCATTCATAATCAACATTACATGGGTGAGCCTATACCTCGACTTTACACAATCAATCTCTTTTCTACACATTGCAGACTGAACTGACTTAGTGCAAGTTCAGCATGTTTATAACTTTCATGTAATAGTAGCCTGAAGATTTCATCTCATTTACATACCTTTTCAGATAAATTAATAACCGAGTAAAGGGGTCAAAGTCCACCACTGAATTCTCAATTGTTTGATATTAAAGATGCGACATATTAATACCCAGATTCAATAAGTCAACATTCACCTTCCCACAATCCCACCTCACAGTTGAAAAGGAATAGAGGAGGGTTGCAATGAGGGTTAATTGGATTATAGAATCTCTTTTGAATTTGTAAAGTCTTAAGAATTGTATTGCTTATTGAATATTTGTGCTATTTTGTGTCTTACTGTCTTTGCTTAACTTGATTTTGAAGGGCTGACGATTGAACAAACGTTAATAACAACAACCAAGTGTACTAAAAATAGAAACTGAAACGCAATAATTTTACAGTATGGTGCTACATATTTATACACGAGAACTTTATATAAGCTTACAAATGGTAAACAATACACATAGGGCATTATTTATGACACAACATGATACATAGTTTTTATCCTATGTTCTTACCGGTCTTCTAACGCCTTGGAGAACTTCTGTTTTCGACGATGATACATGGGCTATCTTACAGAGAAAATTGAACATCCGATACATGTCCATATTCGACTACACGAACCAAACTAAACATTTGCGTGTGACTAGTGACTAGTGACAATGTTTCAAGAACTAGACGCGAATCTACCAACGAATAAGCTTTGCAAAGGGGGCCTGCTGGTTGATCCATGCATAAATTAGCACATAATTAACATGTGGTGAAGTGTGAAAAAACAATTAAGGAAACTAATATTCATGTGGAATTAAAGGATTGAGGAGTCACAAGTCAAGATTAAAGTCGATTCTAATACGACATTACCTTGTTGAATCCCATGATTAAATTTTCATCATGACGAAGTATTTTCACCAGATCTCCTGCTATAAGCTTAACCTAGAATATAACTGGGATTAATATTTTACCGGAAAAAAAAAACTATTCATGTAAGGCGCGATATAATCAACTCACTAGATGAATAAGGAAAACATGTTCATCATCATCGGAATGAAAGTAATCAGAGACAGCTTTAACGAGCTTATACGATAAAGTTGTTCCTGATACTATCCCTTTGATTATGCTTTTCTTCAACCTCATGTTATTACTCCATCCTACCACTGCTCCTGCAATTGCTCCAAGTGTAGCCCCCACTGCACCCAAACATATTCACTTATATAACAACAAATTGAAACCAAAAGCAAAGATGAATTTTATGGTAGTACTGACCAACTCCAAACTCGAAGACGAAGAACACAAAGAGTAATTTGAACACTACTGTGGAAACAATGGAGCAAAAAAGCTCTCTCATTTTCGTTTGAAGTTTGTGTTTGAATGATTCAAAACAAAGATAATGGCTAATTAGTTGTATGTATATTTATATGTTGTATTTTGACATTTGCTATTGATGTAGTTTTTAATTAGTGTGTGTATTTATACTGGGATATCTTATGATATGATTTAGGATGCCAACATTGTAACTGCTTCTAATAATTTATTGAGTAATGCAATTTAATGACTAAAAAATATTACTGACATCTCCCACCACGATGATATTATCTGTCATATGTTTAAACACAGGAAAAGTGCAATTTCTTAATTCTGTTTTATTGATTTTATTTTCAGATATTAAAATACTTGATTGATATGGATTACCAAAGGTTGTCTAACAAATATCGAGTTGATAAAAACTCTATAAAATTTATCTAAACCAGATCGATGAGCTCATAGTAATAAGAACAAAATAATAGTATGTTCCACTATTCCCCATACTTGAAGCAGAAGAAAACTGAAGGCCTAGAACAAAAATTATATATATAAAGCCAAGAATAATAATACACCCTAAAACTATGATTTTCAATTTCTATCCATGACGTGTCAATCGAAACTTATGTCAAAACTCTATAATCGTGCAATCTATAATCCATAATCATCGATGACAATCCACAATTTCGAATGATCGCATAGTCCTGCAAGCGACGATGACAACTAGGTGGACTGTAGTCCTTACATCAAAACCTCTTTCCCTTCCCAGTCGTTCGTCCCACCTAGTCCTAACATTTACCTCTATATTCTAGTCTTGTCTGATCTCCATCTTGCCTTCGAAAATTCTTAATTGTTACAATTAGCAGTGAAGGTGTGAGGATTCGGGCTTAGCTTGGTAATTTTCATCAAACCTGCTTTGGTATGGGTTTTCCATTTGGGATTTTTAAATTTTAATATTGGTTTCTTGTTTGAAACTCTTAAAGGGTAATTTCGAACCTGATTTCTTTGTCGAACCTATTCTAAACTTGATTTTTGTTTCGGATTTGATCTTCAACTTTTCAATTTTGATTTCTAATTGTGTTTAAGATATATGTTCATTCCAAAACCATCTATATACTACTGATAATTAAAGTATTTTGGTGATGTTTAGACATGAGATTGGTCTGTTTACAATTCTATCACAAATAATAAAAGAAATTAAATTTCATTGTTTTAAGGAAAAAACCTCAATTCTATTCCCTTTACCAAGCAATAACAACTTTTTAATGAAATGTTTTTCATTTCTGTTTTAGTTTCAACTTTATTAATTCAATGAACCAAATCAAAACTAGGTATTGCGCAAGTTGTTATGTAAAATAAAGAAATCGGAAATAGATTGATATTCCGTAAAAATGACATGTTTCTTAAAACAAAAACCGAAGCAAAAAATCTTATTACTTTTTATAGTTTGCTTTTTCTTATAATGAAATATGTGATACGCCAAAAGAAAATAACCAATTTTCTGAAAGTGACACATGACGGGTGATGAAATTTGTTGTTTATATCATGAGAAAAGTCAAGGTACTTGTTACCTATATAATCAGACGTGTATATGTTTTTACTAAAATATAATATACTAGTTTTAATAAACCCGTGTATTACACGAGTTAAACAAATAAAATATTAAATATAATAAAAATTTATTAAGTATAAAATGATATTTTTTTTTCAAAAAAAAAATAAAATATTTTGTTTCAAAACAAACCGTATTAAAAAATATCATTTTTAAATAAAATTTTATTCTAATTTTAATTATTTTTTGTTTATTAAAAATTTACTTTTTAAATACACTAATTTTAAAAAAGTTTGATATTTTATAAAAATTATTTTTTAGAAATAAAATTAATAAGAAGATCTTTTTTTAAATTTATTAAAAAACTATTTTTATTCTAAAAAGGTTAAATAATATAATTGGTAATTAAGTTAATTATTTAATAGGAGAGAGAAGCGGGAAAATATTGGTGAGAATGAATATGATAATAACATGTGTCACCCTAAGTTACTTTTTTATTAGAGTGGAAGGATTTTGTAATCAATATAGTATTTAAAACAATAACATACATTAGATTAGTGAGAATCCCCTTACATTATGTGAATGCAATGACTTAGAAAGACCATGACTAGTACTGCATGCATTCACACCCATCTTTAGTTATTTTTCACTTACACAATAAATTGTATCCCTAGAAATTCACAAGAGTAGTCATTTTATCTTCCTGATTATGTTATAACTTTATATCCGCGTAGCTATGAGATACATGAATCATTTGTCACAAATATGTTTTTTTCTCACATGACATACTTTGATCACAACAAATAGGGCTTAAAATCATGTCGTACACAAACAGGGATCTATGTAACAACTTTCGTATGTGTATCATGAGCATTCGTACAATTGGTCGTAGTTCGATGACAAAGTTCAATACATATGTTAAAATGGACTAACACATGTAAAACTCATAATTTGTTTTTAATCTTTTAGATTAAGTATTTGTATTTTATACTCTAACACTATTCATATATTTATTAGAGAAAATTACATAAATAGTTCCTGTGGTTTGATCAGATTGGATGATTGGTCCCCAGACTTTTAAATTTGCAAAGTTAGTCCAAATTTTTGTGTAGTCATTGCAAATTTAGTCCCCAAATTTTATAAAAGTGCAAAGTTAGTTCAAACTTTTATGTGGGCGTTGCATTTTTGGTCCCTAAATTAAACTTAAAATTAAATTTAAATTTTATAAAATGCATAAAAAATTAATGAATTTAATGCTATGGACTAAACATGCAATGATTACACAAAAGTTTGGACTATCTTTGCAATTTTTAAAGTTTAATGACCAATCATGCAATCTGATCAAACCACGGGCACTATTTATACAATTTTCTCTATTTATTAAAGGAAACAACCAAAAAAACCAAGTCAACTTGAAAAAAATGTGAAAATAAATTATTTATTATATTGTCAACATATGTGTAGTGTGGACCGAGATTATAATCCAAACCAACACAAATTATTTAACTATTTTTAAGTAATAAATTAATTTTAAAGTTAGAATAGTTTGATACTCAATCCTATTAAAAATGCGCGCAATGATTTAATGGTATAGTATTTATCTATTATAAAAATACTGTGAATTTAAATCTTATAAATGTAAGGTTATATTATATATGTCTTTACAACTATATAAAACAAAAATCATGTGCAAAGGGGTCATTTCAACCAATATATATATATATATATATATATATATATATATATATATATATACATATATAATATAGATAGAAAATTGTCATGAATAGTAAAGTTTAAGGATTTTCAAATTGACCACTTAATATTTTTCTTTCAAACTAAGTGGTTGTCATCTTCAAAAAAAAAAAAAAAAAAAAAAAAAAAAAAAAAAAAAAACTTTATCATAGTGTGCGACGAAGAGCCTTTTAACATTCTGAGAATATATAGAATTCCCGTTGTATCGTGTGGATGAATTCAACCAGTTAAATTTAATAGTAAAAAATCACTCATAACAAAATTAATTGTAATAACTTTGAAAGTCTCAAATGAGAATATTGCGAATAAAATTACTTACTAATTGTCGACACTTTCATAACAATACATTTGTTATACCTTAAAAATCATGGTCGGTAGGTTTTCACCGCCGTGCCACATGTTGAGTTTCTATAGGTCTTAATTTAACTTTTTTTCTATTTTTTTTATTTTCTCATACTTTAGTAGTGTATAAATATTTTTACTTCGGTTCACAACACAGAATTATTGCGTTGGTTGTATTGCTGTAACTATCGAGATTTACTCCCCACTCTTTCCATGTAGTTCGAGTCTCACAAACCCCACCTCAATCTTCCACTTTTGGGGGTTCAGTTGGTTTTTTAATTTTTTTGTTTTTGTTTTGTTGAGATTTCTTATGGATTTTTCTTTTGTTTTTCTTTCTTTCATTCTTTTTTTTATTAAATCATCTTTTCTTCTTTTTTTTCATAATTATTTTTTTCTTTATTATTAGATTCATTGTCGAGTTTGTCGGTTCAATGTTAAGTGTTTACGTCTCAACATAGAAGGCATAATACTTATTTCTATTCACTAGTAGAAAATTAATTTTTTTGGGCGGTTTATTTTTGGTTTATTTGGGCGGTTCAGGGTAAAACCGCCCAAAAAAATACACCCTATTTTTTATATAAATTAAATAAAAACATAACCGCCTAGAAAAATCAAAACCGTCTAAAATGGTTTTTATTTCGTTTTTTACGCTTGTTTTTATATGTTTCTCCACTGGATTCAATAACAAACCACGTAAAATTAGATTATTTTTTAAATTTTGAATTACATACACGTTTTCAACCTATAAAACACACATATTCAACCTCGAACTCAACCTTCCAAAAGAATATCTACATCTTCTTCAACCTCTTAAACGCAACACATATTTCTTTCACATAATTAAAGGTTTGTTATATTTATATTATTTTACTGTTTTACATTAAAGACAATGAACATTTATGTTTTATGTGATGTATTTTATGTTTTTATTTGCAGTGATTCAATAGCAAGATCTCATATATTTGTTATCTTCCTACTCAACTCAAAGTGCTCTTTGAAATCTACATTAAAGGTTAGTAAACTCTAACTTTTAGGTTATTATAAAGATATACATTAGCTTTGATGAATGAATTATATATATTCTTACATACATTCACATATATATAAATATACATACATATATATAAAGGTTTGTAAAATATAACATTTATATTGCATATTCAAATATATGTTATATAATATTTATTTTTATAACATTTTTATAGATATATATTACATTTATAAATATGTATTACATTTATATGCATATTCATTTATGATAACACTTTAAATACATACCCGTTTGAAATTTATCTAATAGAGATAAATTTTAGATAGTCCCCTGTTTGGGACTACATTTTGAGTATTCTATACCCATCTAAAATTTATCTAATAGAGATAAATTTTAGATAGTCCCCTGTTTGGGACTACATTTTGAGTATTCTATCTCATTAGGATGTGTATACATTTTAACGAGTGACTATTTAAGAAAAACTCAGCTTTATTTTCCTTTAACTCCTTGAGTTTGCGGTCTATCCACATACTTGGGGAGTTAAAGGGAAATGTTGTCGATTTTTTTTAAATAGTCACCTGTTAAAAGGTATACATATGAGATAGAATACCCAAAATGTGGGTTAGGATCCACCTCTTTAGAGTACCTAAACATGTATATAAACTGCATCACTTGTTTGATTATTTTAATTTCAGATGGAAGATAGAGAATATTGGATGTATAAGAGTGGGCGTACTACTGAAATATATACAAAAGGCGTTTATAGTTTTATTAAGAATGCTAAAGCTAATCGGATGAATGTTGGCTCTAAATGGATTTGGTGTCCATGTATGATTTGTAAAAATCTTCAAAGATTTGACAATATTAATGAAATAGAGTATCATTTGTTTATAAATGGTTTTATGTCTAGATACACTTGTTGGTCAAAACACGGGGAATCATGGGTTGATGGTGTCGTGACATCCTTTAATTTTGACAATGAGGAAAATGACAACTTAATTTATGTCAATGATAGTTCTTGCAATGACAAGTTGAATGACGACATTTTAAAGGGGAATGGTTTAAATGACATGTTAAAGGATTTAAATAATAATCCTTGTGATGATGACAAAGAAAAATTACAAAATTTATTTGACGATGCAGAAAAACCATTATACAATGGTTGTGAGAATTATTCAAAACTTAGTGCAATATTAAAATTGTTTAACTTGAAGGCAAAAAACAGATGGAGTGATACAAGTTTCACAGATCTATTAGTCGTCTTACATGACATGCTTCCAAAAAATAACGAGCTACCTATTTCGTTTTATCAAGCCAAAAAATTGATGTGTCCAGTGGGATTGGAAGTTGAAAGAATACATGCATGTCCAAATGACTGTATACTATATAGAAATAAGTTTGAAAAAAGTCATAAATGTGTTACCTGTGGTGAATCAAGATACAAGAATAAAAGTAAAGATGTGAAATATGATGATGATGTTACGAAAAACGGACCACCGGCTAAATTATTGTGGTATTTCCCCATTATTCCAAGACTAAAACGATTTTTCTCAAACTAGAAAGAAGCAAAATTATTACGCTGGCATTCGGATGAGCGTAAAAATGATGGAAAATTCAGACATGTGGCAGGTTCACTTCAGTGGAGATATATTAATAAAAAATCTCCAGAATTCAGTAATGATGTTAGAAACTTAAGGTTTGGGCTTAGTTCTGACGGAATCAATCCTTTCGGAAACGTCAGTAGTCGTCGTAGTACGTGGCCAGTTCTTCTTTGCATCTACAATCTTCCACCGTGGTTATGCATGAAACGAAAATACATAATGATGTCGTTGCTAATTCAAGGTCCAAAACAACCTGGTAATGATATTGATGTTTACCTATCACCTTTGATTGATGACTTGAAAACTCTATGGAGTAAAGGTGTAAATGTCTATTATGCTTATAAAAAAGAATATTTTATATTACGGGCCATGATTTTTTGCATAATAAGTGATTTACCGGCATACGGTAATTTGTCTGGATACAGCACGAAGGGTAAGAAAGCGTGTCCAGTTTGTGAAGATGAGACAAGTTCTATGTGGTTAAATAATTGTAGAAAAACTGTATACATGGGACATCGAAGATTCCTTCCGCCTGGTCACATTTATCGAAAAAACAAAAAGGACTTTAATGTAAGTACAGAGCATAGAACTATAAGTAAAGAGAACTTGAATGCATTTTTACGAGTTAAAGATCTAAATACAGTTTTAGGAAAGAGAACTCGTGTTGAGAAAGGAGCTGTATGGAAAAAAAGATCAATCTTTTGGGATTTACCTTATTGGAAGCATTTAAAAGTTAGACATTGTTTAGATGTAATGCATATAGAAAAAAATGTATGTGATAGCTTGTTAGGCTTATTGTTAGACATTCCTAGAAAAACTAAAGATGGTATAAATGTCCGTAAAGACATGGAAGAAATGAGAATACGCAAAGAGCTTGCCCCTATTGATCAAGGTTATCGTATTTATCTGCCACCTGCATGTTATACTATGTCAAAAGCTGAAAAAATAAGTTTTGTAGATGTTTATACGATATTAAAGTTCCATCTTGCTATTCTGCAAACATTAAAAGGTTGGTGTCAATAAAAGACTGTAAACTGCTTGGTATGAAGTCTCATGATTGTCATGTTTTGATGACACATATGATTCCTATTGCAATTCGTGGATTGCTACCAGAGAGCACAAGACCTACAATCACAAAGCTTTGTTTGTTTTTTAATCGAATTCACTCGAAAGTGATTGATCCCGAGGAACTGGATACATGGCAAAAAGAAATTACCATCACGCTTTGTGAATTAGAGAAGTACTTTCCACCATCTTTTTTTGATGTTATGGTTCACTTGGTAATTCATATCGTTGGAGAAATCAAGGCTTGTGGTCCTGTTTTCTTGCGTTACATGTATCCTTTTGAAAGATATATGGGTTTTTTAAAAGGTTATGTGAGAAACCGTAATCGACCTGAGGGTAGTATTGTTACAGGATATGCGCTGAGGAGATAATTGAATTTTGTACAGGTAATAATATTACATATATTAGTTTTGCTAAAAATAATTTATTACGTAATAACTAATTTATTGACATGCAGGTTATTTAGATGGTATCAAAAGTATCGGTGTTCCTAAATCACGTCAATCAGGCAAACTTGAAGGGTTGGAGGTGTCGGTATGAAAATGATAACCCCAAGTAAAGATAGCTTACAACGTGCGTATTTCTATGTCCTAAAACATATGACTTGTCTTGCTTCATATGTCGAAGAACACATGAGATTATTGCAATGCACCTACCCGGATATGGACAATATGCAACTTCAAATTAAGCATAACCAAGAGTTCTCTTCATGGATTAAAAATAAGGTAAAGATAACCCATGCCCAATCAGATGCTGATAAAGTTATGGAAAAATTAGGGCAAGGGCCTGACCATAGGATGTTATCTTACCAAGGGTACGACATCAACGGTTATACATTTTACACCAAAGATCAAGATGAAAAAAGTACAATGCAAAATAGTGGAGTTACGGTAATAGCATCATCAACTAAATTTGATAGAATGGATCATGATATAAGATTAGCAATCGCTAAAGACTCTTATTATGGTATCATTCAAGAAATTTGGAAATTGAATTACACAACTTTCTCTATACCTGTGTTTAAATGTAAGTGGGTGAATAACAATACGGGTGTTCAACTTGACAAATATGGTTTTACACTTGTCGACCTTGCAACAAATGGTTATCCATCTGAACCATTTGTTCTTGCAAAACAAGTTACACAAGTGTTCTTTGTCAATGACCCTAGCAAATCAAGATATCACATCGTATTACAAGGTAAACGACGTATCCTTGGTGTTGATGATGTCGCCGATGAGGAAGAATACGATCATTTTGATGACTTACCACCATTTTCCGTTGGTATTCAACCGGTAGATGACAGAATTGATGGCACCACATACTTACGATCTGATCATGATGAAGGGATATATGTTGATGTACCACGTCAAACTAAATGATTAAGGTTTGATATGCACAAAATTTAAGTATTTATTAAGTATTAATTTTATTTAAATTAAGTTATAACTATTGTTACTCGTTAATTTTTTTTACAGTTATGGTTGGCTCAAGAATATCTCAAGATACTTGGATTTTGGAATCAAGAATATGTGACTGATGAAGAATATATGTGCTCTATTTAAAAATGTATTTTAGTTAATGTTTTTGGTTTTTGAATTATAAAAATATTTTAACATTTGATAACTATATTTAGATAATGTTTTATATTTAGGTTGGTGTTATTAAATAATATATTAAATAATATTTGCTGCCAATGTGGGGCTAGCCCACTTGGTAGAGGCTTTGCCTCTTAGAGGGGAGGTTTTGGTTCAAACACAAGCAATGGTGTAATTTGGTGTAATGTAGGAGTAGAGTAGATTTGACGTTAAAAAAAAATAATATTTGCTAATGTGAGGATAATCCAGTTGCTAAAAGTTTTCTCTTTTAAAGATGAGATTTTGGGTTCAAACCCAATAATTATATAATTTAGTTTGGTGTAATTTAAGAGTATAATTAAGAGTAGGTAGATTTTCCATTTAAAAAACTAATGTTTATATTTTATGATTTAGAAAATATTTAAATAATGTGTGTAAAGTATTATTTTAAAACGATAAAAAAATTTGTTTCAAACAAAGTTTTGAAAAAAAAGATGGAGTTGGGCTCGAACCCAAGAAGTTAAACAAAATTAATAAGTGCTTGACCATCTAGTCTGCACCTTGAATTCTTGAAATTTTTTACTAGAAATTATATATGTAAATGATAGATCTCATAAAATTCCACAAACACCCGCCATAAGTCTTTTTTTCCCGCTCAAAAACCGCCCAAAATAAACTTAACCGCCCAAAAAAGATACAGAACTGTCTTCTTCCAATTGTACGCAGCTTTTGAAGGTTCAACAAGTGAGAAATACTAACTCTCTCGACTTGAAGGGTCACGGTGTTATTTTGCGTCACCGACGGCTTTCCCACAATGCCATTATCTCTATGTGCTACCGGCCACTTTCCCACGACGCCACTGTGTCTGTTTGCACCAACATCTAGTGCCACGAAACCATCTCGGTGGAACCTTTTGCAAGATAACCACGGTTCGTGCCATGACCCCCTTTTTAAAATTCATGGTTTTCTTTATAATTTTAATAAACTAAGAGACTGAAATTTTGATCTTTATTTGTGTACTCAGTTAGTTTGAGATGTTCTTTTTATATCTTTCTCATCACTTTATTAACACAATTATAGCAACAATTATATTTGTTTAGGTTCGTACCATGACCTACTAATTTTGTATTTTAGTTTCTTAATATTTATTCTAAATTATTAGCCTAATAGTTAATATTTTACCAAGTTGATGTTGCTTCCAATCAAGTGTTGTTTTATGATGAAAAACTTGAGATTTGTGAGGCTATTGCTTAGAATAAACGTCTTTAGTCTTGATTTGAGCCTTTTTTTGTACAATGGTAACCCCTTTTCTCTTTGTATTCAATTTCATGGTTTTTAGGTTGGTACTACTTAAATAGGTAGAGAAAGATGGTGAGATTTTGAAGAATCTAGTGGGAATACTATGTTTGAATATTGATAATCAAATAATATGTTGAATGTTATGTTTTTTCTCATATTATAAGAATAATTTCATTTAGGAGTTGGGTGATTTTTGTGAAGGTGTGGCATTGGTTATGTGTGATCACCAACTAGTCAAATTTTAGTAACAATAGAAACGCCTCACATGGTTCAAATAAGTTGAAATTTATCAAAAGTTTATTTTATACTCAATTACTCATGTTTGATGTTTTAGTTATAAATGGGTTAGTTTAAGTAACTCATGTTTTTAATATTTTACTAACTCACGATCCCACCTTGTAGTACTTTTATTAACTTATGTTTTTTATGCTTTAATGATTGTATTAGTGTAGTTGTTCATTTCTTACTCTTAACAAAAAAAAAAACAAATTGTATTTTCATTGCTAATATATCCACTTTTATTAGATCTAAAATAAATACCTGTATACTTTTTACATTAGAAAACCCAATTAATTTTTACATTAGAAAACTCAATTACGAGGAATCTATAAAACTATTATGTAATTATGCAACAATCATGGAAGTTTTGGTGGCACTCAAAAATTCAGCTGCATACTTATTTTTTGTTTATGCATTTTCTTTGATGCAACAGTATTGATGCATGATAACTGATGTAATTTGTTGGCATGATTTCTTCTAAATTTCATACGTAATACAATATATTCAAACTCTGAGTTTGCCGTCAATTACATATGTTATGGTTTACATTTAATTTTTTTTTAATAGAAGTGTTGATTTATTTATGTTGCTTATACTTTAATAATATAATTTATGTGTATAGATGATTAGCTTACTTTTTTGTGTGGACTTTTCTTTAATAGGAAATTATTAATTGTTTAAACAAATGTCTAAACGAGGTAAACGTGGGGCTGCTATTTGTGCAAAAAAATTAGAAGAAAGTGATTATATTATTGAATTTGACAAAAATGGTGTACCTACCGGTGACAATGCAAATAAGTATGCCTCATGGTTAGGAGTGAAATCAAAGATCGAAATTCCTTATCATATTTCGTCAAAAGACGTTGAAAAACAAAAATAGGAGACTTTATGGACCGATACTAAGGTATTAAAGTTTTTTTATAGCTTGTTATAAGCATAAATTAGTTGTTATTTATTATCCTTAATTAACTTTTTTTTGTTTTGTAAATATTTAGAATACATGGCGTATTGAAAGCGACGAGTTTAAATCTATTTTTGTTAGAAGGGCGAAAAAAAGTCATACAAGTTGGCAAAGTTATCTTACAAAAAAATTTGTAAAGCGAGGTGAGACTTCTTTTGAGATGTATAAGAGTCTAGATGAAGAGCATTGGAATGAATTTGTTGCCAAAAGGACTAGCGTGGCATTTTTGGTATATGAAATTTAACAATTATTTTTTATTACTACTACTATCTTATTATTGCTATATATTTTTATCTACTACTAATAATTTGTTTGTTTATGTGAAGGAAAAAAGTCGAAAGGCAAAAGCTAGTGCCAAGACGAATAAAAACTTTTCTCACCTAGGACGCCTATCATTTGCAAGGTTGACTGATAAAATAATTGAAGAAAGATGACCTCAACTTTTACAAAAATATCTAGACCTTGATAATATTCAAGACCGTCGCACTAGAAAGTTTCTCGTGGGTAGCGCAAGAAAAAACAAACAAACTAAAATGTATGAACTTGTAGAAAATACGATGACATCATATCCTGAACTAGTAAGTATATATATATTTATTTAATTATATATATTTTTATGTATTATAGTCAGTTATTTTAACATTTGTTTATCTTTTATAGGCAAGCTTGGAAAAACAAATGATTGATGATGGTAGTTATGGTCGTGGGAAGGAGGATCCACTTACTAAGTTATTCGGACCTGAGCACGGTGGACGATCACGTGTAGTTTCCAATGTTATAGGTAATATTTATATTCCTATACTATACACACACTTTTATCAATATTGTTGTAATTTTATATAAAGTATTTTATTTATAGGTCGAACAATAGTTCATGAAGGATTGTTTCAAAATGGTAGGCAACAAAGTCATAATAACGCGTCTACCACTCAAAGAAGAAGTGATGCGGGGTTAGACTCGAGCCTCGACATTCGAGGATCGAGTTATGGGTCCGGTGGATCTCAAAGTCACTATCCTCCTATCGATGTATATATTTATACTAAGTTAAAATAATTTTTTATATACCATATTTGTTTATTAAAATGTTATGTTGTTTTGTAGGAGGTTTTATTTTGTGAATTACTATTTACATATGATTTTAGTGCGGAGAAAATAATAGGTATAGCATATGTGCATCCTACTACAAATAGACTATTACATGGGAGACAAATGCGCAAGGAATATGTGAAAATCCAAGTAGAAAGTATTGATCCAAAGTTCCAGTACGTGCCTCTTCCTCCAATTTCTTGCTACGATGAACTTAAAGATATGGGTGATGCTTGTGCTTATTTTATTCAGTGGCTGAGAAAATCAATAAAGGTATATTTGTTTATTATATAAATTATATATGCTTTATTTTTTCTTTTCATAAGATTTAGTTTATTATGTTTGTTATTTGTAGCTTTCGAACACACAAGCATTTTGTCAAAACCAAACCCTACCACAAACAACATTCAGTTCGTGTTATGAACCATAGGTTATAGGTGTTTTATTGGTTTTTTGATTGGGTTTCGTGCTATCCTGGTTGGTTATTTGGTTTTTATATATTGTAGCAATTTGTATATCATTTCAGTTTTCACCATCTAGTCACCATGTTCAATATCAAAGTCAACATGAAGAAGACCCAATGGAATATCATCAGTTGGATGCTTTTGGAATTTTTACCGACTTGGTAATCAACAACTCAAATTTTATATTTTATTATTTATTTGTGAGTATATATATATATATATATATATATATATATATATTTAATTACTAATATATTAATAGTAGTTTGAACCAGCTCAACAACTTTCTAATCAACAAGCTCATGTTACACAAATCCTTTATTCCAACGGTAAGCAGCAACTCAAAGTCTATGTATATTATTTTATATATTCAACTATTAATGTGTTGATAATAGCTTGAACCATCTGCACTCACCCCACAAGTTCACGTGACACAAGCTCCTTAACAACGTAAGTAGTTTGTTTACAATTTATATACTTATCTTAAGGGTTTTGTTTTTAATTGAGCATGGCTTGTTCAGGTTTCATGTTTATTTAGGTTTATACTATTTGGATTTCAGGTTACTAAGATGTGATTCAAATATATTTTATTATTAGTTAATATAATTTGGGTTTGTCACTAATTAAGTGTGTGTGTGTGTGTGTATATATGTGTGTGTATGCATTAATTTCATGACCCATCAAATTTATTTCTTTTTTGTTTTATTTTTTTTAGATTTGAAAGCAACCGGATCTTATGTTAGACAAGAGGAGATTGACGAGTTAGTCAAAAACATCATTAAGTAGTTTTTTAAAAAGGTACTTGAAAAAAAGAAGATATCATATGTAGATTTTTAATAGTATGACATTGTAGTTGGACAAATACTTTTATATATGTATTTAGTGAAAACTAGATGACTTTGTATTTGATTATGCTTTAATAGTATGTCTTTTGTTTAACTTTTATTAGTTTTGGTTGTATTTTTACAAAATTCTGTTTATTTGGTGATGATGAAATTTAGTTTTGACTGTAGTTTTTATAAAATTTTGAATTTATATAAAATTTAACATTTTCTTAAATTTTAAAAAACATTATTTATTAATTGATATACCTAAATACATTTTAAGCGGTTTCAAAGCCGCTAGAATAAATCTCTTATGATTTTATTTAAAAAATTATATTTGTTTTTCTGGACGGTTCCAAGTATTTTTTTGGGCGGTTAGAAAACCGCCCAAAAAAATAAGTTGATTTTTTGTAGCTATATTTATTTGAGCGGCCAAAAAACCGCTGAAAATGATCATTTACACCGCCCAAAAAAATAATTTCTGTACTAGTGATTTATGTTTTGATTTTTAAAACTAAACCACCGTAATTTTATACGCTTCTTTTGAATGCTTAATCACGATGGTATCATCGCCATAGCGAACGTAATGAATTCTACAAGCGCGCCGCGTCGCGCATGTCTAATTTCCAGTAGTGTCTTGAAATAGAACTAAAATGATTAAGAAGAATAAAAAACAATTTAGCTTTCATTATTGTTTTCTTATTTTTACAGTTGGTGACTTGGTGTTTAAATTATTTTAAGAATTCCCCAGCATCACGATTTATTTATTAAACTATTCTCCGCGAAGAATGCATGCACAATAGATTAGTAACAAGTTAATTAAAATAAAAGATATAATTATTCGTGGAAGAAGATGGAAGTGGAAATATAATATTTGATCAGACTTACAGATTAAAATAAATTAAAAAGTCAGCAAAAACACTAATTCAAAACAAATAAAATATTATAAACCATCTCTGTTCACATTCTGGTCATTTTGTTACGACTATTATGACGTGGCACGAAATCGTCATAATATAACTACGACTAATACTTCCTCCTATTAAAATAGTATTAAGCCACGTGTTATTTCACATATTTGGGTTCATAGCCCGACCGTAAGCTTTACGAGTAAGTGTAAATGAGTGTTTAAGTCGTCGTTTTGAAAAAAATATTAAGCCAAGGTGACAATCACGACCAGGGCCGGTTCTAAAGGTTTTAACCTTGGAAAGCCGAAAAAAATGGCTCCTAGATCCTAACGAATTAAATTATATCTAACCAATAACACGTGAAGTCATATTTCCACAAACAATAAACAAAGTCGACAGTCGCACAAATACTATCCTATCATACACGTCGTAGCCTTCTACTGTTTTACTTGTGAATGCCTCGATTTTATTTTTTTAAGTAAGCTGCTTAATTTAAGTCAATTCATTCTATAAAACAATTAAACAAAATAACAAATATTAGTAGATAATGACCTATAAGAAATGATATTCTGTCTTTTAAGAAATAAAACTTTAATTAAATAATGGGGTTAATGAAATGAATCCAAAGATATATATTTGATTAAAAACATAATTAGATTAAGTTTTTTTGTTAGATTATAACTTATTATTATCTTTTTAGAAATTTATTTTATAAAATATAGAATTTTTTAAAAATATTTTGTGTCTCCTAAGCGAGTTGGTCCTAAACGGAAGTCCACTTTGCCCCTCCTCCGAGCCGGCTATGATCACGACATAGAATTTATTGCCACAAGACACAAGGTGATTGGCACAAATATATAAGAATAATTATATAAATAGTCTGTGTATTATTACAAGTAATAAAAGATAAACTTTTAGAATGTATACATATGAGGAAAAATTAACCATCACTAGTACCACTTAAAGAGTCAATTTTAATTGCCGATATTATATGTTTAAAATTGCTACAAAGATCTTTGTATGTAACTGGACTTGAATCTTAATAAAAGTGCTAGTAAGAAGGTCCTTCTAATCTACGGGGATCTTGTGGCCATGCGAAGCTGTTTCTCGTCTTCCTGAATCCAATCTCGAGACGTAAACATTTAAAAGAATAGTTAGAAGGGACGTGGTGGCACAGATCGATTGAATGTATCATCTATATGTATGTACATGTATATATGTGTGTATCATATATATGAGAAATAAATGAGTATAAGAGGTTAGAGGGTGAGAGAAATGCTAGATAAACATACGAAGGAAAAAGGGAGAATAATAATGGGTTGAGTTCTGTTTTATAAGGAGGTAGTTCGGACCAACCCAATGGGCCAATTATTGATGTCCTAGATATATCCATCAAATGTAACGTCCATAAACTGCATAAAAATTACATTTGATAAAAATGAGGGTGTTATAGGCACATTTATTGGTTATTTAGACACTTTTCTCTTTTTTTATTTCTCTATATGTAACTTCGATATAGAGAGAGAGATAAAAAGAGAAGGGTGTTCTAATGACTCAAATGAGTTTATCAATAGCCAAAGCCATGATAAAACCATAAAGTGTTTAAACAACTAATGATAATCATTTCGACACCTTGACGGAGTGTACAACCAATTATATCATCGTTAATTGATAGCAGAAACGCGCAAAAAAGATAAGTCATAATGAAAATGTCATAGAATCACCGAAGATGATCGTGTCATTGTTCTGAAATATAGGAAGATGCCATACTTTACAAACGAATTTTCAGCATACAAGTGAGTGAATGTCATGTATCTTTTATTCTTTTCAGCGATTTTTGGTTTTTTGTTAATAGTTTTATATTATAAAGATGTGTGCACGCTTAAGATATACGTCAAAGACATGACTCTATAGGCGTCCTAAAAATCAGGTTGAACCAAACCAACCCGGTTTTGTAATCGAAAGCGTAACCACTATAACCATTAGCAGTGGCGGAGCTTGAGGAAAGATGGGGGGAGGCGAAAGTCACGAGACCCAAATCGGTGGGTGGGGGGAGGCGAACTCAATACGTATAAAATTTTCAGGCGAAATATGTATAACATTCAAATAGTCTCGAAATCAAAGATTAAACAAAATTAAACGAAGACGACAAATCCACCACCTATGAATGTTTAGTTATTTTTTAAGATTAAAAAAATGAAACTTCAATTTTATATGATTTTTAAAACGAACCAATATTTTCTAGTTTCTAAGTTTAAATAAATTATAAAAAATAAAGTTTGTTGAATTTATGGTATATGTTTATGGTTAACCAAATAAACAAATATTAAAAAGCTGGTTTTTTAACAACTACTGAATAACCGGTTTGGTCAACAAGGGCGGATCTTTATAGCGGCCGGGGGGGGGCCGCCGCCCCCCCTGTTTTTCGCCCGTAGTGTTAAATTTTAGTCCGGTAGTGTAAATTTTTGGTCAGGTAGTGTAAATTTTTATATAAATATCAAATTCGCCCCCTCTAAAAAAAATTAATTTCGCCCCCGCCCCCTATACGAGAAATTTCAAGTTCCGCCACTGTTGGTCAACACCCTAACCTGTTAGACCGGTGAGATTTTTCACCACTCAAAAACCGTTCAGTTAACCTAACCATTTATTTTTCCCTTAAATAATTGGTTCGATAATTAACCGAAACCCATTTTTGTGAATAACCTGATTTTCACACCTCCACATGACTCTACTTCATTGTATAATTGGGTTGTAGTACTGTCCAAGAGACTTTGACCGAAAATAAAATTGAATTTTTGACCGAAACTATTTTAGTAGCTAAGTTTGCGTCCTATTTTTTCTAAATTTTTTTCTTTTTCAAGATTTATAAAACTAGTGACTTTATTTTCAATCGTAACAATTTCAGTAGCTATATGCGTGACCTTTTTTGACCTTCAGCGACCGAGTTAAATTTAATTTTACTTTTTAATATTTTATAAAACTAGTAATTGTATTTACGATCCAAACAATTATGGTAGCTATATTTGTAACCATTCTTGTTATGAAATTGATTTCTAATTATATGTTAACTAGGTTATTACCCCGTGTATTACACGGGTTGAATATATAAATTATTAAATAATTAGTAAAAACAATTTATGAAATATAAAACTATGTTTAAAGATAAGATATGATTACAATTACTTATAAATAGCTAATTTAAGTAAATAAACAATAATATATTTTTCTTAAACTTTTGTTTTATAAAAAATGTATGGTTTGTAAATATTTCGTTTTAAGTAAAATGATTTTTTTTTAAAAGTTCGTTGCTTTTTTATTTTTAAAAAGTGTGTTTTTAATTTAAAATAAATAGATTTTCATTTTATTAAATTATACATTTTTAAATTTGAAAATGGTATGAGTAATATTATTAGTATTCAATATTAGTTTTAATAATAGAGAGAAATAAGAAAGTTAGTATGATGAGGTTTAGGATTACGTCACGTATTATCTTATTTTTTTCTTATTATAGATAGATTGATAGATAAATAGACAGATAGATATATAGATAGATAGGCTAGAAACCCATTTACTAAATGGATTATAGTTAGTAATAAACATAAAGATTTACAGTACGATATTTTAATATAATATATGAATATTATATACGTAATAGTTCAAGAAAATAAAACAATTATATTATTTTTTTAACTCTCTTATATAAATAGTTTTATTTTTAAACATTCGTAGTAAGATTCTTTTATAAGAGAATTTATTTTTATAAAAAACTTGTTTATTAAAAACTCTGGTTTGTAATTATTCTGGTTGTTTTAATAAGATTGTTTTAGAAAAATTCACATTTTTTATATTTTTTTAAAAAAAGGCCGGATTTAAAATATTTTGTTTCAAAAAGGTTTAGCGTTTTTGAAAATTTCATATTATATAAATTTTTTTTATTATTAGTTCCATTTAATTAAAAAAGTGTGATTTTATATTTTCTTAATAAAACCTAACTTTAAAAAAAAAACATTGTTTTTAAAAAATTTAAATGAGAGAGAAAAATATTACAATTAATAAAATTGATCTTTAATAAGAGAGAGAAATTAGTTTTAATTTTTAAATTACTATAATACTCTTTTGAATGAAAAAATAAGATGATAATGTCTAAAAACAATGACAAGTGGCAAAAAATTAGGCTAAGAGAATGACATTTGGCTTTAATAAACTTGTTTTATTAGAATCTATAGATTATATTATAAAACTAGCAACTGTACTTGTGACCAAATTTATTTCCGTCACTACATTTGCGATCGTTTTATGAACAAACAATCTCGGTCACTATTTTTGTTGACAAATTTTTTGTTAGTATTGTTAATTTTTGGTCCACTAGTGTAAATTTTTGCTCCAGTAGTGTAAATTTTTTTATATATATTGAGTCCGCCACCCTAAAAAAATTAATTTCGCCCCCCGTCCCCCGATGGGAGTGTTTAAGCTCCGGCACTGGTGATATCATAAGATGTGGTAACAAGAAAAATAAGTTTAAAGCTTGAATATTGAGATATGAGATGTTAACTTGTATGTTGTTGTGCCGAATTACGAGTAAAGTAATGTTTTAGCTAAAAGTAGGAAAAGAGTAACATTGAGTCTCAAGAGTCAAGAGACTCGTGATTAAGGCCCATTAAGAGTAGTGGGCAAAGAGTGAAATCCACAAACTAGGAATGTGGATACGGCTCATTAAGAGTAGTGGGCAAAGACTTGTTTGATTAAAAGATTGGTTTAAAGTATTAAGAGATTGCTAGGAAACTTCAAAGAGTATCCTTATCGTGTTTTCAATGCATATATGTGGATTAAATACAATTAGATATTATGATCGTAAACAATGATGAATTTTTTTTATTGGTTAGTATGTCACGTGACAAGCCACGATTGAATCATATAATTTAATATATCTTTTAGAGTTTTAGAATTCAAAATATGTTTAAAGGGTTTGGTTGGAGGAGTTCGGCCTAAGGGAAGTGGTATTATTGGTAAATAATGATGAACAAGACTTTTTTTGTTATTGGTTGGTATGTCATGTGACAAGCCACGATTGGATAACAAACTTTTTTGATTATCCTTTTTGGATTTTCAGAAATAAAAACATGTTAAAGGGTTTACTTGTAAGGGTTAAACCCAAAAAGAATGTTTTCCCTAGTGTTAATGTACATCGATTGACTGTCAAACCTACCCGGGTTTTTTATTTGTAAACTATGATAAAAAGTTCTCTTTTGTGATTAGTTGGTATGCCATGTGGCAAGTCACAATTTGACAAAATAATTTTATTTTATCTTTCTTTTTTTTTGGTTTTTTCAAAAATTAAAATGTGTTTAAAAGGTTTAGTTGAATGGACTAAACCCAAAAAGGAAGCTTGTCGTATGGTAATGTTAACCCATTGACTCACACCCGGGTTCGACCCAAGGGGTTGTAGTTTTCGTTTCCGAATATGTTTTTGGGTTTTCTATCTAGTATTTTTTTTTTAAATACATCGAATTACTAACGCGCTACACTGGTTATAACATTCATTGTAATGTAAAGATTTAGATTATGTATTTGAGTAATTTTTCAATCTTTCTACTTTAATATAAGGGTAAATAGAAAGAACACATGACATCACCACATTCATTCTTATCAAGTTTTTTTCCCGCTTCTCTCTTTTATTATATAATCATATTAATTACTAATATTTTTTAATTCTTTTTAATATTAAAATAATTTGTAATAAATTAAAAAAATATCTTTTTATTAGTGTTATTTCTAAAGAAATAATTTTTTAAAATAAGATTTTTTTAAACAAACTTTTCTAAAAATATAAAATATTTAAAATTGGTTTTTTTAAAAAGTAAAATTTTTATTAAATAATTAAAATTATGAGTTATAATAAGAAAGTTTTTATAAATGATATTTTTTAAAATGTTCTATTTAAATTAAAATATTTTATTCAATTTATAATAAAAAAATTCAATCATATCTTATATTAAAATATTATTTTATTATTAACAAATTTAAATTCTATTTAATATTTTATTTATTCAACACGTGTAATACACGGGTTAACTAAAGCTAGTATTTTATATATTACTTCTTAGCATCAAAAACTTGTAAAATGCATTTCTATCTTTTGATATTCAATAACTCTTGCTGATAAAATATAAATAAACGTTACACTATCAAAATAAACGTTTGACCGACAAACCGAAAAAGTTAATTGAACATTTGATTTCTAGTATTCTTTTATCTACTTTCAACCAAACAGAGACTATCAAATACCTTACTTTCAGCTAACCTGACTGCTTTCTAGTAGACTTAATCATTGGCTGATCTCATACGAAGTTGAATAGAAAGATGACATGTGTTCGAACTTAACCAAAGCTGACTGGTGCGCCACTCGACTAGCCCCTAGCCGGCCTCTCACGGCTAGCTAGCCCGTAGCCGACGTTTCTCAACCCGAATTTGGTAAAGTTTGATACAAGTACAAGCTCATCATTTTCCAGATGGGATTAAGCCAATGATTAAGTTGGCTAGATTAAAACTGATTTAAACAAAAGAGTATTTAACATCTTATTATTGATCGACAGTAAATAAAAATCATACTAAAATCACATGTTCGTTTTCACAAAAATGAGTCAGTCACACGTTTATTTGGTAATAAGAAAACATATTTTACAAGAATAAATTTACCAAATAAAAAAAAAGAAACTTAAAAACACACAAGCCCACTTTGCCGTATACCATACGTCCACCATAACTATGAAAGAAGGTTAGTCATATTCCAAAGCAACTCAACTTAAAAAAACCAACAAAAACTTGTACAAGCAAAAAGAACCAAAAAAACTCAAAGAAAGCAAAGCACCTTCATGTTCATCAACCCAATCCACTTCAAAATCTTCACAAAAACCAAAATATAAAGAACCATGAAGATGGGTCTATCTTAGGGAAGGAGTATGTTGACATAAATGAAATTTACCATATTGGGAAAGAATTAGGAAGAGGGCAGTTTGGTGTCACATATCTTTGCACTGAGAAGGCCACAGGAGTGAAGTATGCATGCAAATCGATATCGAAGCGAAAGCTTGTGACGAAGAAGGAGATGGATGATGTGAAGAGGGAGATCATGATGCTGCAACATCTAACCGGACAACCGAATATTGTCGAGTTTAGGGGTGCATATGAGGATGAAAAGAGTGTGCATTTGGTGATGGAGTTGTGTAGTGGTGGTGAGCTTTTTGATAGGATAACAAAGAAGGGGAGTTATTCTGAGAAAGAAGCTGCAAAGATTGGGAGACAGATTGTGAATGTGGTGCATGTGTGTCATTTTATGGGAGTTATGCATAGGGATTTGAAGCCTGAGAATTTCTTGATGGTGAGTCAAGATGAAGATTCTCCATTGAAGGCTACTGATTTTGGGCTTTCTGTCTTCATTGAAGAAGGTTAGTGATCATCTTTGCAATCTTTGTTTATTTATCAATTGATATGGTTATCAAATGATTAAGTTGATGTTTAAACATGATCTAAACGGTTATTTTGTAGGTTATCTTGTTTATCTGGTTTTATTTCTATCAAATTTGTCTTAAATCATGTTAGAATTTTGTAAATTGATAAAAACAATAGGTTTTTACATCAAAAGATTTAAATGGAAAAAATTGGGAATATATACGTTAATATCGATTATTTCTTTTAATTAAATAATGTATTTAACCTAAGGGCAGTTGTTTATTTAAGTGATAAACTATACCCTTGAACTTAATAATATTGATGATCCCTCGATGATTCGTTGGTGAGATTTTTTTTCTGGTTTGGGATATCATTCGGAATTATCAATGGATGATTATAGTTTTTAGTTTTTTATTTTTTAAAGTTTAGTTTTTTGTGGGTTTCCCCGGTAATCTGTGGTCAGTTTTTGACACTTTTTTATTGATTATCTTTTTTTAATTAAATAATGTATTTGATCAACCAATAGTGTTCTTTAGTTTTAGTATATAAGTATTTTTGAGCTTAACAATGTTGCAAAGTATAATTCCTTGAACTTACCTTTTGGCTCACGTTAGGCACAAGCCATTATTGGAATATTTGTACATTTAGAAAATATATTATGTTGCTTGCTATAATGAAAATGAAAAGAAATGTAATATACATAATTTTCAAATTAAAAGGATCTTTTAAAGAATTTGTGACACAAATTGTATTGTAACTGAAATATAAAGCTTATGAAGCAAGATTTAAATTCCATTGCAAATTAGTAAAACCTAATTTTTAGTGGTGCGTGCACTATTTTTTAAAGATATAAATAAAAATTAGTGGGGTTAAGTTCTTATCAATTTAAACATCTTGGTCATGTTAAACCAATTTAACATAATTAAAACTAAGTTAGATACTTGTATGTTACACGAGCTGAAATAAAAAATTATATAACAGATATGATATATGTATAATCTGATATATGTTATAGATAAGATATTAATGTAAGTATTATATATAGCAAATATATTTAAGTTATAAACAATAGTATACTAGAAAAAATAATAATTATAAGACAATTATGCTATTAATATAAATAAAAATTTTAATATGGGTGATTATAATTATATTATTATTTAAGCTTGTCACAATAAAATGTTAAAATATAGTTACGAACATAACATATTATGATAATGATATTGAATCATATATATAGTAGGAATAAATAACTTTAAATTGTTAAAATCACACACGTCAATTTTGAAATGAAATATATGTTTACTATTTTTGAAATGTTATTTTAAAAATTATGTAATACTATAAATATGGAAACTATTTAAAAGTTTGTAACATAAATTTATTAATAATAAAAAATATTATTGAAATCTGATAAAAAAATATAAGAATACTAAAAATATTTAAAAAAATTAATATTTCTAGAATGATAGAGATGATGTCACGTGACACATATGTGACGCCTAAATAGACATAAAAGCCATGTGAACAAAAATTAAAATTATTCTTTTATTATAAGTTATATATAATACTCAACTAATTAAACTACGGCTATTATATTTTTTACTTCACTGGATAAAACGTAAGCGCAAAATTAAAGTTCCAGAACAATATTATAATGAAATAGGAATTTTATTATAATAGATATTTGATGAATAGTGACTGACTAGCAAATACGTGTAGTGCACATTGAGTCAACGAGTAAATGATGATATGACAGGTCAACCAGGTCAATGAGGTTTTGTCTCGATTCCCTTGAAAGTCTTTCAATATGCCAAATCAACGTCACACATAATCATGTTCATGCGACTTTATACAAAAGCAAATAGGCCCACCATGTTGAACTATTATATTTAGAAAAAGAACTAGACAACCTTAACTATCAATATTAACGGACTATATTATATGATGATTCTAGTCAATAGAAGCAATTTAAGAGCATCTCTAATAAGTGTTTGATTGTGTTATTACGTGGAGAATGCTAGGTTGATGTGAGAGTGTGTGATGCGGAAAGAGGAATATTCTTTTAGAAGGATGAGGCATATGTGGCATTTAAGTGTCTTACCTTCATCGGCAATTTGACGTACCTAGATAATAAGAATGGGTGGCGGCCGTTCACATTAAAAATTTTTAGCACTATATACACACGTGAAAATCCTAATAGCATGCTATAAAATTTTACAATCGTCTCCAGCTACCCCTTAGTTTCTAAATGTTAACTTTTTAAATTCTAAATCCAATATTTAACATACGACCAATTAAGTTATAAACATAATATTTGGCATATAACCAGTTAATTTTAAGCTCCATTTCGATCACCACACCACCATTTCTAACCGTCGCTTTTCCTTAAACATTTTCGGTTGTCGTACTGAGGTAACATTATTATGTATCTGAGAGTTTTAATGTTTTATATAGTTGCTTTTTTAGTTTAGATTATTACTGATAAGGAATTAAGGAATAAGATTATAATTTGAAGAATTACATACTTTAATTCTTTGATTGTAACTTATGATTTATGAACTTTGGAATGAAATTTTAAACTTTGATTATGACCTGACCCGATCTGACCTGATCCGAACCGAAAAACTTATTTTATAGCAATACCCAAACGACAAAAATTTCCGCCTCCAATAAAATAAATTTTTTTTTTTTGCCACTTCTTATCTATATACTAGAGGTTAAGTGTTTCATGCAAGTGATAGATAATGACAATGATTAGATATAGAATAGTTACACTTCCAAAAGAAAAGAAAATTTGAGTGAAGGGATAAGAGAGAAAAATAAAACGGTGTTTGAAAGTGTTTTATAACAAGATAAAGTTTTAGGTAAAAAAAGACAAAAGGGACAGAGAGAGATAAAACAAGACGTGTTTTTAGGATGTCATATGGTGGATACCTTAATGAATGCATATTAATTAAATTTTTAGCTTTCCATTTAATATAAAACGAGAAAAAATGTCCGCACTCTACGTCGGAATGCGAGCTTTAAACGGTTGAGGCTATGACATTAACGTGGCAAAGCAGTTAAAGAAACGTGGTTAAATACATTAAGGAAATCTATGAAGTTATGACAACTTGATTGTGAAGTTTGAAATAAAGATAATTGAGGGTTATATAACAGTATCATTATTTTTTAATCGTTTGGTCTATTTTTTCATGGTATTTGCACGTTACCGTTAGTCGATATAACCCACGATACCTAAAATATATTCTATTTTGAGCACGATTTTGTTTAAAAAAGTAAATATACTAGGAGTTGAGGAAAAATTCAACAAACAAATGAAATTATTAAGGAAAAATCAAAATATATACACTACATGAGGTAAACGTACAATTTTTAATAACTTGAGGGGTTTTAAGTGATACTTTTAAAGTTGTACTATTTCCATTCATATGATTATGATTTTCTTAAGATTAATAAACAAATTTGTTTAAGAGTAATAATGTCAAAGAAGAAATTAAATATATTATTGTTGATGTTACTATTATTTTCGGAAAAACCATGCTACATTCGTTTAAAAAAACTTTTGTTAGAGCGATGAACAAGTTGAAGAAACTCGCAATAAAGGTATTCTTCCTAAGATATGAGCTTATTTTGATCAGGAAAATTGATGTTAGCATATTATAAGTAACAGAGTGGCCTTGCTATATTATCTTTCAACCACATACAACCTTTGTGTTTAACAAGCTGGTGAAATATTTTGATAATGCAATAACAACTAGTTTTCTTATTGAAGGTAATCGCGGAAAATCTAGAATCGACAGAAGAGATAAAGTGCTTGAAAAAAATGTTTAACAATATGGACACCGATGGAAGTGGTTCCATAACGTATAAAGAACTTAAAACAGGGCTATCAAAGCTTGGATCCAGGCTCGCCGAGCAAGAGATACAAGAACTCATGGAAGCTGTAAGCTCTTAACCACATGCTTACTATGACTTGTGAGGTCAAACTATCTAGTTTTCATTTCAAAATTAATGCAGTTTTCATTCACTTTTTAAGCCAAGGTACTTCAAAACTATTAGTATTTGTTACATTCTTAAACATACAAGTCATATTCTTTGAGACGAATCAAATAATCCATATTGACTTTAGAGTTAAAAACTAAATAATTTGAACTTATAAGTCAAACACACCTGAACTTTTGTTTTGCATCATTTACCAGGCTGATGTTGACAAGAATGGAACAATTGACTACATTGAGTTTGTCACTGCAACAATGCATCGACACAAACTCAATAGGGATGAGAATTTGTACAAAGCATTCCAATTCTTCGACAAAGATAATAGCGGGTCTGTTCAAACAAATCCTTTTTGGCCACTTCAAATAATGATAAAAATTATTGCTTGACAGAACTTCTGCTACAGATATATTACTAGAGATGAGTTAAGACATTCCATGACTCAATACGGCATGGGAGATGAAGAGACCATTAATGAAGTTCTTGATGATGTTGATACTGATAAGGTTAAGAACAACCATAAACTCCTAATGCAATTTTTAAGTGAACCTAGCCTCTTGTTCAAGACCGTCCATGTTTTATTTTAAACGGGTCAAATCAAAGACCTTGAAGCAAAAGGAAAGGGATCATGGGTCGAATAGCTTGAAAATCACCTAAAATTTATTTTAAACGCATGTAATTTTTTAACTTGTTTTATTTTAAACTAACTCCGCTTGGCTAAACAATTTCAACCATACTGAAAATGACGCATTTCGACCAGACCCATTTTGACCGGTTAGCCAATCCACCGATTTTACCATGTCTAGACCCTATGATTCCTCTATTAACCCGTCAATATGAATAACTTAACCTATAATATTTTCTTATCTAATTATTGTTGATGATAGGATGGAAAGATTAACTTTGAAGAGTTTGTGACAATGATGAGGAAGGGAACAGTTGAAACAGGTGAAAATGTCAAAATACATGAACTTGGTTTGTAGTGTGTTAATAACAACTCCCAAGGATTTTGGGTTTGAGTGTTTGTTGTGTGGTAAATAATTAGCCAAAGGTTAAAAAAAGTAATTAACTTTTTGTGCTTTGATTTAATTATAAGTGTGTATGGTAATAATCTCTCTCATGGAGTTTACTCCATACAAAGAGTCAATGTAATACTTGATGTGTAAGATTTCAGCTTTCAAATATGGTTTTTTAACTTGTAAATTATTTTTTTCCTTCTTTCTTGTAGTTTGTAAAATAAAAAGAACACATGCGGTTTCATACGGATGGTTTTCGGTTGCCACTCTAAGGAAATGCGCGTGGATGTTGATAGGTTGTATTTTAGCTTTCAAGTTCACATATTCCTTTTATAACAGTAAAAAAAATTCATTCTCGAATGATATCTAACATATATGAAGTCAATGTGACACATGAACAAGATATATACTTGGTTGGCACAGTATTCTTTTAAAGTACAATATCTATACTAACCGATGTACTTACGAGATCCACAAAGTCTCCTGCTGTGTCTTTAAACTAATAACTCTCACGCCCATAGTGGCAATGCGTACGTCGCATCTAAGGTTCGTGCTTGGTGCATCAGGAAGTGGATGTTGTGGAATACAAGACAAAAATCCATCACAACAACATACACTCTTGACCTACAAAAGAATGAATTATAAGCCTAATTAAAGAATGACTATTAGTTTATACACCGGATACATCACAAAGAATATATTGTAATCTTTGATATTGAGTAAAGCAAGAACTATTAGTTCAAACAAACTGCACTACGAAAAGGGAATTATGCTATATCTATAACTATCGTATAATCCATCCACTCTACAATTAAAGATTTCAATAATGAACTGAATTCTGTCTTCAATTAGCTCATTACCTTCAAAGTTTCTCACAATAGATAAAGAATAATATTTGTCAAAAACACATAAATGATCACAAAACAAGTGATTACAGACTATATGAAGTTTCAAAATACGTGTATCTATATGAAGTTTCAAAATACGTGTATTGAAAAAGACTGGCAATTAAACAAAAATAAGATTATATCTCTATCGGATTTCCTGTAAATGCAACCATCTGCGGATATGTCAACTATTGCAATAGATGGATCTTCGGGTGGAGATGAATATTCCCATGCCAATGACACTCAATGTTCAAATGTTCAAAGTGAAAGAAGGGTTGAAAAGTAATTCCTCAAATATATAAATTGAACAATAATTTTTTTTTTTCTTCACTCACAATCATTTACAATCATTTTTTAAAATATTAGAAACACACTCACATAAATATAAGAAAACTACTGTGAATGCTCTTATAGAGACGTGAAAGGGATGAGATGTAATTCCTCTTGCATCTTATTTATATATTTATTTTTATTAAATTAAATAATACTTTTTAATCAACTTTATTATTTTTTATATCTCTAAAGTCTTATCCAATAAGAAAAAAATAGTGAGTTGGTAAATATAAGTTTTTACTATTTCCATATATGGTCTTTATAATTTGGGTATTGTTATAGTAAAAAAGAGATTTAATTTAAAAAGTTTAAGAAATATTGTGAACTTGACAAATGTCTTATTATTATTTTAAAAAGAAGCGTATTTTGGTAATTATATCAAATAAGTTTATTGTGTCTTATACGTTCATTATGTCAAATATCAGTTTATTGTGTCATATATTTTACATCATTTGTTATATATATTCATCATTGTGTTTTACGTTTTATATCATTTTATATTTTTTTGTCACTGTTTCAATAAATTATGTAAACTAATTATTAGATATCATTGTGTTTTACTATTAAAAGTACATATGCAATGATATACTTTCGCTTGATGTATTTTTTAAAATTCATAGTGTTGAACGTAATACAATGTGTTATTCTTATCATTGTTTTATTATAAATTATATAAACTTGTTGTTATCTATCATTGTATTTTATAATTAGAAGTAGACAAAAATAATATTTCACAAATGTATTTTTCAAAACTCATAGTGTTCAAGATAACATAATGACGATAATAAAACACAATAAGACATTGTGTTATTTTGTCAATGTTTTTAATTTACTAGATTAATTAGTTTTTAATATATTATTGTACCTTGCATATTAAAGATAAACAATAATATTATTCCACTATTGTATTGTTATAAATTCATCTTTATTAAAAAAACACAATAGTATTCAAAAACACAAAATAACTAACAAAAATACACAATAAACTGCACTAAAGACATAATAACGAGACACATGCTTAAAAACATAAAAAAATAAATTATCTTTTTATATTATAATACTGCACTCGTTTTAAATATAAAAAACGCTCGTTTTTATTGTGTAATATTTAAAAAAAAATAATATCGTACATAAAAGTTATAAACGTTTAAAATAATGGGGAAATTTACAAAAAGTCAACAAAAATAACTATTTCTAAAATACTTGTCTAACAAACTTTTTTCTACAATTTAATCTCAACCATAATTCATCTCTAATCTCAGCCATAAATCATCTTTAATCTCAACCGTTGATTAAGATGATTTATAGTTGAGATTACTTCTTATATTTTTAGTTTAAGGAGACTTTTTATTTGAGCATTTCTCTTATAATTTGTGAAAACTAAAAAAATATAAATAATGAGATGGTATAAGTTTTTTTATGTTAAGTAAGATCATACAAACTCTAATAGGGTGGTCTGAAAAAGATCTTCCTATGTTTTGCTCTTCTTTTACTTTGAAAACAAAAACTAATTCGTAAATTCTGACATGTTTAGAAAAAAATGAAAAAATTCCTTAGTATCAATCGAAAAGTTCATATCCTTTGTTTTCACATTTGAACATCTAGTTAAAACATTTAGAATTTCATCACCTTCTATTTTCAATAATATTGGTGACTATCACCTCATGAATATGGTATACATTTAACTTCTTTCAAGTGTAAAATTAGATGGAATTAAGATAATCAATATGTTGTTAAAAAAATTAAAACATTTAGATGCATGACTATTAGACATAGAATTGAACTAGTGTTCAAAACACTTGCAAAAGAAAGACAATCACATGATCTCAAATAAACAAGAGAGTTTAGAACCAAATAGCAATTTAAAATGTGACTTTCCATTAAACACAAATTAATGCATCTCATTTATCAAATAAGTAGCTGTTAAAATACAATCATTTCATGTATCAAAAGGAATCCTTCCTGAAACATAAGAAACCTAACAACATTAAGTAGGAGTCCATCTTTTCACTCAACTATACCGTTGTGGAATATGACATATGAAGCCTCATGAAGTATTCTATTTTTTAAATAAAATTGTTTCACTTGATAATTAAAGATTCAGTTTCATTATCGGTGCAAAATGGTTTTTTAAGTGTTTATCAAACTGATTTCTCAACAAATTAATAAAATTATTAATATCTATACTATATAATAAAAGAAGTTTTTTAGGGACACGTGGCAACTTCTGGTGAAATCTAAATTATTGTTTTCCGTCTCTCTCTCCTATTAAATGAAAATATTTTTAATTAAGTAAACTAAATAATTAGATACCCAAAGTATAAATCTTCTTATTCTAATAAATTATTAAAACATGCTAAATCGGTAGATTTCAATTATATCTTATCTTAGAATATAATTTTTATAATTCTTGATTTTTATTATTTGTTATTTATAATTTCTTAAATTTTCATTATTTGTTATTTTATTAATGACTAATGGCATGTAGCATACAATATATTATTAAAGTCTAATGATTATGTTAACTTTTTTCTACCCATGTAATACATGGGTTTCTAATCTAGTTATTCAAATATATCTATCTTAGACTTTATCAAACACACCCGTACTCCCCTTGAATTATCATCCACGATCGTTGAAAAAATATTGTTCCTTTGTTTACGACTCTAAAAGGACCCCATAAATCTAGATGAATCAAATCCCCTAACCTATTAGTTTAGTGATTATTGTTTAGCTTAATTTATGGCAAATATCACAACTGAAGTTCTTTTAAACTTTCCAACATAGTAAACAAAAAATGTTTTTTTAACCAAGATTGGCTCAGAAATGTTTGATAATGATCTATATTTAAATAACTGTCCACATATATTTGTAATATTAAATTTGAAGGTAATCATTCATTTTCAACGCTATAACTAATTCTTTTGAATGGTTTTCAACGAATGTGATGTTGTCTTATAAAATTGTTCTCTGGCCAAACAACATAAGTCGAAGAGTTTATAACTCACCTCATGGTCCCAACCTCACTCAGTCGAAGAGTGGTAGCACATGTTCCATATGTAAGGTGGGTTGGACGGTGGTAAATGTATAGGCTAATTTCTTTTGATTAATGTATTAAAAACAAATGTAATTTTGTAGTTTTCTTCTTATTTTTATAACTCAAACGATTTAGAATAATGATCATGTGACGTATATATAAATTAACAACTGTGCACAACGTTTTTGACTCTCGTTATCAACTAAACAATTATTCTATAAGAACCATCTGGCCCACGTTAATTACCCTTATATTGTCGTTTCAAGGCAAATTTTTTATAACTTACAAAATTCTAACTTTATTCTTTAAAGATCGGATGTTCAAAAATATTCTATTAAAACTTATTCTTAAAATAGTTTAGAAATTTACTTAGTAGTAGTTTTAAACTTTTAATATATTAAACTTATTTTTAAAAGTCTATGCTAATAAGGCTGTCTGTAACGCAACAACATATATATCTTATAGACAACATGATACATTAGCTTTTTACATATTTTTCCACAAAATATTTTTTTTTTACTTACAACACTACCATATATACTCATTCTTTTAGCAAATATACCCCTTCTCTGACATGTGAAACCAAAAAAAATTTTACTTACAAAACTATATATTATACATATTTTTTTTTGTTAAAACCGTTCCAAACTATATTTTCCAACTGCTCTAAAGGAGTGTTTCTATACTATTGAAAATAGTTACCAGTACAATATTGCATGTGGGATGAAAGCAACATCATTACGTACATGCGGCTTGCGGATGCTTGCGTTTTGGACCGTCTAAAAGAACAACTTTTGTGAGAATTGAAATAGAATAATTGTGTTACATTGATGCACGGATTATTGATATCGTATGATTATCACTACTAAGCTCTTTTAATTAACTTATGAAAACTATGCATATTACAAGAAAGCTAAGATGATTAAATATAGCAAGAGAAGAAAAGATTGTTATATATATCACATTTAAAATAAGATATACAAGTGTTTATATGTTTGTACTTCTACATTTAAAATTTAAATGTGTATTAATAATTCTCTCTTGTAATACATTAATTATAGATTAAGAAAAAACAAAGACATGAACACTTGCTAATCAACACTCAACCTAAAATGTATTGACTCCTTATTCAACTTCTCTTGTTTGTAGATGTTTTTAATATATAACATTATTTTTTTTTTATTTTGTTTGTTAAATACACTTTATGACATTCGATTATCAGTCTAGATATTTAATAATCACAAGTTAAATAAAATATGACTTGTTATTTAGGGACTTAATTATAGAGTAATCATAGACGTTAATATATATTTTTATTCGTAAGCAAGTTTGTTAAAATAGATAATTAATCATGTATAAGAGAACTCAATTCAAAAGAGTATTCTAATGGGAGGAGAGAGTTATTTGATCTATAATCTCACATAAATTGTTCATATAACCAATAGGAGACGCGCACGTCTCATACGTTACAACGGTTTCAATTCATAGAATTAACTTTTTTTTCTTATTTCATTTTTATAAATGAGTTTTTAGTTTCTAGCTAGCTAGTTATTAAAAAAAAAGTTGTTCTGAGAAAATATTTTTTTTTTGAACGACTAGTTAGTGGTTAGTTGTTAGTATCATCAAGTTAGTAATATTAATCAATGCCAAATTTTAAATCTTGTACCTCCAAAGCCTCATTCCTACCCATTAACTATTAGGTCAAGAGATCATCGGTATGAAAATATTGCGTTTGATATAGAGAAAAGCAAAGTTGTACCTCTCTTTGCATTTGTCTACGTCTTGCATAATTGCATGCATGTGATAATGTGGGATTCGTTCTGGTCTTCGGATGCATTCTACTTTTCCTTTTTTTTTTCTTTTTCTTTTTTCCCTTTTCTCACGTGCTTAACATTTATAAAATTAGAATAAAAGAATCTAAAATTTGTTGTTATATATTTTTTCAGAAAAAATAAAACGTGAGTGAAAACAAATATTATTTTAAATTAAAAGCATGATGTATTTTGTTATAACTTAAACACTCATGCTTAATGCTTATAATTGAGAAACCAAAAATCATTGTTTAATTAAAGGAAGATTAATATTGGCACTTCTATTGAGTCGAATGGAAGGGTAATTTTGTTTTCATTTGATTGCACTTGCCGTTCTTAATTAAGGGGGCGATGGGTGTAAAAATTTGTACCATTTGAACCCACTTAATTAACCAAATAGATGGATGTCACCTTGCATGATTAAAATAAACCCTTTGAACCCCAAATTGAAGAGCATGTAGGGATGAGCATTTGGTACCTAGTACTCGTACCGGTACCGGTAACCAACTGGTACCGAAAATATATATAAGGTACCGGTACTTGATTTTCTTATATTTCGGGATTGGTACTAACCGGTACCGGTACCGGTACTTTACCCAAAAGTCCCGTATAGTCCCGCTAGTACCCAAATATGAATATGTTATTTTGGAATATTTTGTTTTGTTATATTTTTCACCCCATCAACTAGTGTTCTATTTTGACTTTTGAAGATAATTATTATTATTATTTTAATATCATTCTTTTTTACTTCACTACAATGTCAAAAGATATACTATTTAATTATTTATGATTTTAATACAAATGAATGGTGGACTAGAGTGTGAATTAAGTTAGCAGGGAATGAGAAAAAGTAAATAAACTATCATTTTATGTGGATACTTTTTTAATATTTTATTTTTGTTTAGTTATTATAAATTTTTAGAGGTATCGGATACCAAACATGTACTGGGTAACAGGTACTAGGTACCGTAACCAAACATGCACCATATAGTAAGTCTAAAAAATAATGTTGTGTATGCAACGGGTACCAAAGAGGTACTGGGTACCGAAATACCGGTACCGGTACCTGTACCCATATACCAAATTCGGTACGGTACCGGTACTCGTTTTTTATAAAATTCGGGACCGGCTACTTTCGATAATGGTACCGGTTCGGTACAGGTACGATACCGAGCTCATCCCTAAGAGCATGTACATTTTTTAAACCCTTTAAATCCTCCACTCAATCAATTAGTATCAACTCGCATCCCAATCATTAACACCTCATCCCTCTGTTAATCTTTCTAACGGGTTCATAAACCCGCCCAACCCAAATCTTTTTCAGCCTGCAAAGTTGGTGGTATGCGGTGTATCCACCGAAACCGATTAGATGAACCCTTTGGTGCCCCATTCACGCTTAGAGAATAAGTAATGATTTATAGATGGGAAGTGGGTTGACAAGAGCTTCTTGGTACTCTGCTTGAAGGACCAGACTCAACAAATTTGTTGTGATTAAAAAAAGAAAAAAAAAACTTGAACAACTCTGCTATTTGTTTGAGCGGACTCTAATCAATTATCATAACAATTTATTTTTTCGATCTTCTCTTTTCTAATAACTTGTGAAACATATAATTTGATTTTTCTATAATAGCTTGTCGTTGCTATTTTTATAAGCATCTAAATACACATTTAATATGATGATATTTTAGCAACATTCTGATATAAATTTTATTGAAATCAAGGTGTTTGAATATTTTTATACCTATAAGACCAGAAAGTATTTTATTTCAAAATCGATTCACAGTAAAATTTATGTCGGGTGCCAAGTAAACCAAAGGTTGTATTTGGATTATATATATATATATATATATATAATGAAAACAAATTATATGTGAAATGAATTATAGACGTTCGGTTTGCGTCTGATCCAGTTCTGAAAAATTAATTTAGTCATCTAGCCATACAACATCAAAATCTTTGTAAATTAGTCAAACACTTAATTTCAAATATGCATTAAAGGTCTTAAGACCAATTCTTGTCATCTAAAAATAATATTTCAATTTCTTAAATAGATAGTTGGAATGCTAAAATATTTAACATACTAGATGCTACGGGTTCAAGAACTTCAAGGCAGGTTATGGAGTAGATTATAAATCATTTTTTTTTTTAAAGAATACTTATGCAAAAAAAATTTACTTATAACCATTCCAACAATAACTGATTCGTCAATAAGTCAAAATCCAACATGACGATTTAACCAATGAAGGTTCAACCCATACTAATCTTACCTTCAACCGTCCGATTTTAACAACATTCTTTGTAATATTTAATTCTTTTCAGAATTCCAATCTTACATGCGTCATGATTTTGACATAATTTGTCAAGTTGTCTAGCATAGAAAGTGGACACTTTCAATGACGAGTGATGAAAATGACTTTTAGGTACCGTAGTATTATTTCATCCTATATAATATACCAGATAATTTCAAACGGTTAGAATATTTATCACACATTGAATATTATCCCATGCATTGATTTTGCTTAGTCATATTTGCCCTAATTTGACCCACATCTCTCCACTAACCCTCATTTCCTCCCTCTTTCCTCAAATACTGAAATCACCATATTCTATCATCCTATATACACACACACACACACTGTTGCACACACAAACACAAATTGTATAATCATAGTTCATTACATACACAAAATACATACATAGTGAGAAACAATCACACAGTTTTTATAGAGAAAAAACAAGATTTTGGTGTTAAAAATGGAGCACCAAAAGACATCAACAAAATCAATGAGCAAAATCTTGAACTTTCTTCCAAGAGCAACATCATCTGTTTCATTTCAACACCCTCAACTCTACAGTCCGGCGAAAGATAAGAGACCATCGGAAAAAACCCACAAATCCCACCTCGGAATCGGCTTCTCCGGCCCCATGGTTCCCATAGTTTCGCCGGAAACTCGCCGGAAAATCAAGAACGACAAGAAAAGCTCATACACGATTGCATACGAACCCACATCGCCAAGAGTCTCTTGTATGGGTCAAGTTAAGTGCAAACACTATAGGAAACTCACCGGTAAAGCTACCAACAGGTTACCGAACAATAAGTTCTCACGAACGACGTCGTATACGCCGGTGAGAACTTACTATAATACCGAAGAAGATCAAGAAAAGGTCCAAGATCAAGAAAAGGTCCAAAATGTTATTAAAACCGATATGGTGGTCGTTAAGAGAAAGAAGAAATCAGGGATTCTGAGGTTATTTAGCACCCTTAGGAAAACTGATGGAAGTGACAACATGTGTGAGAGTAAGAAGACGTTGGGTGTTGAAAAAGCACCATGCTTGAGCACGATGAAGAGGTTTTCGAGTGGGCGAAATGCGTTTATGAGTTTTGATTGGACGACACAGGTGGCGCCGGTGGATGGTGGTGGCCGGAGCTGTTTTAGTGATGATGAGAGAGAGGACGGTGGAGAGGCGGTGATGGCGTCATCGGCGCCGGTGACGGTGGAGAATAGAGGGGTTGTTTGTGATGGTTTTGTTAGGGTTGGAGGTGTGAAGGTGGAGGAGAGGAAGGAGATTAATTTGTGGAAGAGGAGAATGATGGCTCAACCTCAGCCACTTCAAGTTCATGCTGCTAATTAGGTTTAGTTTTTGTTTTTGTTTTTGTTTTTTTATGACTTTAGTATGTTAATATTAAGGAATATTTGAGTCATTTACGATGTATTAAAACCAAAGTTTGTGTGACATATTCATGTTGGTCACCGATTTGGTTTTTTAATAGATGGTAAATGAGTAAATCATGAGTAAATGTATCATTTGGAGCTCTAAAAGTGAAATGCATTTTTATTTCATTTACAACTTTAGAGTTTTAGTACTAGAGATTGAGTATGATTTCTTAGACTTGCACTTTTATGAATATATGATCGGTGATAAGCAGATTTCTTAAATTAAGGGGTTGATAAAGATTATGGGTTGTTAGAGGAGTGTAAAGATTTGTTTTAAGTGGGTATTGGTGTCCTGGTTTGTTTTGCATCAAATATGTTTTAGTCTTATCATTGAAGTCGATTAATTATGGTTTTGAAAATCAAGTTATGTTGTGTTTGTTTTAATCTTAAGATTATGAAGTTATTTAGTTTGTTATACTATTAATTGTTAAGAATTATCAAAATACTTGTGTGATAATAAAACAATCATTTTGAATTCACATATGCTTTTAAACACATTCACGATTTGCATTTATTCCTTAACTTTTGACTTTTTTGCTCTTAGTGAGGTTATTTGTTTTGTTCTCAACTTATGATCTTATCATGATTCATGGGTATCATCTAAATGTCTTTCATTAGCTAGGGCATTCCATACAATGCAAATGTATCGATCATTTCAATAAGTGGTAATAGTAACAATTTTTAGAGTAAATTACAAAATTGTACCTTTATTAATATATGAATTATATAATACATTTTTTAGTTTTAATAATTACATGCGACAATGTTATTTTTTAAACAAATTTGCATAATTGTAATTTTGTACACTAACTCTCATCGAAATATGCAGCACCTAACGCCCGGCCCAGTCACCTTTCAGAATGGGGGATCCCCATTGGCAACAACCACGGTAGTAGTTGCGGAACTACTGGGCTGGGAGAGGACAACCTCTTGTTCCTGCTAACTTAGTCATGTATATCTCACATAAAAAGTATTTTTGTCATCACTTTCCACATCTGATATAGTAAAAAAAATAAAAAGATTTAAAAAAAAAATAAGCATTGCACCTAATTAAATGTCCTAAATGAAGTACACAATTTGCTCATGTGCTTTAATTTCCGATCAGCTGGATGAAAATATCAAATAAAAAATAATGTTAATAAGAAGATATGTATTTATAAATTATCGATGCTAATGTTTCACATCCACCAAAAAAATAATAATAAAAGGAATCAAGGCATTAAAATTACAGTGCACAAAGTAAAGATGTAAGTCTAATTCATTAAAAAGTAAAGGCTTTCAAAAACTTCAAGGGCCGAACAGTGAAAAAGATGTTATGAGTTGTGGTGAAGATGACCGTGTTGAAGTATCAAAGAGAGGGAAACACTGGATATAATGGTGTTGAGCGTAAGAAGAACGCTGGTTCACCGACTTGCCTAACGCTCTGATATCTTTTTATTTTATTTTTTCGTTTAGACTGATTAAAAAACATCTTATTTTTTTTAATATATTAGATGTGAAAAACAAATAACAAAAATATTCATCGTGTGTGAGGCACATGATTAGGTTAAATGTACATGTGGATGAGAGTTAGTGTAAATAATAATAAATATGCAAATTTTAAGAAAAAACTTTTCGTATAATTATTAAAACTAAAAAACATATCATGTAATTTCATATATAAATAAAAGACAATTTGTAATTTACTCCACTTTAACTTATGAAAAAACCCGTCGTAACGCGCGGGATAATCACTAATTATTCTTATATCCATGTTGAAACTTGAAACCAAATAATAAATAAATAAAAAAAAGAAGAGTTGACCGACTAAAATTTGACATTTTCAGTCTCTTATTTTCTTACTATTATGAAATTATTTGTATGTAAAGGCAAATTTAACATTTTCAGTCTCTTATTTTCATACTATTATGAAATTATTTGTATGTAAAGGCATTTATCATATAGGGGCTGGTTACTATACAAAATATAATTTTCGGACGAAGCGTACGAAGTCACCAGAGTGTGACACGTATTTTTTAGCGGAGAGGTGGTTTTGTTCGCGCTACAATTACGCATAAAAGTTATATAATAACGCAAGTTATATTCCTAATTACGCATGTTATATCTATTATTATGCAGATAAAAATTACTCAGTTATAAAAAATAATCACGCAAGTTATATTGATAATTACGCTAGTTATGTTGATAATTACACAGTGAATAATCACGCAAGTTATACGCACAGCACATTGACATTTTTCTTAAAAAAATATTGTTTATTTAAAAAAAAAGGATAGCAATATTATACTCATATTAAAAAGGATAAAATGCTTGTTTTTATGGTATATTTTAAAAAAAATAATGGCATATGAAAAAGTTATGTGTTTAAAAAAAAGGGAGAAAGTTAAAAAAATAGTCAACAATTGTATTTTATTACCAGTTCCACCTCTCTGGAAACATTATTTGCGTGATTATTACATATTAAATCTGAACCGTTCATCTATTAACTTGATGATTCTTGTTGCTTCGTACCTTTTGCACGAAAACAACAATTTGTACCGTAAACTTTCCCTTATCATATAAACATGGACATTTTTAAGTTTTAACTTTTGGTTTGAGATCCAAAGGCTTGACTCAAATATTTAAGGTGACTACTTAAGGAAACGCATTGGTCATCATGTCATTTTTATTATTAAAAGTGTCAAGAAGAACAAATAGCGTGTTGTTACCTGCTACGGTGTTTATTAGCAACGTGGGGCTAGAATATAATGCATGTGCCTTTTATCTTAAAAAGTAGGCCAGCAAACGCATACCACACACGCGTAACCTAGAACATGTTGAGTCGAGTTGGAGGGTTACTAAACTATTTTGTCAATTGTAAAGGCGCGCTTATTTGCTACCATTCTAACGAATAGAGGTGTACAGATCGGGTGGGTTGGAAGCTAGTTCAGTTAAGTCAAGAAAAGTCAAAACTAGTTTTTTATTTAAACTAGTTCGGATTGAAACCCGTTTGGGTGAGGTAACAGACCTCGTTTACACCGGATTCAATCAAGTTTGAAACAGGGTCAAAACCCATTCGGTTTGGGTTGCACTACAGGGTCAAAACCCTCCGCCGAGCTGGAGAAACTTCCGGTGACCACCGGGAAGGATCTGGTGTTGGGGACGGAGTGTGCGGTGTGTTTGGATGATGTTGAACCGGAGCAACTGGCTCGGGTGTTTCCGGGTTGCAACCACGGGTTTCATCTAAAATGCGCCGATACGTGGCTCTCGAAGAACCCGGTTTGCCCCGTTTGTAGGAATAAGCTCGACTCCGGTTTCTTTGCTCCTACCGAAACAAACCCGTGTTAAAATTTCCATCGGTTAACAACTTTACATGCTATGTTTCATCATGTGTAGTTTTTTTTTTTTTTTTTTTAATTTCATTTCTCTGTTTTGAGAATGTAGAATTAGTGATCATCATTTGTTATTTAATTGATTATTATTATTATTATTAGTATTGAAAGTGAAGTATGAAAAACAGAGGATCGGATGAAATGGAAGATGGTTGATGTACGTGAGACGAACGCGCCGCTAGGAGGAGTGAGTGTATGAATGACGGTGAAAGCGATGGTAAAAGGTTGGTTAAATATAGCTGTAAAATTTGGTAAGGAGTGAATGGCGGAGAATGAGGTTGCATTAACTTGAGAAAATATCTAAGCGTGGGCAATTAAGTTAACTATTATTTATTGCTTTTGGTACCAATGATTTTTGGCTCAAATTTTTTTATTTTTTTTTTATTTTTGTTTTTGGTACCAATGATTCTTAGCCCAAATTATTAAGATAAGATGCCCATTACATGTAAATATGAAGGAGGTCATGAGTTCAAGTATCACTCTAAGCAATATGTTCAGAGTTAAGCCAGTAGTTTTTCCAGCAATTGGTTTCTTCCTGATGGGGTTGGGGGTGTAGTCCCGGTTGGGACACGGATAGGTGAGCCTGATTAAGATAACACCTATCTTCCGAAGCAGGGTCACACATTTACCGTTCAAAGAAAAAAATTGCTTTTGGCTTGGCGTTTAGTGTAACTTAAAAGGTTAAGATTTAAGGAAGGATGTGATGGACACTTTGAGCTTTAAATCATGATGATATAAACACAAGTAAAATTTTAAACACTATTATAAAAGAGTTAAAAAAAACTTTAAATTTATGAGGACTTAAATTTTTAAACGGATGTCAAACATAACTTTGCTTATACCATATCACTATTAATTAGGAGTTACAAACATTAGCTGATCACTACATTTAATTTAAAGAGAGTTTTAGTGAAATGGTTTTTATCTATATAGTATTTAAGTAACATTTGAACTAAACAAACAATACATATAGTTTGAGGCAAAAGCAATTTTAAACGGTTGGTAGGTGCGATCAAGGCTGTTAAATTATCGATTTGACGAGAGGATTAGCGCGTCAGTAGGAGGAGTGAATGAGTGTTTAAATGGGGCAAAAGCAATTTTAAGCGGTTGGTATACAGCTGTAGTTTGGTAAGGGATGAATGGAGATCATGAGGTTGCATTAACTTAACAAAATATCCTAGCTTGGAGAATTGAGTAACTTTTATTTATTAGTTTTATGAAAATAAACTGGTTTATTATAAAACTAATTTTAGTAACATGTATAATACACGGGTTAATAAATAAAATAAAAATTACTAATTATAAAAGAATATTTTAAGATAAAATATGACTGAAATCACATATAAGTAAAAACTTTAAGTAATAAACAATGATATCAAGTTTTAAACTTTTTTGTTTTGCTCTTCAAAAAAAAAAATAAACATTTTGGCTTTAAACAAACCATTTTAAAATTTTTTTGTTACTATAACCCTCAATTTTAATTATTTTTGGTTAATAAAAATTTCACTTTTTAATTAAAATATTTTGTATTTTTTTAAAAGTTTGATGTTTTAGAAAAAAAATTTATTTTTATAAAAAAATATTTCTTTAAAAATAACATTAATAAATAAAAAAAACTCTTTCTTAATTTATAAAAAAAAGTATTTTTAGTGTAAAAAATAAAATAATATTATTACACAAATAGTCTTTGTGGTTTATTGAAAATAACATGTTTTGGTACTAACTTTTTTGAGTAACAACTTTAGGTTTGATGCTTTTAAATGTGTAACATGTTTAGGTACTAGTGGAAAGCCCGCACGATGTTGCGGGATGAACAATTTACAAGTATATAGTATAATTTAGATGAAGATAACCTAAACAATGTAGCCTTAAAAAATAATCGAAGTAATTGTATACTCGGGAAATGTAGTTTGTGTATACAAATTATATGTAAACTCTAAATCTAAATCTCACCATGACCCAAAACATAATTTAAATATACTAAACGCTAAATACATCAGGGATATGTGCGTTACACGACGGGATAACTGGTGTTGCATCTGACCCAACATATGAAATCCCACTACTATTATTATGCATTATAAAAATTTATGTAATTAGTTAGGGATTAATAGATATAGAAATTATGTTTGTAGAGTTTGTCATTAAACACCACTTTTTCAAATAGTAAAACAATCACTTGATAATTTACAAACTGAGATTACATATATGAACCACCTAAAACATTAAACATTAATTCAAGCATTATCGAGTTACATATATCACCATTTTGTATGCCAATAAACCAATTAATTCGATAATGAGATTCTTATATTCAGTTTATGGCCGAGAAAATTGTTCCAAAAAGTAAACTATATATTTTTTAAATGTTTGTTTGGCATACATTCACGAAGGAACTCAATTTAGATTTGTCATCGATTAGAGTAGGTAAAAATTTAAGATTTTGAACTTTTTTTTTGTTAATAACAATAATATGACACGTTGGATTATTTAGAAAAAAAAATCATGTGTCGATTCCATTCAAGTAGCCCTCAATTCCGCAACTTGTTGTTTCAATGCATAGTACATCGTAGGGGGTCAATTTTGATCATGATGTGAATTTCCCTCGTCATAAGTTCGTATAGCATTTAAGAAATAAGAAAGGCCGTATACATAACACTATATCTCCAACATGTGTCACGCTACCAGCTAAAACGTTATAAGTTTTAAAATCCGTTATTAAATGAGTAATACTTCATTATCAAACTTTCATCTTTCAATATAGGTCCAAATGTATAAATTTATTTTTAGCTAGGATATAATTTAGTAGGAAAGAAGTTTTCTTGAAATCCGTTATTAAATGAGTAATACTTCATTATCAAACCCGTCGTTATATTTTCTTGAAATATGGTCATTTTTCTCACTAATGTTCCGAAGATCCTCATCTTTACCACTTAAATTTGTTATTTGAATCTTTGTTTCCAAAAACAAAGCGCTTTACTTTCAAATGGCGGTGGTCTAATTATAGAACCTCATTTCGTATAGTTGGTCGATTCATAGGACAAATTCAAGATAAAAAGTGTAATTTATTTAAGAAAATTAATCTCTCTTTGGAAGTTAATTCTAAGTACAAAAACACATGACAAAGCCACAAGATTTAAATAAAACAGTTGTATCGGGCCTTCCTATATAACGAGAAACATGAGTTCAATTTTAAAACACTGACATATGAGAATCTGAAGGCCGTTATAAGCTTATATTCATTGACAATTAATAACTTACATTAAAACTTCAAGTATGAGATATTAAGTTATTAGATGAACTTAATGGTGTTACAATAGAAAAGTCTTATCTATCGATGTAGGTGACATGATGTTACAAATGGAAAAGTCATGGCATATATTCGTCTTTCTTTTTCTTTTCATTATTGGAATTCATAACGTGACACCACCATTCAAGTACCACGGCTCAACAATCATTGGTTGTTAATATTTTTAATAAACAAGTCATCAAGTCGGGTTTGGATCTTAAGATTATCCATTATTTAATCTAGCTAGTTTGATTCATTAAGGGTGGAGTACGTCTTTCATCCCTCATCCATCTTTCAACCTTCTCTCCCTCGTGTATGCGTCATATATATATCATCCCTAAACCATTTTTAAAAATTTGCCAAGTGTCTGAAATGCATTTTTCAATAATTACTAAACCTTCTTTTTAGTTAATTTAATTTAATACGAACAAGTTAACTTAATTAATTACTTTTAGGTATTCTAAGTTTTTAAATTAATATTTCATTAAATAAACAAATAAAAATAGAGGACTTTTAGGTATTCTAAGTTTTTAAATGAGATTGGCTCGAATGTTATCACGAGTGTGACTGCATCACAACTCCAAAACAATATCATCGTCAACTAGACTTTTGTATAAAGGATTTAGGAATAAGAGTTTTCAACACACGACAAAATAGAGGACTTTTAGTAAAGAACTTATGTGTTGAAAATCCCTCAGTGACAATTCATCGTTAATTACCAACGAATATTGACCGCCGGAGATATGTCCTCGGTAATACTCACTTTTCTATCGGTTGGGAACTCTATATGAGGTAGCAAATAGTAAATGATACACAAAATGTTATTAAACAACATGATACATAATTTTTATTTGATTTCGTGTTCCTACACCGTCCAGAAAGAATTTCCGTTTTCGACAATGATAAATGGGCTATCCGAAAACTAATTAAACATCTTAATGATATATGTCCATCTGCATTTGATTAGGTTGGTCGAACTTAGTTAATCTTGGTGAACCATGGCTAAACTGAATGCATCGACCTATGCTCATAGTAATAGAATAAATAGTTTCTCTTTTGTTAAAACCACATATTTCACATTATCGCCATTTTGGCCTTCATATTATATAAATTACATCCATCAATATGTCATTGCAAAAGATCATGAGAGTGATCAAAGCAAAATTATGTGTCATTACTCTTCACATATCTTCTAAAAAGTATTCATAGAAAATTTTAGTAATTACAAAGTGCACAGGAAATAAATATATATGAAGTTTTTACCTTTATATACTTTTGGTGAAAAACATATAGTCTAATATGATTATTGTGTGTACACCAAACTTAGTTAACCTTAGTTGTTAATGAGAGCCGGTACGGGTATTGGGTGTATCTATAGCTTTGATATTTGTAATTCAAATGGGTCATTGTGGGTAATTATTATTACACATTAAAGTTAAAACTTCAAACTTATTTATTGTTGGTTTAGGCCCCAATTAAACACGCACTCAAAACACACGCAAACTCTTGTAGAGAAGATATTCTGCTTAACTCACTTACTTTGTGCATTCATAATCAACATTACATGGGTGCGCCTATACCTCGACTTTACACAATCAATCTCTTTTCTACACATTGCAGACTGAACTGACTTAGTGCAAGTTTAGCATGTTTATAACTTTCATGTAATAGTAGCCTGAAGATTTCATCTCATTTACATACCTTTTCAGATAAATTAATAACCGAGTAAAGGGGTCAAAGTCCACCACTGAATTCTCAATTGTTTGATATTAAAGATGCCACATATTAATACCCAGATTCAATAAGTCAACATTCACCTTCCCACAATCCCACCTCACAGTTGAAAAGGAATAGAGGAGGGTTGCAATGAGGGTTAATTGGATTATAGAATCTCTTTTGAATTTGTAAAGTCTTAAGAATTGTATTGCTTATTGAATATTTGTGCTATTTTGTGTCTTACTGTCTTTGCTTAACTTGATTTTGAAGGGCTGACGATTGAACAAACGTTAATAACAACAACCAAGTGTACTAAAAATAGAAACTGAAACGCAATAATTTTACAGTATGGTGCTACATATTTATACACGAGAACTTTATATAAGCTTACAAATGGTAAACAATACACATAGGGCATTATTTATGACACAACATGATACATAGTTTTTATCCTATGTTCTTACCGGTCTTCTAACGCCTTGGAGAACTTCTGTTTTCGACGATGATACATGGGCTATCTTACAGAGAAAATTGAACATCCGATACATGTCCATATTCGACTACACGAACCAAACTAAACATTTGCGTGTGACTAGTGACTAGTGACAATGTTTCAAGAACTAGACGCGAATCTACCAACGAATAAGCTTTGCAAAGGGGGCCTGCTGGTTGATCCATGCATAAATTAGCACATAATTAACATGTGGTGAAGTGTGAAAAAACAATTAAGGAAACTAATATTCATGTGGAATTAAAGGATTGAGGAGTCACAAGTCAAGATTAAAGTCGATTCTAATACGACATTACCTTGTTGAATCCCATGATTAAATTTTCATCATGACGAAGTATTTTCACCAGATCTCCTGCTATAAGCTTAACCTAGAATATAACTGGGATTAATATTTTACCGGAAAAAAAAAACTATTCATGTAAGGCGCGATATAATCAACTCACTAGATGAATAAGGAAAACATGTTCATCATCATCGGAATGAAAGTAATCAGAGACAGCTTTAACGAGCTTATACGATAAAGTTGTTCCTGATACTATCCCTTTGATTATGCTTTTCTTCAACCTCATGTTATTACTCCATCCTACCACTGCTCCTGCAATTGCTCCAAGTGTAGCCCCCACTGCACCCAAACATATTCACTTATATAACAACAAATTGAAACCAAAAGCAAAGATGAATTTTATGGTAGTACTGACCAACTCCAAACTCGAAGACGAAGAACACAAAGAGTAATTTGAACACTACTGTGGAAACAATGGAGCAAAAAAGCTCTCTCATTTTCGTTTGAAGTTTGTGTTTGAATGATTCAAAACAAAGATAATGGCTAATTAGTTGTATGTATATTTATATGTTGTATTTTGACATTTGCTATTGATGTAGTTTTTAATTAGTGTGTGTATTTATACTGGGATATCTTATGATATGATTTAGGATGCCAACATTGTAACTGCTTCTAATAATTTATTGAGTAATGCAATTTAATGACTAAAAATATTACTGACATCTCCCACCACGATGATATTATCTGTCATATGTTCAAACACAGGAAAAGTGTAATTTTTTAATTCTATTTTATTGATTTTATTTTCAGATATTAAAATACTTGATTGATATGGATTACCAAAGGTTGTCTAACAATATCGAGTTGATAAAAAACTCTACAAATTTAAAAACCGGATCGATGAGCTCATATTAATTAGAACAAAATAATAGTATGTTCCATTATTCCTCGTACTTGAAGCAGTAGAAAACTAAAGACTTAGAAGGAAAAAAAATATATAAAGCCAAGAATAATAATACACCCTAAAACTACGATTTTTAATTTCTATCCATGACGTGTCAGTCGAAACTTATGTCAAAATCTCTATAATCCTGCAATCGTCAATCCATAATCATCAATGACAATCCACAATTTCGAATGATCGCATAGTCCTGCAAGCGACGATGACAACTAGGTGGACTGTAGTCCTTACATCAAAACCTCTTTCCCTTCCCAGTCGTTCGTCCCACCTAGTCCTAACATTTACCTCTATATTCTAGTCTTGTCTGATCTCCATCTTGCCTTCGAAAATTCTTAATTGTTACAATTAGCAGTGAAGGTGTGAGGATTCTGGCTTAGCTTGGTAATTTTCATCAAACCTGCTTTGGTATGGGTTTTCCATTTGGGATTTTTAAATTTTAATATTGGTTTCTTGTTTGAAACTCTTAAAGGGTAATTTTGGAACCTGATTTCTTTGTCGAACCTATTCTAAACTTGATTTATGTTTCTGATTTGATCTTCAACTTTTCAATTTTGATTTCTAATTGTGTTTAAGATATATGTTCATTCCAAAACCATCTATATATTACTGATAATTAAAGTATTTTGGTGATGTTTAGACATGAGATTGGTCTGTTTACAATTCTATCACAAATAATAAAAGAAATTAAATTTCATTGTTTTAAGGAAAAAGCCTCAATTCTATTCCCTTTACCAAGCAATAACAACTTTTTAATGAAATGTTTTTCATTTCGGTTTTAGTTTCAACTTTATTAATTCAATGAACCAAATCAAAACTAGGTATTGCGCAAGTTGTTATGTAAAATAAAGAAATCGGAAATAGATTGATATTCCGTAAAAATGACATGTTTCTTAAAACAAAAACCGAAGCAAAAAATCTTATTACTTTTTATAGTTTGCTTTTTCTTATAATGAAATATGTGATACGCCAAAAGAAAATAACCAATTTTCTGAAAGTGACACATGACGGGTGATGAAATTTGTTGTTTATATCATGAGAAAAGTCAAGGTACTTGTTACCTATATAATCAGACGTGTATATGTCTTTACTAAAATATAATATATTAGTTTTAATAAACCCGTGTATTACACGAGTTGAACAAATAAAATATTAAATATGATAAAAATTTATTAAGTATAAAATGATATTTTTTTTTTCAAAAAAAAAATAAAATATTTTGTTTCAAAACAAACCGTATTAAAAAATATCATTTTTAAATAAAATTTTATTCTAATTTTAATTATTTTTTGTTTATTAAAAATTTACTTTTTAAATACACTAATTTTAAAAAAGTTTGATATTTTATAAAAATTTCTTATTTTATAAAAATTATTTTTTAGAAATAAAATTAATAAGAAGATCTTTTTTTAAATTTATTAAAAAACTATTTTTATTCTAAAAAGGTTAAATAATATAATTGGTAATTAAGTTAATTATTTAATAGGAGAGAGAAGCGGGAAAATATTGGTGAGAATGAATATAATGATAACATGTGTCACCCTAAGTTACTCTTTTATTAGAGTAGAAGGATTTTGTAATCAATATAGTATTTAAAACAATAACATACATTAGATTAGTGAGAATCCCCTTACATTATGTGAATGCAATGACTTAGAAAGACCATGACTAGTACTACATGCATTCACACCCATCTTTAGTTATTTTTCACTTACACAATAAATTGTATCCCTAGAAATTCACAAGAGTAGTCATTTTATCTTCCTGATTATGTTATAACTTTATATCTACGTAGCTATGAGATACATGAATCATTTGTCACAAATATGTTTTTTTCTCACATGACATACTTTGATCACAACAAATAGGCTTAAAATCATGTCGTACACAAACAGGGATCTATGTAACAACTTTCGTATGTGTATCATGAGCATTCGTACAATTGGTGGTAGTTCGATGACAAAGTTCAATACATATGTTAAAATGGACTAACACATGTAAAACTCATAATTTGTTTTTAATCTTTTAGATTAAGTATTTGTATTTTATACTCTAACACTATTCATATATTTATTAGAGAAAATTGCATAAATAGTTCCTGTGGTTTGATCAGATTGGATGATTGGTCCCCAGACTTTTAAATTTGCAAAGTTAGTCCAAATTTTTGTGTAGTCATTGCAAATTTAGTCCCCAAATTTTACAAAAGTGCAAAGTTAGTCCAAACTTTTATGTGGGCGTTGCATTTTTGGTCCCTAAAATTAAACTTAAAATTAAATTTAAATTTTATAAAATGCATAAAAAATTAATGAATTTAATGCCATGGACTAAACATGCAATGATTACACAAAAGTTTGGACTATCTTTGCAATTTTTAAAGTTTAATGACCAATCATGCAATCTGATCAAACAACGGGCACTATTTATACAATTTTCTCTATTTATTAAAGGAAACAACCAAAAAAACCAAGTCAACTTGAAAAAAATGTGAAAATAAATTATTTATTATATTGTCAACATATGTGTAGTGTGGACCGAGATTATAATCCAAACCAACACAAATTATTTAACTATTTTTAAGTAATAAATTAATTTTAAAGTTAGAATAGTTCGATACTCAATCCTATTAATAATGCGCGTAATGATTTAATGGTATAGTATTTATCTATTATAAAAATACTGTGAATTTAAATCTTATAAATGTAAGGTTATATTATATATGTCTTTACAACTATATAAAACAAAAACCATGTGCAAAAGGGTCATTTCAACCAATATATATATATATATATATACATATATAATATAGATAGAAAATTGTCATGAATAGTAAAGTTTAAGGATTTTCAAATTGACCACTTAATATTTTTCTTTCAAACTAAGTGGTTGTCATCTTCAAAAAAAAAAAAAAAAAAAAAAAAAAAAAAAAAAAAAAAAAAAAACTTTATCATAGTGTGCTACGAAGAGCCTTTTAACATTCTGAGAATATATAGAATTCCCGTTGTATCGTGTGGATGAATTCAACCAGTTAAATTTAATAGTAAAAAATCACTCATAACAAAGTTAATTGTAATAACTTTGAAAGTCTCAAATGAGAATATTACGAATAAAATTACTTACTAATTGTCGACACTTTCATAACAATACATTTGTTATACCTTAAAAATCATGGTCGGTAGGTTTTCACCGCCGTGCCACATGTTGAGTTTCTATAGGTCTTAATTTAATTTTTTTTCTATTTTTTTTTATTTTCTCATACTTTAGTAAATATTTTTACTTCGGTTCACAACACAGAATTATTGCGTTGGTTGTATTGCTGTGACTATCGAGATTTACTCCCCACTCTTCCCATGTAGTTCGAGTCTCACAAACCCCACCTCAATCTTCCACTTTTGGGGGTTCAGTTGGTTTTTTAATTTTTTTGCTTTTGTTTTGTTGAGATTTCTTATGGATTTTTCTTTTGTTTTTCTTTCTTTCATTCTTTTTTTTATTAAATCATCTTTTCTTCTTTTTTTTCATAATTATTTTTTTCTTTATTATTAGATTCATTGTCGAGTTTGTCGGTTCAATGTTAAGTGTTTACGTCTCAACATAGAAGGCATAATACTTATTTCTATTTATGTTTTGATTTTTAAAACTAAACCACCGTAATTTTATACGCTTCTTTTGAATACTTAATCACGATGGTATCATTGCCATAGCGAACGTAATGGATTCTACAAGCGCGCCGCGTCGCGCATGTCTAATTTCTAGTAGTGTCTTGAAATAGAACTAAAATGATTAAGAAGAATAAAAAACAATTTAGCTTTCATTATTGTTTTCTTATTTTTACAGTTGGTGACTTGGTGTTTAAATTATTTTAAGAATTCCCCAGCATCACGATTTATTTATTAAACTATTCTCCGCGAAGAATGCACGCACAATAGATTAGTAACAAGTTAATTAAAATAAAAGATATAATTATTCGTGGAAGAAGATGGAAGTGGAAATATAATATTTGATCAGACTTACAGATTAAAATAAATTAAAAAGTCAGCAAAAACACTAATTCAAAACAAATAAAATATTATAAACCATCTCTGTTCACATTCTGGTCATTTTGTTACGACTATTATGATGTCGCACGAAATCGTCATAATATAACTACGACTAATACTTCCTCCTATTAAAATAGTATTAAGCCACGTGTTATTTCACATATTTGGGTTCATAGCCCGACCGTAAGCTTTACGAGTAAGTGTAAATGAGTGTTTAAGTCGTCGTTTTGAAAAAAATATTAAGCCAAGGTGACAATCACGACCAGGGCCGGTTCTAAAGGTTTTAACCTTGGACAAGCCGAAAAAAATGGCTCCTAGATCCTAACGAATTAAATTATATCTAACCAATAACACGTGAAGTCATATTTCCACAAACAATAAACAAAGTCGACAGTCGCACAAATACTATCCTATCATACACGTCGTAGCCTTCTACTGTTTTACTTATGAATGCCTCGATTTTATTTTTTTAAGTAAGCTGCTTAATTTAAGTCAATTCATTCTATAAAACAATTAAACAAAATAACAAATATTAGTAGATAATGACCTATAAGAAATGATATTCTGTCTTTTAAGAAATAAAACTTTAATTAAATAATGGGGTTAATGAAATGAATCCAAAGATATATATTTGATTAAAAACATAATTAGATTAAGTTTTTTTTATTAGATTATAACTTATTATTATCTTTTTAGAAATTTATTTTATAAAATATAGAATTTTTTAAAATATTTTGTGCCTCCTAAGCTAGTTGGTCCTAAACGGAAGTCCACTTTGCCCCTCCTCCGAGCCGGCTATGATCACGACATAGAATTTATTGCCACAAGACACAAGGTGATTGGCACAAATATATAAGAATAATTATATAAATAGTCTGTGTATTATTACAAGTAATAAAAGATAAACTTTTAGAATGTATACATATGAGGAAAAATTAACCATCACTAGTACCACTTAAAGGGTCAATTTTAATTGCCGATATTATATGTTTAACATTGCTACAAAGATCTTTGTATGTAACTGGACTTGAATCTTAATAAAAGTGCTAGTAAGAAGGTCCTTCTAATCTACGGGGATCTTGTGGCCATGCGAAGCTGTTTCTCGTCTTCTTGAATCCAATCTCGAGACGTAAACATTTAAAAGAATAGTTAGAAGGGACGTGGTGGCACAGATCGATTGAATGTATCATCTATATGTATGTACATGTATATATGTGTGTATCATATATATGAGAAATAAATGAGTATAAGAGGTTAGCGGGTGAGAGAAATGCTAGGAAAACGTACGAAGGAAAAAGGGCGAATAATAATGGGTTGAGTTCTGTTTTATAAGGAGGTAGTTCGGACCAACCCAATGGGCCAATTATTGATGTCCTAGATATATCCATCAAATGTAACGTCCATAAACTGCATAAAAATTACATTTGATAAAAATGAGGGTGTTATAGGCATATTTATTGGTTATTTAGACACTTTTCTCTTTTTTTATTTCTCTATATATAACTTCGATATAGAGAGAGAGATAAAAAGAGAAGGGTGTTCTAATGACTCAAATGAGTTTATCAATAGCCAAAGCCATGATAAAACCGTAAAGTGTTTAAACAACTAATGATAATCATTTCGACACCTTGACGGAATGTACAACCAATTATATCATCGTTAATTGATAGCAGAAACGCGCAAAAAAGATAAGTCATAATGAAAATGTCATAGAATCACCGAAGATGATCGTGTCATTGTTCTGAAATATAGGAAGATGCCATACTTTACAAACGAATTTTCAGCATACAAGTGAGTGAATGTCATGTATCTTTTATTCTTTTCAGCGATTTTTGGTTTTATGTTAATAGTTTTATATTATAAAGATGTGTGCACGCTTAAGATATACATCAAAGACATGACTCTATAGGCGTCCTAAAAATCAGGTTGAACCAAACCAACCCGGTTTTGTAATCGAAAGCGTAACCACTATAACCATTAGCAGTGGCGGAGCTTGAGGAAAGATGGGGGGAGGCGAAAGTCACGAGACCCAAATCGATGGGTGGGGGGAGGCGAACTCAATACGTATAAAATTTTCAGGCGAATATGTATAACATTCAAATAGTCTCGAAATCAAAGATTAAACAAAATTAAACGAAGACGACAAATCCACCACCTATGAATGTTTAGTTATTTTTTAAGATTAAAAAAATGAAACTTCAATTTTATATGATTTTTAAAACGAACCAATATTTTCTAGTTTCTAAGTTTAAATAAATAATAAAAAATAAAGTTTGTTGAATTTATGGTATATGTTTATGGTTAACCAAATAAACAAATATTAAAAAGCTGGTTTTTTAACAACTACTGAATAACCGGTTTGGTCAACAAGGGCGGATCTTCATAGCGGCCGGGGGGGCCGCCGCCCCCCCTGTTTTTCGCCCGTAGTGTTAAATTTTAGTCCGGTAGTGTAAATTTTTGGTCAGGTAGTGTAAATTTTTATATAAATATCAAGTTCGCCCCCCCTAAAAAAAATTAATTTCGCCCCCGCCTCCCATACGAGAAATTTCAAGTTCCGCCGCTGTTGGTCAACACCATAACCTGTTAGACCGGTGAGATTTTTCACCACTCAAAAACCGTTCAGTTAACCTAACCATTTATTTTTCCCTTAAATAATTGGTTCGATAATTAACCGAAACTCAGTTTTGTGAATAACCTGATTTTCACACCTCCACATGACTCTACCTCATTGTATAATTGGGTTGTAGTACTGTCCAAGAGACTTTGACCGAAAATAAAATTGAATTTTTGACCGAAACTATTTTAGTAGCTAAGTTTGCGTCCTATTTTTTCTAAATTTTTTTCTTTTTCAAGATTTATAAAACTAGTGACTTTATTTTCAATCGTAACAATTTCAGTAGCTATATGCGTGACCTTTTTTGACCTTCAGCGACCGAGTTAAATTTAATTTTACTTTTTAATATTTTATAAAACTAGTAATTGTATTTACGATCCAAACAATTATGGTAGCTATATTTGTAAACATTCTTGTTATGAAATTGATTTCTAATTATATGTTAACTAGGTTATTACCCCGTATATTACACGGGTTGAATATATAAATTATTAAATAATTAGTAAAAAAAATTTATGAAATATAAAACTATGCTTAAAGATAAGATATGATTACAATTACTTATAAATAGCTACTTTAAGTAAATAAACAATAATATATTTTTCTTAAACTTTTGTTTTATAAAAAATGTGTGGTTTGTAAATATTTAGTTTTAAGTAAAATGATTTTTTTTAAAAAGTTCGTTGCTTTTTTATTTTTAAAAAGTGTGTTTTTAATTTAAAATAAATAGATTTTCTTTTTATTAAATTATACATTTTTAAATTTGAAAATGGTATGAGTAATATTATTAGTATTCAATATTAGTTTTAATAATAGAGAGAAATAAGAAAGTTAGTATGATGAGGCTTACGATTACGTCACGTATTATCTTATTTTTTCCTTATTATAGATAGATTGATAGATAAATAGACAGATAGATATATAGATAGATAGGCTAGAAACCCATTTACTAAATGGATTATAGTTAGTAATAAACATAAAGATTTACAGTACGATATTTTAATATAATATATGAATATTATATACGTAATAGTTCAAGAAAATAAAACAATTATATTATTTTTTTAACTCTCTTATATAAATAGTTTTATTTTTAAACATTCGTATTAAGATTCTTTTATAAGAGAATTTATTTTTATAAAAAACTTGTTTACTAAAAACTCTGGTTTGTAATTATTCTGGTTGTTTTAATAAAATTGTTTTAGAAAAATTCACATTTTTTATATTTTTTTAAAAAAAGGCCGGATTTAAAATATTTTGTTTCAAAAAGGTTTAGCGTTTTTGAAAATTTCATATTATATAAATTTTTTTTTATTATTAGTTCTATTTAATTAAAAAAGCGTGATTTTATATTTTTTTAATAAAACCTAACTTTAAAAAATACATTGTTTTTAAAAAATTTAAATGAGAGAGAAAAATATTACAATTAATAAAATTGATCTTGAATAAGAGAGAGAAATTAGTTTTAATGTTTAAATTACTATAATACCCTTTTGAAGGGAAAAATAAGATGATAATGTCTAAAACAATGACAAGTGGCAAAAAATTAGGCTAAGAGAATGACATTTGGCTTTAAAAAGCTTGTTTTATTAGAATCTATAGATTATATTATAAAACTAGCAACTGTACTTGTGACCAAATTTATTTCCGTCACTACATTTGCGATCGTTTTATGAACAAACAATCTCGGTCACTATTTTTGTTGACAAATTTTTCATTAGTATTGTTAATTTTTGGTCCACTAGTGTAAATTTTTGCTCCGATAGTGTAAATTTTTTTATATATATCGAGTCCGCCACCCTAAAAAAATTAATTTCGCCCCCCGTCCTCCGATGGGAGTGTTTAAGCTCCGGCACTGGTGATATCATAAGATGTGGTAACAAGAAAAATAAGTTTAAAGCTTGAATATTGAGATATGAGATGTTAACTTGTATGTTGTTGTGCCGAATTACGAGTAAAGTAATGTTTTAGCTAAAAGTAGGAAAAGAGTAACATTGAGTCTCAAGAGTCAAGAGACTCGTGATTAAGGCCCATTAAGAGTAGTGGGCAAAGAGTGAAATCCACAAACTAGGAATGTGGATACGGCTCATTAAGAGTAGTGGGCAAAGACTTGTTTGATTAAAAGATTGGTTTAAAGTATTAAGAGATTGCTAGGAAACTTCAAAGAGTATCCTTATCGTGTTTCCAATGCATATTGTTAGTTTGGGGTTATATGTATGTATGTGAAATTGCATGTTAGATTCTCAAAATGAAGCTAAGACACACACCCTACACCGACATAGGAGCACTACGCCCGAAATAAGCCATCCTACGCCAGTGGGCACAGATACGCCGAGCCTATAATTTTGAGGTTTATTTGCGGGTATGGTGAATGGATGTCAAGGCTCACGGTGGAATTAAATAACGAAACATTTTGAAAACATATTTTTGTAGATTTATAATATTTTAGCTATTATAAATACATGTTTTATATTTATAGTCTTTGAGTTTAAAGATGATAATAATAATAATAATAGAGTTGTGTTTATATGAAATGAAAAAAAGTTTTAGGAACTAAATTCCGTTTAAAGAATGTAAATCACTTTATGAAATACCGGTGTCATAGAACTAGGGGTGCTCAAGTCGGTATTACCGAATGGACCCGCATTACCCGAAACCGAACCTGATCCCGAATAGGATCATGAATACTAACCGAGTACCGTACCTGTCATCATATATCGGGAAAGGGGTCTTCGGTAATCGGTAATAAGGGAAAATCGGTATTTGTACCGAAACCGATAAAGTTGGTCAAAATCTACTTCAAGTTCTTCTTATTCTTCTTCAATTTATTGATCTAAAGAGAACTTGCTTGTATGATTATTTATTTGGACAAACTGATAACATGACATTTTAATTTTTGGGACAAATCTTTGTTGCAGGTAAGTATAGTTCTTGTTATTCTTTAGAGTTTAGATTGTGTTTTAAATATTATAACCTAAACCTTCTCAAAGCTTGTGTTTATCTGCATTGATATCAAATTACTGTATTTGAATTAATTAAGTTTTCACAAGTGATTGAAACTTTTAAGTTGGATCAAAAAATGCACGCCAGGTGTTTGTGAAAATGCACCAAAACCTTAAAAGATGTTCAATGAAATAATAAACTAACAAGTTCAATGATCACTTAATGTATCAAAGTGCATGAAACCATCCAAGAAAAAAAAAGAAACAATAAGATGTTCAATGAAATAATAAACTAAAGATAATAAAAGTCTTCATCTTTTCCATATTCAACTAGACTTGCAGACCCATCAACTAATCTCGCTCAACATTTAGGTTAACTGGTTCTGATTTGTCCGAAATTTCTACAAAAAAATAAATAATAAACACTAATAAATTTATAAACACGAGCAAAAAATGAAATAAGTTCTAAGAAAATTATTAAAGTCTTACCTTTTCCAAGATCGTCATAGCTTGTAACGTCTTCGTCATCGTTGATTTTCTTACTTGACCCACGAATCCAATCTTGTGTGCATATAAGTGCTTCAACAAGAGGTGGTGATAAAGAACTTCTGTAGGTTTTCAAAACTCTTCCTCCTGTGCTAAATGCCGATTCAGAAGCAACACTCGAAACTATAATAGCTAAAAAATCTACAACAATAAACATGAAAAGTTAAAGTAAAAAATATGAAAAATTGCATATAATATATATGTACCAATACCTTTTGCCATCTTTGCTAAAATTGGATATTTTGAAGATGAACCTTTCCACCATTCTAGAATATCAAATCCCGGGTAATCTTTCTCCTCCTTATCCTCAAGATACATTTGAAGTTCCGACTTAGTGTTGTACACGGTAAAACCACAATCTGATTTAAAGTCGGATAAAAAACTATTGTCACCATATGAAGAAGTTTCAATATCTCTTTGTGTAACTTTATTTGAACTTATGCTTTCATAAGTTATTTTATAATGGTCAAATAGTATCTCAAATTCTCTGGTAATACATTTAAGCATTGTTTCAACCTTCTTTTTAACATCATGTAATGTCTCATCCTCCTTTTTTTCAGCTGTAAAAATACTATTATATCCATATGCGATGACACGAACTTTTAAACGAGGATCAATTATAGTCGTAAAGTATAAAATTTTGTTAAAATTTTTATCCTTCCTCCAATACTTTTCATACTTCTCATGCATCCTAGAACCCATTGTTCTAGTTTCTAGGTCAAATGAAGCCTTCAACTCTCGAAGATGTTTTTCAATATCCATTGATTCGGTAAAAAATTGATTAGCAACCACCTGTTTCACACATATATTGTTTAATGGTTAATTACTTTGTCGATGTTTAAACAAAAATAAAAAAAGTAATAAACGATATATAAAAAAACAATATACCTTTGTCGATGCTGAAGCGTTCGTTGTTTTACGGGCAAACAATTCTAAAACTTTTATCATGTGTCTCGCAAGTGCCAATCCGTAATCGTGGGAATATCATTACCTAAATCTTTTGAATAACCGGGGTCTACCAAATCATAAGCTTGAAAAGCCTTTTCAAATTTCTCGGCCGTATTCAACATTTCATAAGTGGAATTCCATCTAGTAACGCAATCTAAGGACAACAATGCTTGACTTTCAATCTTGACATCTTTAACACAATTTTTAAATGCCTCTAGTCTTTTAGCAGAGTATCTGACGTATCGAATTGCATTTCGTATACGCTCAATCGAGTAGTTATTTTCATGTAGTCCATCTTTTACAATCAAGTTGATAATGTGAGCCATGCAACGGATGTGTAAGTATCTTCCATCAAATAAGAGATTTTGTAACCTACCTTTAAGAGACACCATGGCAGTATCATTTGATGAGGCATTATCAGTAGTGATCGTTAAGACTTGATGAATATCCCAATCATTTAAACATTGAAGTAATATTCTAGCAATTTCTTCCCCTTTGTGGCTGAATATTGGCTTAAAATTTATAATCTTTTTGTGTAATACCCAGTCATCATCAATGAAGTGTGCTGTGACACACATGTAGTTTATTCTCTGAATAGATGTCCACGTGTCAGTGGTTAGACATACTTTGGCTTTACTTCTTGCAAAAAAATCCTTCAACTTTCCCTTTTCCTTCAAATAATCTCCGCACAATCCCTTGAAACTGTAGACCTGTTCGGTAAATAATAATGTTTAATGTTTTAATAAATAAAAAGAAGTAATAGTTTGTAGCTATTATAGAAATAAAATACCTGCTTGATATCTTAAAATTCGGACATACAGTTTCCATAAGTCTCCTAAAACCCTCATGCTCCACTGTTCTAAACGGGAGCTCATCTAGTATGATCATCATAGCGATGGCATATCTAGTGTTTTCAGCACTAAACTTCCACGTTTTAATTTCACTACTTCCGGGCCCAAGATTATCATTCTTCTTCATAAATATATTTGTTTGACCCTTCAACTTTGAAGGATGTTTCTTGCATGTTTGTAAGTGTTTTTTGAGTCCTGATGTTCCATTCATTTTCGGGTGTGCAGCTATGCTGGTTGAACAATAAATACATCTTGCTTTTATATTACCATCCTCGTCGGTGAATTTCTCAAATTCAGCCCAATATTTTGAACGACCTCCTTTAGTTTTCTTTGTTTCCGGTTCGTTTTTAGCAGGCTGTTTTGCTTTTCATTTATGTTCGTTGTCAGATTCATCACTGGAAAGTTGCTCAATGTTCACGGGATCCATCTATTCTCAATCAACCAAAAGAATCAACTACAATAAAATCTCAAACAAATTATAAAAAACTGCATATTCTCTAATCATATATTTTATATCATTCTTATGTTGATTAAACATGATTATAACACTATAATTTTTAAACCAATAACTCAATGACAATGGCTACTTTTATAAGATATATATGCAAAGAAATCAAAGTTGTTTATTCATATGACTAAGTGAGATACGTATTGAGTGGTTAGGTAGTTATTTTTTTCGGGTCGGTACCAAGTTTTTCGGGTTTACCATGTTAACAACCGAACCCGATCCCGATCCCGAAATTATAAAATTATTGGTACCGCTAACCTACTATTATGTATTTAGTCGGTTCGGTAATCGGTTTTTTTTCGGTTCGGTAATCGGTTATTACGGGATTAACCGAACTATGATCACCCCTACATAGAACGACATTGAGTCAAATATGTTTTTTTTCTTTTTTCCATAAATAAAAGCACTTGCTAGATATAAGTTACATATATGTGGATTAAATACAATTAGATATTATGATCGTAAACAATGATGAATTTTTTTATTGGTTAGTATGTCACGTGACAAGCCACGATTGAATCATATAATTTAATATATCTTTTAGAGTTTTAGAATTCAAAATATGTTTAAAGGGTTTGGTTGGAGGAGTTCGGCCTAAGAGAAGTGGTATTATTGGTAAATAATGATGAACAAGACTTTTTTTGTTATTGGTTGGTATGTCATGTGACAAGCCACGATTGGATAACAAACTTTTTTGATTATCCTTTTTGGATTTTCAGAAATAAAAACATGCTAAAGGGTTTACTTGTAAGGGTTAAACCCAAAAAGAATATTTTCCCTAGTGTTAATGTACATCGATTGACTGTCAAACCTACCCGGGTTTTTTATTTGTAAACTCTGATGAAAAGTTCTCTTTTGTGATTAGTTGGTATGTCATGTGGCAAGTCACAATTTGACCAAATAATTTTATTTTAACTTTCTTTTTTTTTGGTTTTTTCAAAAATTAAAATGTGTTTAAAAGGTTTAGTTGAATGGACTAAACCCAAAAAGGACGCTTGTCGTATGGTAATGTTAACCCATTGACTCACACCCGGGTTCGACCCAAGGGGTTGTAGTTTTTGTTTCCGAATATGTTTTTGGGTTTTCTATCTAGTATTTTTTTTAAATACATCGAATTACTAACGCGCTACACTGGTTATAACATTCATTGTAATGTAAAGATTTAGATTATGTATTTGAGTAATTTTTCAATCTTTCTACTCTAATATAAGGGTAAATAGAAAGAACACATGACATCACCATATTCATTCTCATCAAGTTTTTTCCCGCTTCTCTCTTTTATTATATAATCATATTAATTACTAATATTTTTTAATTCTTTTTAATATTAAAATAATTTGTAATAAATTAAAAAAATATCTTTTTATTAGTGTTATTTCTAAAGAAATAATTTTTTAAAATAAGATTTTTTTAAACAAACTTTTCTAAAAATACGAAATATTTAAAATTGGTTTTTTTAAAAAGTAAAATTTTTATTAAATAATTAAAATTATGAGTTATAATAAGAAAGTTTTTATAAATGATATTTTTTAAAATGTTCTATTTAAATTAAAATATTTTATTCAATTTATAATAAAAAAATTCAATCATATCTTATATTATAATATTATTTTATTATTAACAAATTTAAATTCTATTTAATATTTTATTTATTCAACACGTGTAATACACGGGTTAACTAAAGCTAGTATTTTATATATTACTTCTTAGCATCAAAAACTTGTAAAATGCATTTCTATCTTTTGATATTCAATAACTCTTGCTGATAAAATATAAATAAACGTTTGACCGACAAACCGAAAAAGTTAATTGAACATTTGATTTCTAGTATTCTTTTATCTACTTTCAACCAAACAGAGACTATCAAATACCTTACTTTCAGCTAACCTGACTGCTTTCTAGTAGACTTAATCATTGGCTGATCTCATACGAAGTTGAATAGAAAGATGACATGTGTTCGAACTTAACCAAAGCTGACTGGTGCGCCACTCGACTAGCCCCTAGCCGGCCTCTCACGGCTAGCTAGCCCGTAGCCGACGTTTCTCAACCCGAATTTGGTAAAGTTTGATACAAGTACAAGCTCATCATTTTCCAGATGGGATTAAGCCAATGATTAAGTTGGCTAGATTAAAACTGATTTAAACAAAAGAGTATTTAACATCTTATTATTGATCGACAGTAAATAAAAATCATACTAAAATCACATGTTCGTTTTCACAAAAATGAGTCAGTTACACGTTTATTTGGTAATAGGAAAACATATTTTACAAGAATAAATTTACCAAATAAAAAAAAAGAAACTTAAAAACACACAAGCCCACTTTGCCGTATACCATACGTCCACCATAACTATGAAAGAAGGTTAGTCATATTCCAAAGCAACTCAACTTAAAAAAACCAACAAAAACTTGTACAAGCAAAAAGAACCAAAAAAACTCAAAGAAAGCAAAGCACCTTCATGTTCATCAACCCAATCCACTTCAAAATCTTCACAAAAACCAAAATCTAACACCAACCCATTTCAGATCACACCTCAATCTCAAATGGGTATCTGTTGGTCTCTCCTATAACCTCGTCGGAACCACCACCAACAAATCCCCATCGCATCACCAACACCTACACATGATCACCACCCTTTAGCCGATCAAGAACGAACATACTACCCAATATCCAACAAATTCGACCCACAAAAGACTATAAAGAACCAGGAAGATGGGTCTATCTTAGGGAAGGAGTATGTTGACATAGATGAAATTTACCATATTGGGAAAGAATTAGGAAGAGGGCAGTTTGGTGTCACATATCTTTGCACTGAGAAGGCCACAGGAGTGAAGTATGCATGCAAATCGATATCGAAGCGAAAGCTTGTGACGAAGAAGGAGATGGATGATGTGAAGAGGGAGATCATGATGCTGCAACATCTAACCGGACAACCGAATATTGTCGAGTTTAGGGATGCATATGAGGATGAAAAGAGTGTGCATTTGGTGATGGAGTTGTGTAGTGGTGGTGAGCTTTTTGATAGGATAACAAAGAAGGGGAGTTATTCTGAGAAAGAAGCTGCAAAGATTGGGAGACAGATTGTGAATGTGGTGCATGTGTGTCATTTTATGGGAGTTATGCATAGGGATTTGAAGCCTGAGAATTTCTTGATGGTGAGTCAAGATGAAGATTCTCCATTGAAGGCTACTGATTTTGGGCTTTCTGTCTTCATTGAAGAAGGTTAGTGATCATCTTTGCAATCTTTGTTTATTTATCAATTGATATGGTTATCAAATGATTAAGTTGATGTTTAAACATGATCTAAACGGTTATTTTGTAGGTTATCTTGTTTATCTGGTTTTATTTCTATCAAATTTGTCTTAAATCATGTTAGAATTTTGTAAATTGATAAAAACAATAGGTTTTTACATCAAAAGATTTAAATGGAAAAAATTGGGAATATATACCTTAATATCGATTATTTCTTTTAATTAAATAATGTATTTAACCTAAGGGCAGTTGTTTATTTAAGTGATAAACTATACCCTTGAACTTAATAATATTGATGATCCCTCGATGATTCGTTGGTGAGATTTTTTTTCTGGTTTGGGATATCATTCGGAATTATCAATGGATGATTATAGTTTTTAGTTTTTTATTTTTTAAAGTTTAGTTTTTTGTGGGTTTCCCCGGTAATCTGTGGTCAGTTTTTGACACCTTTTTATTGATTATCTTTTTTTAATTAAATAATGTATTTGATCAACCAATAGTGTTCTTTAGTTTTAGTATATAAGTATTTTTGAGCTTAACAATGTTGCAAAGTATAATTCCTTGAACTTACCTTTTGGCTCACGTTAGGCACAAGCCATTATTGGAATATTTGTACATTTAGAAAATATATTATGTTGCTTGCTATAATGAAAATGAAAAGAAATGTAATATACATAATTTTCAAATTAAAAGGATCTTTTAAAGAATTTGTGACACAAATTGTATTGTAACTGAAATATAAAGCTTATGAAGCAAGATTTAAATTCCATTGCAAATTAGTAAAACCTAAATTTTTAGTGGTGCGTGCACTATTTTTTAAAGATATAAATAAAAATTAGTGGGGTTAAGTTCTTATCAATTTAAACATCTTGGTCATGTTAAACCAATTTAACATAATTAAAACTAAGTTAGATACTTGTATGTTACACGAGCTGAAATAAAAAATTATATAACAGATATGATATATGTATAATCTGATATATGTTATAGATAAGATATTAATGTAAGTATTATATATAGCAAATATATTTAAGTTATAAACAATAGTATACTAGAAAAAATAATAATTATAAGACAATTATGCTATTAATATAAATAAAAATTTTAATATGGGTGATTATAATTATATTATTATTTAAGCTTGTCACAATAAAATGTTAAAATATAGTTACGAACATAACATATTATGATAATGATATTGAATCATATATATAGTAGGAATAAATAACTTTAAATTGTTAAAATCACACACGTCAATTTTGAAATGAAATATATGTTTACTATTTTTGAAATGTTATTTTAAAAATTATGTAATACTATAAATATGGAAACTATTTAAAAGTTTGTAACATAAATTTATTAATAATAAAAAATATTATTGAAATCTGATAAAAAAATATAAGAATACTAAAAATATTTAAAAAAATTAATATTTCTAGAATGATAGAGATGATGTCACGTGACACATATGTGACGCCTAAATAGACATAAAAGCCATGTGAACAAAAATTAAAATTATTTTTTTATTATAAGTTATATATAATACTCAACTAATTAAACTACGGCTATTATATTTTTTATTTCACTGGATAAAACGTAAGCGCAAAATTAAAGTTCCAGAACAATATTATAATGAAATAGGAATTTTATTATAATAGATATTTGATGAATAGTGACTGACTAGCAAATACGTGTAGTGCACATTGAGTCAACGAGTAAATGATGATATGACAGGTCAACCAGCTCAATGAGGTTTTGTCTCGATTCCCTTGAAAGTCTTTCAATATGCCAAATCAACGTCACACATAATCATGTTCATGCGACTTTATACAAAAGCAAATAGGCCCACCATGTTGAACTATTATATTTAGAAAAAGAACTAGACAACCTTAACTATCAATATTAACGGACTATATTATATGATGATTCTAGTCAATAGAAGCAATTTAAGAGCATCTCTTATAAGTGTTTGATTGTGTTATTACGTGGAGAATGCTAGGTTGATGTGAGAGTGTGTGATGCGGAAAGAGGAATATTCTTTTAGAAGGATGAGGCATATGTGACATTTAAGTGTCTTACCTCCATCGGCAATTTAACGTACCTAGATAATAAGAATGGGTGGCGGCCGTTCACATTAAAAATTTTTAGCACTATATACACACGTGAAAATCCTAATAGCATGCTATAAAATTTTACAATCGTCTCCAGCTACCCCTTAGTTTCTAAATGTTAACTTTTTAAATTCTAAATCCAATATTTAACATACGACCAATTAAGTTATAAACATAATATTTGGCATATAACCAGTTAATTTTAAGCTCCATTTCGATCACCACACCACCATTTCTAACCGTCGCTTTTCCTTAAACATTTTCGGTTGTCGTACTGAGGTAATATTATTATGTATCTGAGAGTTTTAATGTTTTATATAGTTGCTTTTTTAGTTTAGATTATTACTGATAAGGAATTAAGGAATAAGATTATAATTTGAAGAATTACATACTTTAATTCTTTGATTGTAACTTATGATTTATGAACTTTGGAATGAAATTTTAAACTTTGATTATGACCTGACCCGATCTGACCTGATCCGAACCGAAAAAATTATTTTATAGCAATACCCAAACGACAAAAATTTCCGCCTCCAATAAAATAAATTTTTTTTTTTTTTTTGCCACTTCTTATCTATATACTAGAGGTTAAGTGTTTCATGCAAGTGATAGATAATGACAATGATTAGATATAGAATAGTTACACTTCCAAAAGAAAAGAAAATTTGAGTGAAGGGATAAGAGAGAAAAATAAAACGGTGTTTGAAAGTGTTTTATAACAAGATAAAGTTTTAGGTAAAAAAAGACAAAAGGGACAGAGAGAGATAAAACAAGACGTGTTTTTAGGATGTCATATGGTGGATACCTTAATGAATGCATATTAATTAAATTTTTAGCTTTCCATTTAATATAAAACGAGAAAAAATGTCCGCACTCTACGTCGGAATGCGAGCTTTAAACGGTTGAGGCTATGACATTAACGTGGCAAAGCAGTTAAAGAAACGTGGTTAAATACATTAAGAAAATCTATGAAGTTATGACAACTTGATTGTGAAGGTTGAAATAAAGATAATTGAGGGTTATATAACAGTATCATTATTTTTTAATCGTTTGGTCTATTTTTCATGGTATTTGCACGTTACCGTTAGTCGATATAACCCACGATGCCTAAAATATATTCTATTTTGAGCACGATTTTGTTTAAAAAAGTAAATATACTAGGAGTTGAGGAAAAATTCAACAAACAAATGAAATTATTAAGGAAAAATCAAAATATATACACTACATGAGGTAAACGTACAATTTTTAATAACTTGAGGGGTTTTAAGTGATACTTTTAAAGTTGTACTATTTCCATTCATATGATTATGATTTTCTTAAGATTAATAAACAAATTTGTTTAAGAGTAATAATGTCAAAGAAGAAATTAAATATATTATTGTTGATGTTACTATTATTTTCGGAAAAACCATGCTACATTCGTTTAAAAAAACTTTTGTTAGAGCGATGAACAAGTTGAAGAAACTCGCAATAAAGGTATTCTTCCTAAGATATGAGCTTATTTTGATCAGGAAAATTGATGTTAGCATATTATAAGTAACAGAGTGGTCTTGCTATATTATCTTTCAACCACATACAACCTTTGTGTTTAACAAGCTGGTGAAATATTTTGATAATGCAATAACAACTAGTTTTCTTATTGAAGGTAATCGCGGAAAATCTAGAATCGACAGAAGAGATAAAGGGCTTGAAAAAAATGTTTAACAATATGGACACCGATGGAAGTGGTTTCATAACGTATAAAGAACTTAAAACAGGGCTATCAAAGCTTGGATCCAGGCTCGCCGAGCAAGAGATACAAGAACTCATGGAAGCTGTAAGCTCTTAACCACATGCTTACTATGACTTGTGAGGTCAAACTATCTAGTTTTCATTTCAAAATTAATGCAGTTTTCATTCACTTTTTAAGCCAAGGTACTTCAAAACTATTAGTATTTGTTACATTCTTAAACATACAAGTCATATTCTTTGAGACGAATCAAATAATCCATATTGACTTTAGAGTTAAAAACTAAATAATTTGAACTTATAAGTCAAACACACCTGAACTTTTGTTTTGCATCATTTACCAGGCTGATGTTGTCAAGAATGGAACAATTGACTACATTGAGTTTGTCACTGCAACAATGCATCGACACAAACTCAATAGGGATGAGAATTTGTACAAAGCATTCCAATTCTTCGACAAAGATAATAGCGGGTCTGTTCAAACAAATCCTTTTTGGCCACTTCAAATAATGATAAAAATTATTGTTTGACAGAACTTTTGCTACAGATATATTACTAGAGATGAGTTAAGACATTCCATGACTCAATACGGCATGGGAGATGAAGAGACCATTAATGAAGTTCTTGATGATGTTGATACTGATAAGGTTAAGAACAACCATAAACTCCTAATGCAATTTTTAAGTGAACCTAGCCTCTTGTTCAAGACCGTCCATGTTTTATTTTAAACGGGTCAAATCAAAGACCTTGAAGCAAAAGGAAAGGGATCATGGGTCGAATAGCTTGAAAATCACCTAAAATTTATTTTAAACGCATGTAATTTTTTAACTTGTTTTATTTTAAACTAACTCCGCTTGGCTAAACAATTTCAACCATACTGAAAATGACGCATTTCGACCAGACCTATTTTGACCAGTTAGCCAATCCACCGATCTTACCATGTCTAGACCCTATGATTCCTCTATTAACCCGTCAATATGAATAACTTAACCTATAATATTTTCTTATCTAATTATTGTTGATGATAGGATGGAAAGATTAACTTTGAAGAGTTTGTGACAATGATGAGGAAGGGAACAGTTGAAACAGGTGAAAATGTCAAAATACAAGAACTTGGTTTGTAGTGTGTTAATAACAACTCCCAAGGATTTTGGGTTTGAGTGTTTGTTGTGTGGTAAATAATTAGCCAAAGGTTAAAAAAAAGTAATTAACTCTTTGTGCATTGATTTAATTATAAGTGTGTATGGTAATAATCTCTCTCATGGAGTTTACTCCATACAAAGAGTCAATGCAATACTTGATGTGTAAGATTTCAGCTTTCAAATATGGTTTTTTAACTTGTAAATTATTTTTTTCCTTCTTTCTTGTAGTTTGTAAAATAAAAAGAACACATGCGGTTTCATACGGATGGTTTTCGGTTGCCACTCTAAGGAACTGCGCGTGGATGTTGATAGGTTGTATTTTAGCTTTCAAGTTCACACATTCCTTTTATAACAGTAAAAAAAATTCATTCTCGAATGATATCTAACATATATGAAGTCAATGTGACACATGAACAAGATATATACTTGGTTGGCACAGTATTCTTTTAAAGTACAATATCTATACTAACCGATGTACTTACGAGATCCACAAAGTCTCCTGTTGTGTCTTTAAACTTAATAACTCTCACGCCCATAGTGGCAATGCGTACGTCGCATCCAAGGTTCGTGCTTGGTGCATCAGGAAGTGGATGTTATGGAATACAAGACAAAAATCCATCACAACAACATACACTCTTGACCTATAAAAGAATGAATTATAAGCCTAATTAAAGAATGACTATTAGTTTATACACCGGATACATCACAAAGAATATATTGTAATCTTTGATATTGAGTAAAGCAAGAACTATTAGTTCAAACAAACTGCACTACGAAAAGGGAATTATGCTATATCTATAACTATCGTATAATCCATCCACTCTACAATTAAAGATTTCAATAATGAACTGAATTCTGTCTTCAATTAGCTCATTACCTTCAAAGTTTCTCACAATAGATAAAGAATAATATTTGTCAAAAACACATTAATGATCACAAAACAAGTGATTACAGACTATATGTTGTTTCAAAATACGTGTATCTATATGAAGTTTCAAAATACGTGTATTGAAAAAGACTGGCAATTAAACAAAAATAAGATTATATCTCTATCGGATTTCCTGTAAATGCAACCATCTGCGGATATGTCAACTATTGCAATAGATGGATCTTCGGGTGGAGATGAATATTCCCATGCCAATGACACTCAATGTTCAAATGTTCAAAGTGAAAGAAGGGTTGAAAAGTAATTCCTCAAATATATAAATTGAATAATAACTTTTTTTTTCTTCACTCACAACCATTTACAATTATTTTTTAAAATATTAGAAACACACTCACATAAATATAAGAAAACTACTGTGAATGCTCTTATAGAGACGTGAAAGGGATGAGATGTAATTCCTCTTGCATCTTATTTATATATTTATTTTTATTAAATTAAATAATAATTTTTAATCAACTTTATTATTTTTTATATCTCTAAAGTCTTATCCAATAAGAAAAAAATAGTGAGTTGGTAAATATAAGTTTTTACTATTTCCATATATGATCTTTATAATTTGGGTATTGTTATAGTAAAAAAGAGATTTAATTTAAAAAGTTTAAGAAATATTGTGAACTTGACAAATGTCTTTTTATTATTTTAAAAAGAAGCGTATTTTGGTAATTATATCAAATAAGTTTATTGTGTCTTATACGTTCATTATGTCAAATATCAGTTTATTGTGTCATATATTTTACATCATTTGTTATATATATTCATCATTGTGTTTTACGTTTTATATCATTTCATATTATTTTTGTCATTGTTTCAATAAATTATGTAAACTAATTATTAGATATCATTGTGTTTTATTATTAAAAGTACATATGCAATGATATACTTTCGCTTGATGTATTTTTTAAAATTCATAGTGTTGAACATAATACAATGTGTTATTCTTATCATTGTTTTATTATAAATTATATAAACTTGTTGTTATCTATCATTGTATTTTATAATTAGAAGTAGACAAAAATAATATTTCACAAATGTATTTTTCAAAACTCATAATGTTCAAGATAACATAATGACGAATAAAAAACACAATAAGACATTGTGTTATTTTGTTAATGTTTTTAATTTATTAGATTAATTAGTTTTTAATATATTATTGTATCTTGCATATTAAAGATAAACAATAATATTATTCCACTATTGTATTGTTATAAATTCATCTTTATTAAAAAAACACAATAGTATTCAAAAACACAAAATAACTAACAAAAATACACAATAAACTGCACTAAAGACATAATAACGAGACACAGGCTTAAAAACATAAAAAAAAAATTATCTTTTTATATTATAATACTGCACTCGTTTTAAATATAAAAAACGCTCGTTTTTATTGTGTAATATTTAAAAAAAAAATAATATCGTACATAAAAGTTATAAACGTTTAAAACAATGGGGAAATTTACAAAAAGTCAACAAAAATAACTATTTCTAAAATACTTGTCTAACAAACTTTTTTCTACAATTTAATCTCAACCATAATTCATCTTTAATCTCAACCATAAATCATCTTTAATCTCAACCGTTGATTAAGATGATTTATAGTTGAGATTACTTCTTATATTTTTAGTTTACGGAGACTTTTTATTTGAGCATTTCTCTTATAATTTGTGAAAACTAAAAAAATATAAATAATGAGATGGTATAAGTTTTTTTATGTTAAGTAAGATCATACAAACTCTAATAGGGTGGTCTGAAAAAGATCTTCCTATGTTTTGCTCATCTTTTACTTTGAAAACAAAAACTAATTCGTAAATTCTGACATGTTTAGAAAAAAATGAAAAAATTCCTTAGTATCAATCGAAAAGTTCATATCCTTTGTTTTCACATTTGAACATCTAGTTAAAACATTTAGAATTTCATCACCTTCTATTTTCAATAATATTGGTGACTATCACCTCATGAATATGGTATACATTTAACTTCTTTCAAGTGTAAAATTAGATGGAATTAAGATAATCAATATGTTGTTAAAAAAATTAAAACATTTAGATGCATGACTATTAGACATAGAATTGAACTAGTGTTCAAAACACTTGCAAAAGAAAGACAATCACATGATCTCAAATAAACAAGAGAGTTTAGAACCAAATAGCAATTTAAAATGTGACTTTCCATTAAACACAAATTAATGCATCTCATTTATCAAATAAGTTACAATCATTTCATGTATCAAAAGGAATCCTTCCTGAAACATAAGAAACCTAACAACATTAAGTAGGAGTCCATCTTTTCACTCAACTATACCGTTGTGGAATATGACATATGAAGCCTCATGAAGTATTCTATTTTTTAAATAAAATTGTTTCACTTGATAATTAAAGATTCAATTTCATTATCGGTGCAAAATGGTTTTTTAAGTGTTTATCAAACTGATTTCTCAACAAATTAATAAAATTATTAATATCTATATCTATAATATAATAAAAGAAGTTTTTTAGGGACACGTGGCAACTTCTGGTGAAGTCTAAATTATTGTTTTCCGCCTCTCTCTCCTATTAAATGAAAATATTTTTAATTAATTAAACTAAATAATTAGATACCCAAAATATAAATCTTCTTATTCTAATAAATTATTAAAACATGCTAAATTGGTAGATTTCAATTATATCTTATCTTAGAATATAATTTTTATAATTCTTGATTTTTATTATTTGTTATTTATAATTTCTTAAATTCTTATTATTTGTTATTTTATTAATGACTAATGGCATGTAGCATACAATATATTATTAAAGTCTAATGATTATGTAAACTTTTTTCTACCCATGTAATACATGGGTTTCTAATCTAGTTATTCAAATATATCTATCTTAGACTTTATCAAACACACCCGTACTCCCCTGGAATAATCATATCCACGATCGTTGAAAAAATATTGTTCCTTTGTTTACGACTCTAAAAGGACCCCATAAATCTAGATGAATCAAATCCCCTAACCTATTAGTTTAGTGATTATTGTTTAGCTTAATTTATGGCAAATATCACAACTGAAGTTCTTTTAAACTTTCCAACATAGTAAACAAAAAATGTTTTTTTAACCAAGATTGGCTCAGAAATGTTTGATAATGATCTATATTTAAATAACTGTCTACATATATTTGTAATATTAAATTTGAAGGTAATCATTCATTTTCAACGCTATAACTAATTCTTTTGAATGGTTTTCAACGAATGTGATGTTGTCTTATAAAATTGTTCTCTGGCCAAACAACATAAGTCGAAGAGTTTATAACTCACCTCATGGTCCCAACCTCACTCAGTCGAAGAGTGGTAGCACATGTTCCATATGTAAGGTGGGTTGGACGGTGGTAAATGTATAGGCTAATTTCTTTTGATTAATGTATTAAAAACAAATGTAATTTTGTAGTTTTCTTCTTATTTTTATAACTCAAACGATTTAGAATAATGATCATGTGACGTATATATAAATTAACAACTGTGCACAACGTTTTTGACTCTCGTTATCAACTAAACAATTATTCTATAAGAACCATCTGGCCCACGTTAATTACCCTTATATTGTCGTTTCTGGTGTTTCAAGGCAAATTTTTTATAACTTACAAAATTCTAACTTTATTCTTTAAAGATCGGATGTTCGAAAATATTCTATTAAAACTTATTCTTAAAATAGTTTAGAAATTTACTTAGTAGTAGTTTTAAACTTTTAATATATTAAACTTATTTTTAAAAGTCTATGCTAATAAGACTGTCTGTAACGCAACAACATATATATCTTATAGACAACATGATACATTAGCTTTTTACATATTTTTCCACAAAATATTTTTTTTTTTACTTACAACACTACCATATATACTCATTCTTTTAACAAATATACCCCTTCTCTGACATGTGAAACCAAAAAAAAATTTTACTTACAAAACTATATATTATACATATTTTTTTTTGTTAAAACCGTTCCAAACTATATTTTCCAACTGCTCTAAAGGAGTGTTTCTATACTATTGAAAATAGTTACCGGTACAATATTGCATGTGGGATGAAAGCAACATCATTACGTACATGCGGCTTGCGGATGCTTGCGTTTTGGACCGTCTAAAAGAACAACTTTTGTGAGAATTGAAATAGAATAACTGTGTTACATTGACGCACGGATTATTGATATCGTATGATTATCACTACTAAGCTCTTTTAATTAACTTATGAAAACTATGCATATTACAAGAAAGCTAAGATGATTAAATATAGCAAGAGAAGAAAAGATTGTTATATATATCACATTTAAAATAAGATATACAAGTGTTTATATGTTTGTACTTCTTCATTTAAAATTTAAATGTGTATTAATAATTCTCTCTTGTAATACATTAATTATAGATTAAGAAAAAACAAAGACATGAACACTTGCTAATCAACACTCAACCTAAAATGTATTGACTCCTTATTCAACTTCTCTTGTTTGTAGATGTTTTTAATATATAACATTATTTTTTTTTTATTTTGTTTGTTAAATACACTTTATGACATTCGATTATCAGTCTAGATATTTAATAATCACAAGTTAAATAAAATATGACTTGTTATTTAGGGACTTAATTATAGAGTAATCATAGACGTTAATATATTTTTTTATTCGTAAGCAAGTTTGTTAAAATATATAATTAATCATGTATAAGAGAACTCAATTCAAAAGAGTATTCTAATGGGAGGAGAGAGTTATTTGATCTATAATCTCACATAAATTGTTCATATAACCAATAGGAGACGCGCACGTCTCATACGTTACAACGGTTTCAATTTATAGAATTAACTTTTTTTCTTATTTCATTTTTATAAATGAGTTTTTAGTTTCTAGCTAGCTAGTTATTAAAAAAAAGTTGCTCTGAAAAAATATTTTTTTTTGAACGGCTAGTTAGTGATTAGTTGTTAGTATTATCAAGTTAGTAATATTAATCAATGTCAAATTTTAAATCTTGTACCTCCAAAGCCTCCTTCCTACCCATTAACTATTAGGTCAAAAGATCATTGGTATGAAAATATTGCGTTTGATATAGAGAAAAGCAAAGTTGTACCTCTCTTTGCATTTGTCTACGTCTTGCATAATTGCATGCATGTGATAATGTGGGATTCGTTCTGGTCTTCGGATGCATTCTACTTTTCCTTTTTTTTTTTTCTGTTTCTTTTTTCCCTTTTCTCACGTGCTTAACATTTATAAAATTAGAATAAAAGAATCTAAAATTTGTTGTTATATATTTTTTCAGAAAAAATAAAACGTGAGTGAAAACAAATATTATTTTAAATCAAAAGCATGATGTATTTTGTTATAACTTAAACACTCATGCTTAATGCTTATAATTGAGAAACCAAAAATCATTGTTTAATTAAAGGAAGATTAATATTGGCACTTCTATTGAGTCGAATGGAAGGGTAATTTTGTTTTCATTTGATTGCACTTGCCGTTCTTAATTAAGGGGGTGACGGGTGTAAAAATTTGTACCATTTGAACCCACTTAATTAACCAAATAGATGGATGTCACCTTGCATGATTAAAATAAACCCTTTGAACCCCAAATTGAAGAGCATGTAGGGATGAGCATTTGGTACCTAGTACTCGTACCGGTACTTGTACCGTACCGGTACCGGTAACCAACTGGTACTGAAAATATATATAAGGTACCGGTACCGGTACTTGATTTTCTTATATTTCGGGATTGGTACTAACCGGTACAGGTACCGGTACTTTACCCAAAAGTCCCGTATAGTCCCGCTAGTACCCGAATATGAATATGTTATTTTGGAATATTTTGTTTTGTTATATTTTTCACCCCATCAACTATGTTCTATTTTGACTTTTGAAAATAATAATTATTATTTTTTTAATATCATTCTTTTTTACTTCACTACAATGTCAAAAGATATACTATTTAATTATTTATGATTTTAATACAAATGAATGGTGGACTAATGTGTGAATTAAGTTAGCAGGGAATGAGAAAAAGTAAATAAACTATCATTTTATGTGGATACTTTTTTGATATTTTATTTTTGTTTAGTTATTATAAATTTTTAGAGGTATCGGATACCAAACATGTACTGGGTAACAGGTACTAGGTACCGTAACCAAACATGCACCATGTAGTAAGTCTAAAAAATAATGTTGTGTATGCAACGGGTACCAAAGAGGTACTGAGTACCGAAAATACCGGTACCGGTACCTGTACCCATATACCAAATTCGGTACGGTACCGGTACTCGTTTTTTATAAAATTCGGGACCGGGTACTTTCGGTAACGGTACCGGTTCGGTACAGGTACGATACCGAGCTCATCCCTAAGAGCATGTACATTTTTTGAACCCTTTAAATCCTCCACCCAATCAATTAGTATCAACTCGCATCCCAATCATTAACACCTCATCCCTCTGTTAATCTTTCTAACGGGTTCATAAACCCGCCCAACCCAAATCTTTTTGAGCCTGCAAAGTTGGTGGTATGCGGTGTATCCACCGAAACCGATTAGATGAACCCTTTGGTGCCCCATTCACGCTTAGAGAATAAGTAATGATTTATAGATGGGAAGTGGGTTGACAAGAGCTTCTTGGTACTCTGCTTGAAGGACCAGACTCAACAAATTTGTTGTGATTAAAAAAAGAAAAAAAAAAACTTGAACAACTCTGCTATTTGTTTGAGCGGACTCTAATCAATTATCATAACAATTTATTTTTTCGATCTTTTCTTTTCTAATAACTTGTGAAACATATAATTTGATTTTTCTATAATAGCTTGTCGTTGCTATTTTTATAAGCATCTAAATACACATTTAATATGATGATATTTTAGCAACATTCTGATATAAATTTTATTGAAATCAAGGTGTTTGAATATTTTTATACCTATAAGACCAGAAAGTATTTTATTTCAAAATCGATTCACAGTAAAATTTATGTCGGGTGCCAAGTAAACCAAAGGTTGTATTTGGATTATATATATATATATATATATATAATGAAAACAAATTATATGTGAAATGAATTATAGACGTTCGGTTTGCGTCTGATCCAGTTCTGAAAAATTAATTTAGTCATCTAGCCATACAACATCAAAATCTTTGTAAATTAGTCAAACACTTAATTTCAAATATGCATTAAAGGTCTTAAGACCAATTCTTGTCATCTAAAAATAATATTTCAATTTCTTAAATAGATAGTTGGAATGCTAAAATATTTAACATACTAGATGCTACGGGTTCAAGAACTTCAAGGCAGGTTATGGAGTAGATTAAATCATTTTTTTTTTTTAAAGAATACTTATGTAAAAAAAATTTACTTATAACCATTCCAACAATAACTGATTCGTCAATAAGTCAAAATCCAACATGACGATTTAACCAATGAAGGTTCAACCCATACTAATCTTACCTTCAACCGTCCGATTTTAACAACATTCTTTGTAATATTTAATTCTTTTCAGAATTCCAATATTACATGCGTCATGATTTTGACATAATTTGTCAAGTTGTCTAGCATAGAAAGTGGACACTTTCAATGACGAGTGATGAAAATGACTTTTAGGTACCGTAGTATTATTTCATCCTATATAATATACCAGATAATTTCAAACGGTTAGAATATTTATCACACATTGAATATTATCCCATGCATTGATTTTGCTTAGTCATATTTGCCCTAATTTGACCCACATCTCTCCACTAACCCTCATTTCCTCCCTCTTTCCTCAAATACTGAAATCACCATATTCTATCATCCTATATACACACACACACACACTGTTGCACACACAAACACAAATTGTATAATCATAGTTCATTACATACACAAAATACATACATAGTGAGAAACAATCACACAGTTTTTATAGAGAAAAAACAAGATTTTGGTGTTAAAAATGGAGCACCAAAAGACATCAACAAAATCAATGAGCAAAATCTTGAACTTTCTTCCAAGAGCAACATCATCTGTTTCATTTCAACACCCTCAACTCTACAGTCCGGCGAAAGATAAGAGACCATCGGAAAAAACCCACAAATCCCACCTCGGAATCGGCTTCTCCGGCCCCATGGTTCCCATAGTTTCGCCGGAAACTCGCCGGAAAATCAAGAACGACAAGAAAAGCTCATACACGATTGCATACGAACCCACATCGCCAAGAGTCTCTTGTATGGGTCAAGTTAAATGCAAACACTATAGGAAACTCACCGGTAAAGCTACCAACAGGTTACCGAACAATAAGTTCTCACGAACGACGTCGTATACGCCGGTGAGAACTTACTATAATACCGAAGAAGATCAAGAAAAGGTCCAAGATCAAGAAAAGGTCCAAAATGTTATTAAAACCGATATGGTGGTCGTTAAGAGAAAGAAGAAATCAGGGATTCTGAGGTTATTTAGCACCCTTAGGAAAACTGATGGAAGTGACAACATGTGTGAGAGTAAGAAGACGTTGGGTGTTGAAAAAGCACCATGCTTGAGCACGATGAAGAGGTTTTCGAGTGGGCGAAATGCGTTTATGAGTTTTGATTGGACGACACAGGTGGCGCCGGTGGATGGTGGTGGCCGGAGCTGTTTTAGTGATGATGAGAGAGAGGACGGTGGAGAGGCGGTGATGGCGTCATCGGCGCCGGTGACGGTGGAGAATAGAGGGGTTGTTTGTGATGGTTTTGTTAGGGTTGGAGGTGTGAAGGTGGAGGAGAGGAAGGAGATTAATTTGTGGAAGAGGAGAATGATGGCTCAACCTCAGCCACTTCAAGTTCATGCTGCTAATTAGGTTTAGTTTTTGTTTTTGTTTTTGTTTTTTTATGACTTTAGTATGTTAATATTAAGGAATATTTGAGTCATTTACGATGTATTAAAACCAAAGTTTGTGTGACATATTCATGTTGGTCACCGATTTGGTTTTTTAATAGATGGTAAATGAGTAAATCATGAGTAAATGTATCATTTGGAGCTCTAAAAGTGAAATGCATTTTTATTTCATTTACAACTTTAGAGTTTTAGTACTAGAGATTGAGTATGATTTCTTAGACTTGCACTTTTATGAATATATGATCGGTGATAAGCAGATTTCTTAAATTAAGGGGTTGATAAAGATTATGGGTTGTTAGAGGAGTGTAAAGATTTGTTTTAAGTGGGTATTGGTGTCCTGGTTTGTTTTGCATCAAATATGTTTTAGTCTTATCATTGAAGTCGATTAATTATGGTTTTGAAAATCAAGTTATGTTGTGTTTGTTTTAATCTTAAGATTATGAAGTTATTTAGTTTGTTATACTATTAATTGTTAAGAATTATCAAAATACTTGTGTGATAATAAAACAATCATTTTGAATTCACATATGCTTTTAAACACATTCACGATTTGCATTTATTCCTTAACTTTTGACTTTTTTGCTCTTAGTGAGGTTATTTGTTTTGTTCTCAACTTATGATCTTATCATGATTCATGGGTATCATCTAAATGTCTTTCATTAGCTAGGGCATTCCATACAATGCAAATGTATCGATCATTTCAATAAGTGGTAACAGTAACAATTTTTAGAGTAAATTACAAAATTGTACCTTTATTAATATATGAATTATATAATATATTTTTTAGTTTTAATAATTACATGCGACAATGTTATTTTTTAAACAAATTTGCATAATTGTAATTTTGTACACTAACTCTCATCGAAATATGCAGCACCTAACGGCCGGCCCAGTCACCTTTCAGAATGGGGGATCCCCATTGGCAACAACCACGGTAGTAGTTGCGGAACTACCGGGCTGGGAGAGGACAACCTCTTGTTCCTGCTAACTTAGTCATGTATATCTCACATAAAAAGTATTTTTGTCGTCACTTTCCACATCTGATATAGTAAAAGAAAATAAAAAGATTTAAAAAAAATAAGCATTGCACCTAATTAAATGTCCTAAATGAAGTACACAATTTGCTCATGTGCTTTAATTTCTGATCAGCTGGATGAAAATATCAAATAAAAAATAATGTTAATAAGAAGATATGTATTTATAAATTATGGATGCTAATATTTCACATCCACCAAAAAAATAATAATAAAAGGAATCAAGGCATTAAAATTACAGTGCACAAAGTAAAGATGTAAGTTTAATTCATTAAAAAGTAAAGGCTGTCAAAAACTTCAAGGGCTGAACAGTGAAAAAGATGTTATGAGTTGTGGTGAAGATGACCGTGTTGAAGTATCAAAGAGAGGGAAACACTGGATATAATGGTGTTGAGCGTAAGAAGGACGCTGGTTCAACGACTTGCCTAACGCTCTGATATCTTTTTATTTTATTTTTTCGTTTAGAATGATTAAAAAACATCTTATTTTTTTAATATATTAGATGTGAAAAACAAATAACAAAAATATTCATCGTGTGTGAGGCACATAATTAGGTTAAATGTACATGTGGATGAGAGTTAGTGTAAATAATAATAAATATGCAAATTTTAAGAAAAAACTTTTCGTATAATTATTAAAACTAAAAAACATATCATGTAATTTCATATATAAATAAAAAACAATTTGTAATTTACTCCACTTTAACTTATGAAAAAACCCGTCGTAACGCGCGGGATAATCACTAATTATTCTTATATCCATGTTGAAACTTGAAACCAAATAATAAATAAATAAAAAAAAGAAGAGTTGACCGACTAAAATTTGACATTTTCAGTCTCTTATTTTCTTACTATTATGAAATTATTTGTATGTAAAGGCAAATTTAACATTTTCAGTCTCTTATTTTCATACTATTATGAAATTATTTGTATGTAAAGGCATTTATCATATAGGGGCTGGTTACTATACAAAATATAATTTTCGGACGAAGCGTACGAAGTCACCAGAGTGTGACACGTATTTTTTAGCGGAGAGGTAGTTTTGTTCGCGCTACAATTACGCATAAAAGTTATATAATAACGCAAGTTATATTCCTAATTACGCATGTTATATCTATTATTATGCAGATAAAAATTACTCAGTTATAAAAAATAATCACGCAAGTTATATTGATAATTACGCTAGTTATGTTGATAATTACACATGGAATAATCACGCAAGTTATACGCACAGCACATTGACATTTTTCTTAAAAAAATATTGTTTATTTAAAAAAAAGGATAGCAATATTATACTCATATTAAAAAGGATAAAATGCTTGTTTTTATGGTATATTTTAAAAAAAATAATGGCATATGAAAAAGTTATGTGTTTAAAAAAACGGGAGAAAGTTAAAAAAATAGTCAACAATTGTATTTTATTACCAGTTCTACCTCTCTGGAAACATTATTTGCGTGATTATTACATATTAAATCTGAACCGTTCATCTATTAACTCGATGATTCTTGTTGCTTCGTACCTTTTGCACGAAAACAACAATTTGTACCGTAAACTTTCCCTTATCATATAAACATGGACATTTTTAAGTTTTAACTTTTGGTTTGAGATCCAAAGGCTTGACTCAAATATTTAAGGTGACTACTTAAGGAAACGCATTGGTCATCATGTCATTTTTATTATTAAAAGTGTCAAGAAGAACAAATAGCGTGTTGTTACCTGCTACGGTGTTTATTAGCAACGTGGGGCTAGAATATAATGCATGTGCCTTTTATCTTAAAAAGTAGGCCAGCAAACGCATACCACACACGCGTAACCTAGAACATGTTGAGTCGAGTTGGAGGGTTACTAAACTATTTTGTCAATTGTAAAGGCGCGCTTATTTGCTACCATTCTAACGAATAGAGGTGTACAGATCGGGTGGGTTGGAAGCTAGTTCAGTTAAGTCAAGAAAAGTCAAAACTAGTTTTTTATTTAAACTAGTTCGGATTGAAACCCGTTTGGGTGAGGTAACAGACCTCGTTTACACCGGATTCAATCAAGTTTGAAACAGGGTCAAAACCCATTCGGTTTGGGTTGCACTACAGGGTCAAAACCCTCCGCCGAGCTGGAGAAACTTCCGGTGACCACCGGGAAGGATCTGGTGTTGGGGACGGAGTGTGCGGTGTGTTTGGATGATGTTGAACCGGAGCAACTGGCTCGGGTGTTTCCGGGTTGCAACCACGGGTTTCATCTAAAATGCGCCGATACGTGGCTCTCGAAGAACCCGGTTTGCCCCGTTTGTAGGAATAAGCTCGACTCCGGTTTCTTTGCTCCTACCGAAACAAACCCGTGTTAAAATTTCCATCGGTTAACAACTTTACATGCTATGTTTCATCATGTGTAGTTTTTTTTTTTTTTTTTTTAATTTCATTTCTCTGTTTTGAGAATGTAGAATTAGTGATCATCATTTGTTATTTAATTGATTATTATTATTATTATTAGTATTGAAAGTGAAGTATGAAAAACAGAGGATCGGATGAAATGGAAGATGGTTGATGTACGTGAGACGAACGCGCCGCTAGGAGGAGTGAGTGTATGAATGACGGTGAAAGCGATGGTAAAAGGTTGGTTAAATATAGCTGTAAAATTTGGTAAGGAGTGAATGGCGGAGAATGAGGTTGCATTAACTTGAGAAAATATCTAAGCGTGGGCAATTAAGTTAACTATTATTTATTGCTTTTGGTACCAATGATTTTTGGCTCAAATTTTTTTATTTTTTTTTTATTTTTGTTTTTGGTACCAATGATTCTTAGCCCAAATTATTAAGATAAGATGCCCATTACATGTAAATATGAAGGAGGTCATGAGTTCAAGTATCACTCTAAGCAATATGTTCAGAGTTAAGCCAGTAGTTTTTCCAGCAATTGGTTTCTTCCTGATGGGGTTGGGGGTGTAGTCCCGGTTGGGACACGGATAGGTGAGCCTGATTAAGATAACACCTATCTTCCGAAGCAGGGTCACACATTTACCGTTCAAAGAAAAAAATTGCTTTTGGCTTGGCGTTTAGTGTAACTTAAAAGGTTAAGATTTAAGGAAGGATGTGATGGACACTTTGAGCTTTAAATCATGATGATATAAACACAAGTAAAATTTTAAACACTATTATAAAAGAGTTAAAAAAAACTTCAAATTTATGAGGACTTAAATTTTTAAACGGATGTCAAACATAACTTTGCTTATACCATATCACTATTAATTAGGAGTTACAAACATTAGCTGATCACTACATTTAATTTAAAGAGAGTTTTAGTGAAATGGTTTTTATCTATATAGTATTTAAGTAACATTTGAACTAAACAAACAATACATATAGTTTGAGGCAAAAGCAATTTTAAACGGTTGGTAGGTGCGATCAAGGCTGTTAAATTATCGATTTGACGAGAGGATTAGCGCGTCAGTAGGAGGAGTGAATGAGTGTTTAAATGGGGCAAAAGCAATTTTAAGCGGTTGGTATACAGCTGTAGTTTGGTAAGGGATGAATGGAGATCATGAGGTTGCATTAACTTAACAAAATATCCTAGCTTGGAGAATTGAGTAACTTTTATTTATTAGTTTTATGAAAATAAACTGGTTTATTATAAAACTAATTTTAGTAACATGTATAATACACGGGTTAATAAATAAAATAAAAATTACTAATTATAAAAGAATATTTTAAGATAAAATATGACTGAAATCACATATAAGTAAAAACTTTAAGTAATAAACAATGATATCAAGTTTTAAACTTTTTTTGTTTTGCTCTTCAAAAAAAAAAATAAACATTTTGGCTTTAAACAAACCATTTTAAAATTTTTTTGTTACTATAACCCTCAATTTTAATTATTTTTGGTTAATAAAAATTTCACTTTTTAATTAAAATATTTTGTATTTTTTTAAAAGTTTGATGTTTTAGAAAAAAAATTTATTTTTATAAAAAAATATTTCTTTAAAAATAACATTAATAAATAAAAAAAAACTCTTTCTTAATTTATAAAAAAAAGTATTTTTAGTGTAAAAAATAAAATAATATTATTACACAAATAGTCTTTGTGGTTTATTGAAAATAACATGTTTTGGTACTAACTTTTTTGAGTAACAACTTTAGGTTTGATGCTTTTAAATGTGTAACATGTTTAGGTACTAGTGGAAAGCCCGCACGATGTTGCGGGATGAACAATTTACAAGTATATAGTATAATTTAGATGAAGATAACCTAAACAATGTAGCCTTAAAAATAATCGAAGTAATTGTATACTCGGGAAATGTAGTTTGTGTATACAAATTATATGTAAACTCTAAATCTAAATCTCACCATGACCCAAAACATAATTTAAATATACTAAACGCTAAATACATCAGGGATATGTGCGTTACACGACGGGATAACTGGTGTTGCATCTGACCCAACATATGAAATCCCACTACTATTATTATGCATTATAAAAATTTATGTAATTAGTTAGGGATTAATAGATATAGAAATTATGTTTGTAGAGTTTGTCATTAAACACCACTTTTTCAAATAGTAAAACAATCACTTGATAATTTACAAACTGAGATTACATATATGAACCACCTAAAACATTAAACATTAATTCAAGCATTATCGAGTTACATATATCACCATTTTGTATGCCAATAAACCAATTAATTCGATAATGAGATTCTTATATTCAGTTTATGGCCGAGAAAATTGTTCCAAAAAGTAAACTATATATTTTTTAAATGTTTGTTTGGCATACATTCACGAAGGAACTCAATTTAGATTTGTCATCGATTAGAGTAGGTAAAAATTTAAGATTTTGAACTTTTTTTTTGTTAATAACAATAATATGACACGTTGGATTATTTAGAAAAAAAAATCATGTGTCGATTCCATTCAAGTAGCCCTCAATTCCGCAACTTGTTGTTTCAATGCATAGTACATCGTAGGGGGTCAATTTTGATCATGATGTGAATTTCCCTCGTCATAAGTTCGTATAGCATTTAAGAAATAAGAAAGGCCGTATACATAACACTATATCTCCAACATGTGTCACGCTACCAGCTAAAACGTTATAAGTTTTAAAATCCGTTATTAAATGAGTAATACTTCATTATCAAACTTTCATCTTTCAATATAGGTCCAAATGTATAAATTTATTTTTAGCTAGGATATAATTTAGTAGGAAAGAAGTTTTCTTGAAATCCGTTATTAAATGAGTAATACTTCATTATCAAACCCGTCGTTATATTTTCTTGAAATATGGTCATTTTTCTCACTAATGTTCCGAAGATCCTCATCTTTACCACTTAAATTTGTTATTTGAATCTTTGTTTCCAAAAACAAACGCTTTACTTTCAAATGGCGGTGGTCTAATTATAGAACCTCATTTCGTATAGTTGGTCGATTCATAGGACAAATTCAAGATAAAAAGTGTAATTTATTTAAGAAAATTAATCTCTCTTTGGAAGTTAATTCTAAGTACAAAAACACATGACAAAGCCACAAGATTTAAATAAAACAGTTGTATCGGGCCTTCCTATATAACGAGAAACATGAGTTCAATTTTAAAACACTGACATATGAGAATCTGAAGGCCGTTATAAGCTTATATTCATTGACAATTAATAACTTACATTAAAACTTTAAGTATGAGATATTAAGTTATTAGATTAACTTATATGGTGTTACAATAGAAAAGTCTTATCAATCGATGAAGGTGACATGATGTTACAAATGGAAAAGTCATGGCATATATTCGTCTTTCTTTTTCTTTTCATTATTGGAATTCATAACGTGACACCACCATTCAAGTACCACGGCTCAACAATCATTGGTTGTTAATATTTTTAATAAACAAGTCATTAAGTCGGGTTTGGATCTTAAGATTATCCATTCTTTAATCTAGCTAGTTTGATTCATTAAGGGTGGAGTACGTCTTTCATCCCTCATCCATCTTTCAACCTTCTCTCCCTCGCGTATGCGTCATATATATATCATCCCTAAACCATTTTTAAAAATTTGCCAAGTGTCTGAAATGCATTTTTCAATAATTACTAAACCTTCTTTTTAGTTAATTTAATTTAATACGAACAAGTTAACTTAATTAATTACTTTTAGGTATTCTAAGTTTTTAAATGAGATTGGCTCGAATGTTATCGCGAGTGTGACTGCATCACAACTCCAAAACAATATCATCGTCAACTAGACTTTTGTATAAGGGATTTAGGAATAAGAGTTTTCAACACACGACAAAATAGAGGACTTTTAGTAAAGAACTTACGTGTTGAAAATCCCTCAGTGACAATTCATCGTTAATTACCAACGAATATTGACCGCCGGAGATATGTCCTCGGTAATACTCACTTTTCTATCGGTTGGGAACTCTATATGAGGTAGCAAATAGTAAATGATACACAAAATGTTATTAAACAACATGATACATAATTTTTATTTGATTTCGTGTTCCTACACCGTCCAGAAAGAATTTTCGTTTTCGACAATGATAAATGGGCTATCCGAAAACTAATTAAACATCTTAATGATATATGTCCATCTGCATTTGATTAGGTTGGTCGAACTTAGTTAATCTTGGTGAACCATGGCTAAACTGAATGCATCGACCTATGCTCATAGTAATAGAATAAATAGTTTCTCTTGTGTTAAAACCACATATTTCACATTATCGCCATTTTGGCCTTCATATTATATAAATTACATCCATCAATATGTCATTGCAAAAGATCATGAGAGTGATCAAAGCAAAATTATGTGTCATTACTCTTCACATATCTTCTAAAAAGTATTCATAGAAAATTTTAGTAATTACAAAGTGCACAGGAAATAAATATATATGAAGTTTTTACCTTTATATACTTTTGGTGAAAAACATATAGTCTAATATGATTATTGTGTGTACACCAAACTTAGTTAACCTTAGTTGTTAATGAGAGCCGGTACGGGTAATGGGTGTATCTATAGCTTTGATATTTGTAATTCAAATGGGTCATTGTGGGTAATTATTATTACACATTAAAGTTAAAACTTCAAACTTATTTATTGTTGGTTTAGGCCCCAATTAAACACGCACTCAAAACACACGCAAACTCTTGTAGAGAAGATATTCTGCTTAACTCACTTACTTTGTGCATTCATAATCAACATTACATGGGTGAGCCTATACCTCGACTTTACACAATCAATCTCTTTTCTACACATTGCAGACTGAACTGACTTAGTGCAAGTTCAGCATGTTTATAACTTTCATGTAATAGTAGCCTGAAGATTTCATCTCATTTACATACCTTTTCAGATAAATTAATAACCGAGTAAAGGGGTCAAAGTCCACCACTGAATTCTCAATTGTTTGATATTAAAGATGCCACATATTAATACCCAGATTCAATAAGTCAACATTCACCTTCCCACAATCCCACCTCACAGTTGAAAAGGAATAGAGGAGGGTTGCAATGAGGGTTAATTGGATTATAGAATCTCTTTTGAATTTGTAAAGTCTTAAGAATTGTATTGCTTATTGAATATTTGTGCTATTTTGTGTCTTACTGTCTTTGCTTAACTTGATTTTGAAGGGCTGACGATTGAACAAACGTTAATAACAACAACCAAGTGTACTAAAAATAGAAACTGAAACGCAATAATTTTACAGTATGGTGCTACATATTTATACACGAGAACTTTATATAAGCTTACAAATGGTAAACAATACACATAGGGCATTATTTATGACACAACATGATACATAGTTTTTATCCTATGTTCTTACCGGTCTTCTAACGCCTTGGAGAACTTCTGTTTTCGACGATGATACATGGGCTATCTTACAGAGAAAATTGAACATCCGATACATGTCCATATTCGACTACACGAACCAAACTAAACATTTGCGTGTGACTAGTGACTAGTGACAATGTTTCAAGAACTAGACGCGAATCTACCAACGAATAAGCTTTGCAAAGGGGGCCTGCTGGTTGATCCATGCATAAATTAGCACATAATTAACATGTGGTGAAGTGTGAAAAAACAATTAAGGAAACTAATATTCATGTGGAATTAAAGGATTGAGGAGTCACAAGTCAAGATTAAAGTCGATTCTAATACGACATTACCTTGTTGAATCCCATGATTAAATTTTCATCATGACGAAGTATTTTCACCAGATCTCCTGCTATAAGCTTAACCTAGAATATAACTGGGATTAATATTTTACCGGAAAAAAAAAACTATTCATGTAAGGCGCGATATAATCAACTCACTAGATGAATAAGGAAAACATGTTCATCATCATCGGAATGAAAGTAATCAGAGACAGCTTTAACGAGCTTATACGATAAAGTTGTTCCTGATACTATCCCTTTGATTATGCTTTTCTTCAACCTCATGTTATTACTCCATCCTACCACTGCTCCTGCAATTGCTCCAAGTGTAGCCCCCACTGCACCCAAACATATTCACTTATATAACAACAAATTGAAACCAAAAGCAAAGATGAATTTTATGGTAGTACTGACCAACTCCAAACTCGAAGACGAAGAACACAAAGAGTAATTTGAACACTACTGTGGAAACAATGGAGCAAAAAACCTCTCTCATTTTCGTTTGAAGGTTGTGTTTGAATGATTCAAAACAAAGATGATGGCTAATTAGTTGTATGTATATTTATATGTTGTATTTTGACATTTGCTATTGATGTAGTTTTTAATTAGTGTGTGTACATGTGTGTGTATTTATACTGGGATATCTTATGATATGATTTAGGATGCCAACATTGTAACTGCTTCTAATAATTTATTGAGTAATGCAATTTAATGACTAAAAATATTACTGACATCTCCCACCACGATGATATTATCTGTCATATGTTCAAACACAGGAAAAGTGTAATTTTTTAATTCTATTTTATTGATTTTATTTTCAGATATTAAAATACTTGATTGATATGGATTACCAAAGGTTGTCTAACAATATCGAGTTGATAAAAAACTCTACAAATTTAAAAACCGGATCGATGAGCTCATATTAATTAGAACAAAATAATAGTATGTTCCATTATTCCTCGTACTTGAAGCAGTAGAAAACTGAAGACTTAGAAGGAAAAAAAATATATAAAGCCAAGAATAATAATACACCCTAAAACTACGATTTTTAATTTCTATCCATGACGTGTCAGTCGAAACTTATGTCAAAATCTCTATAATCCTGAAATCGTCAATCCATAATCATCAATGACAATCCACAATTTCGAATGATCGCATAGTCCTGCAAGCGACGATGACAACTAGGTGGACTGTAGTCCTTACATCAAAACCTCTTTCCCTTCCCAGTCGTTCGTCCCACCTAGTCCTAACATTTACCTCTATATTCTAGTCTTGTCTGATCTCCATCTTGCCTTCGAAAATTCTTAATTGTTACAATTAGCAGTGAAGGTGTGAGGATTCTGGCTTAGCTTGGTAATTTTCATCAAACCTGCTTTGGTATGGGTTTTCCATTTGGGATTTTTAAATTTTAATATTGGTTTCTTGTTTGAAACTCTTAAAGGGTAATTTTGGAACCTGATTTCTTTGTCGAACCTATTCTAAACTTGATTTATGTTTCTGATTTGATCTTCAACTTTTCAATTTTGATTTCTAATTGTGTTTAAGATATATGTTCATTCCAAAACCATCTATATATTACTGATAATTAAAGTATTTTGGTGATGTTTAGACATGAGATTGGTCTGTTTACAATTCTATCACAAATAATAAAAGAAATTAAATTTCATTGTTTTAAGGAAAAAGCCTCAATTCTATTCCCTTTACCAAGCAATAACAACTTTTTAATGAAATGTTTTTCATTTCGGTTTTAGTTTCTTTATTAATTCAATGAACCAAATCAAAACTAGGTATTGCGCAAGTTGTTATGTAAAATAAAGAAATCGGAAATAGATTGATATTCCGTAAAAATGACATGTTTCTTAAAACAAAAACCGAAGCAAAAAATCTTATTACTTTTTATAGTTTGCTTTTTCTTATAATGAAATATGTGATACGCCAAAAGAAAATAACCAATTTTCTGAAAGTGACACATGACGGGTGATGAAATTTGTTGTTTATATCATGAGAAAAGTCAAGGTACTTGTTACCTATATAATCAGACGTGTATATGTCTTTACTAAAATATAATATATTAGTTTTAATAAACCCGTGTATTACACGAGTTGAACAAATAAAGTATTAAATATGATAAAAATTTATTAAGTATAAAATGATATTTTTTTTTTCAAAAAAAAATAAAATATTTTGTTTCAAAACAAACCGTATTAAAAAATATCATTTTTAAATAAAATTTTATTCTAATTTTAATTATTTTTTGTTTATTAAAAATTTACTTTTTAAATACACTAATTTTAAAAAAGTTTGATATTTTATAAAAATTTCTTATTTTATAAAAATTATTTTTTAGAAATAAAATTAATAAGAAGATCTTTTTTTAAATTTATTAAAAAACTATTTTTATTCTAAAAAGGTTAAATAATATAATTGGTAATTAAGTTAATTATTTAATAGGAGAGAGAAGCGGGAAAATATTGGTGAGAATGAATATAATGATAACATGTGTCACCCTAAGTTACTCTTTTATTAGAGTAGAAGGATTTTGTAATCAATATAGTATTTAAAACAATAACATACATTAGATTAGTGAGAATCCCCTTACATTATGTGAATGCAATGACTTAGAAAGACCATGACTAGTACTACATGCATTCACACCCATCTTTAGTTATTTTTCACTTACACAATAAATTGTATCCCTAGAAATTCACAAGAGTAGTCATTTTATCTTCCTGATTATGTTATAACTTTATATCTACGTAGCTATGAGATACATGAATCATTTGTCACAAATATGTTTTTTTCTCACATGACATACTTTGATCACAACAAATAGGCTTAAAATCATGTCGTACACAAACAGGGATCTATGTAACAACTTTCGTATGTGTATCATGAGCATTCGTACAATTGGTGGTAGTTCGATGACAAAGTTCAATACATATGTTAAAATGGACTAACACATGTAAAACTCATAATTTGTTTTTAATCTTTTAGATTAAGTATTTGTATTTTATACTCTAACACTATTCATATATTTATTAGAGAAAATTGCATAAATAGTTCCTGTGGTTTGATCAGATTGGATGATTGGTCCCCAGACTTTTAAATTTGCAAAGTTAGTCCAAATTTTTGTGTAGTCATTGCAAATTTAGTCCCCAAATTTTACAAAAGTGCAAAGTTAGTCCAAACTTTTATGTGGGCGTTGCATTTTTGGTCCCTAAAATTAAACTTAAAATTAAATTTAAATTTTATAAAATGCATAAAAAATTAATGAATTTAATGCCATGGACTAAACATGCAATGATTACACAAAAGTTTGGACTATCTTTGCAATTTTTAAAGTTTAATGACCAATCATGCAATCTGATCAAACAACGGGCACTATTTATACAATTTTCTCTATTTATTAAAGGAAACAACCAAAAAAACCAAGTCAACTTGAAAAAAATGTGAAAATAAATTATTTATTATATTGTCAACATATGTGTAGTGTGGACCGAGATTATAATCCAAACCAACACAAATTATTTAACTATTTTTAAGTAATAAATTAATTTTAAAGTTAGAATAGTTCGATACTCAATCCTATTAATAATGCGCGTAATGATTTAATGGTATAGTATTTATCTATTATAAAAATACTGTGAATTTAAATCTTATAAATGTAAGGTTATATTATATATGTCTTTACAACTATATAAAACAAAAACCATGTGCAAAAGGGTCATTTCAACCAATATATATATATATATATATACATATATAATATAGATAGAAAATTGTCATGAATAGTAAAGTTTAAGGATTTTCAAATTGACCACTTAATATTTTTCTTTCAAACTAAGTGGTTGTCATCTTCAAAAAAAAAAAAAAAAAAAAAAAAAAAAAAAAAAAAAAAAAAACTTTATCATAGTGTGCTACGAAGAGCCTTTTAACATTCTGAGAATATATAGAATTCCCGTTGTATCGTGTGGATGAATTCAACCAGTTAAATTTAATAGTAAAAAATCACTCATAACAAATTAATTGTAATAACTTTGAAAGTCTCAAATGAGAATATTACGAATAAAATTACTTACTAATTGTCGACACTTTCATAACAATACATTTGTTATACCTTAAAAATCATGGTCGGTAGGTTTTCACCGCCGTGCCACATGTTGAGTTTCTATAGGTCTTAATTTAATTTTTTTTCTATTTTTTTTTATTTTCTCATACTTTAGTAAATATTTTTACTTCGGTTCACAACACAGAATTATTGCGTTGGTTGTATTGCTGTGACTATCGAGATTTACTCCCCACTCTTCCCATGTAGTTCGAGTCTCACAAACCCCACCTCAATCTTCCACTTTTGGGGGTTCAGTTGGTTTTTTAATTTTTTTGCTTTTGTTTTGTTGAGATTTCTTATGGATTTTTCTTTTGTTTTTCTTTCTTTCATTCTTTTTTTTATTAAATCATCTTTTCTTCTTTTTTTTCATAATTATTTTTTTCTTTATTATTAGATTCATTGTCGAGTTTGTCGGTTCAATGTTAAGTGTTTACGTCTCAACATAGAAGGCATAATACTTATTTCTATTTATGTTTTGATTTTTAAAACTAAACCACCGTAATTTTATACGCTTCTTTTGAATACTTAATCACGATGGTATCATTGCCATAGCGAACGTAATGGATTCTACAAGCGCGCCGCGTCGCGCATGTCTAATTTCTAGTAGTGTCTTGAAATAGAACTAAAATGATTAAGAAGAATAAAAAACAATTTAGCTTTCATTATTGTTTTCTTATTTTTACAGTTGGTGACTTGGTGTTTAAATTATTTTAAGAATTCCCCAGCATCACGATTTATTTATTAAACTATTCTCCGCGAAGAATGCACGCACAATAGATTAGTAACAAGTTAATTAAAATAAAAGATATAATTATTCGTGGAAGAAGATGGAAGTGGAAATATAATATTTGATCAGACTTACAGATTAAAATAAATTAAAAAGTCAGCAAAAACACTAATTCAAAACAAATAAAATATTATAAACCATCTCTGTTCACATTCTGGTCATTTTGTTACGACTATTATGATGTCGCACGAAATCGTCATAATATAACTACGACTAATACTTCCTCCTATTAAAATAGTATTAAGCCACGTGTTATTTCACATATTTGGGTTCATAGCCCGACCGTAAGCTTTACGAGTAAGTGTAAATGAGTGTTTAAGTCGTCGTTTTGAAAAAAATATTAAGCCAAGGTGACAATCACGACCAGGGCCGGTTCTAAAGGTTTTAACCTTGGACAAGCCGAAAAAAATGGCTCCTAGATCCTAACGAATTAAATTATATCTAACCAATAACACGTGAAGTCATATTTCCACAAACAATAAACAAAGTCGACAGTCGCACAAATACTATCCTATCATACACGTCGTAGCCTTCTACTGTTTTACTTATGAATGCCTCGATTTTATTTTTTTAAGTAAGCTGCTTAATTTAAGTCAATTCATTCTATAAAACAATTAAACAAAATAACAAATATTAGTAGATAATGACCTATAAGAAATGATATTCTGTCTTTTAAGAAATAAAACTTTAATTAAATAATGGGGTTAATGAAATGAATCCAAAGATATATATTTGATTAAAAACATAATTAGATTAAGTTTTTTTTATTAGATTATAACTTATTATTATCTTTTTAGAAATTTATTTTATAAAATATAGAATTTTTTAAAAATATTTTGTGCCTCCTAAGCTAGTTGGTCCTAAACGGAAGTCCACTTTGCCCCTCCTCCGAGCCGGCTATGATCACGACATAGAATTTATTGCCACAAGACACAAGGTGATTGGCACAAATATATAAGAATAATTATATAAATAGTCTGTGTATTATTACAAGTAATAAAAGATAAACTTTTAGAATGTATACATATGAGGAAAAATTAACCATCACTAGTACCACTTAAAGGGTCAATTTTAATTGCCGATATTATATGTTTAACATTGCTACAAAGATCTTTGTATGTAACTGGACTTGAATCTTAATAAAAGTGCTAGTAAGAAGGTCCTTCTAATCTACGGGGATCTTGTGGCCATGCGAAGCTGTTTCTCGTCTTCTTGAATCCAATCTCGAGACGTAAACATTTAAAAGAATAGTTAGAAGGGACGTGGTGGCACAGATCGATTGAATGTATCATCTATATGTATGTACATGTATATATGTGTGTATCATATATATGAGAAATAAATGAGTATAAGAGGTTAGCGGGTGAGAGAAATGCTAGGAAAACGTACGAAGGAAAAAGGGCGAATAATAATGGGTTGAGTTCTGTTTTATAAGGAGGTAGTTCGGACCAACCCAATGGGCCAATTATTGATGTCCTAGATATATCCATCAAATGTAACGTCCATAAACTGCATAAAAATTACATTTGATAAAAATGAGGGTGTTATAGGCATATTTATTGGTTATTTAGACACTTTTCTCTTTTTTTATTTCTCTATATATAACTTCGATATAGAGAGAGAGATAAAAAGAGAAGGGTGTTCTAATGACTCAAATGAGTTTATCAATAGCCAAAGCCATGATAAAACCGTAAAGTGTTTAAACAACTAATGATAATCATTTCGACACCTTGACGGAATGTACAACCAATTATATCATCGTTAATTGATAGCAGAAACGCGCAAAAAAGATAAGTCATAATGAAAATGTCATAGAATCACCGAAGATGATCGTGTCATTGTTCTGAAATATAGGAAGATGCCATACTTTACAAACGAATTTTCAGCATACAAGTGAGTGAATGTCATGTATCTTTTATTCTTTTCAGCGATTTTTGGTTTTATGTTAATAGTTTTATATTATAAAGATGTGTGCACGCTTAAGATATACATCAAAGACATGACTCTATAGGCGTCCTAAAAATCAGGTTGAACCAAACCAACCCGGTTTTGTAATCGAAAGCGTAACCACTATAACCATTAGCAGTGGCGGAGCTTGAGGAAAGATGGGGGGAGGCGAAAGTCACGAGACCCAAATCGATGGGTGGGGGGAGGCGAACTCAATACGTATAAAATTTTCAGGCGAATATGTATAACATTCAAATAGTCTCGAAATCAAAGATTAAACAAAATTAAACGAAGACGACAAATCCACCACCTATGAATGTTTAGTTATTTTTTAAGATTAAAAAAATGAAACTTCAATTTTATATGATTTTTAAAACGAACCAATATTTTCTAGTTTCTAAGTTTAAATAAATAATAAAAAATAAAGTTTGTTGAATTTATGGTATATGTTTATGGTTAACCAAATAAACAAATATTAAAAAGCTGGTTTTTTAACAACTACTGAATAACCGGTTTGGTCAACAAGGGCGGATCTTCATAGCGGCCGGGGGGGCCGCCGCCCCCCCTGTTTTTCGCCCGTAGTGTTAAATTTTAGTCCGGTAGTGTAAATTTTTGGTCAGGTAGTGTAAATTTTTATATAAATATCAAGTTCGCCCCCCCTAAAAAAAATTAATTTCGCCCCCGCCTCCCATACGAGAAATTTCAAGTTCCGCCGCTGTTGGTCAACACCATAACCTGTTAGACCGGTGAGATTTTTCACCACTCAAAAACCGTTCAGTTAACCTAACCATTTATTTTTCCCTTAAATAATTGGTTCGATAATTAACCGAAACTCAGTTTTGTGAATAACCTGATTTTCACACCTCCACATGACTCTACCTCATTGTATAATTGGGTTGTAGTACTGTCCAAGAGACTTTGACCGAAAATAAAATTGAATTTTTGACCGAAACTATTTTAGTAGCTAAGTTTGCGTCCTATTTTTTCTAAATTTTTTCTTTTTCAAGATTTATAAAACTAGTGACTTTATTTTCAATCGTAACAATTTCAGTAGCTATATGCGTGACCTTTTTTGACCTTCAGCGACCGAGTTAAATTTAATTTTACTTTTTAATATTTTATAAAACTAGTAATTGTATTTACGATCCAAACAATTATGGTAGCTATATTTGTAAACATTCTTGTTATGAAATTGATTTCTAATTATATGTTAACTAGGTTATTACCCCGTATATTACACGGGTTAAATATATAAATTATTAAATAATTAGTAAAAAAAATTTATGAAATATAAAACTATGCTTAAAGATAAGATATGATTACAATTACTTATAAATAGCTACTTTAAGTAAATAAACAATAATATATTTTTCTTAAACTTTTGTTTTATAAAAAATGTGTGGTTTGTAAATATTTAGTTTTAAGTAAAATGATTTTTTTAAAAAGTTCGTTGCTTTTTTATTTTTAAAAAGTGTGTTTTTAATTTAAAATAAATAGATTTTCTTTTTATTAAATTATACATTTTTAAATTTGAAAATGGTATGAGTAATATTATTAGTATTCAATATTAGTTTTAATAATAGAGAGAAATAAGAAAGTTAGTATGATGAGGCTTACGATTACGTCACGTATTATCTTATTTTTTCCTTATTATAGATAGATTGATAGATAAATAGACAGATAGATATATAGATAGATAGGCTAGAAACCCATTTACTAAATGGATTATAGTTAGTAATAAACATAAAGATTTACAGTACGATATTTTAATATAATATATGAATATTATATACGTAATAGTTCAAGAAAATAAAACAATTATATTATTTTTTTAACTCTCTTATATAAATAGTTTTATTTTTAAACATTCGTATTAAGATTCTTTTATAAGAGAATTTATTTTTATAAAAAACTTGTTTACTAAAAACTCTGGTTTGTAATTATTCTGGTTGTTTTAATAAAATTGTTTTAGAAAAATTCACATTTTTTATATTTTTTTAAAAAAAGGCCGGATTTAAAATATTTTGTTTCAAAAAGGTTTAGCGTTTTTGAAAATTTCATATTATATAAATTTTTTTTTATTATTAGTTCTATTTAATTAAAAAAGCGTGATTTTATATTTTTTTAATAAAACCTAACTTTAAAAAAATACATTGTTTTTAAAAAATTTAAATGAGAGAGAAAAATATTACAATTAATAAAATTGATCTTGAATAAGAGAGAGAAATTAGTTTTAATGTTTAAATTACTATAATACCCTTTTGAAGGGAAAAATAAGATGATAATGTCTAAAACAATGACAAGTGGCAAAAAATTAGGCTAAGAGAATGACATTTGGCTTTAAAAAGCTTGTTTTATTAGAATCTATAGATTATATTATAAAACTAGCAACTGTACTTGTGACCAAATTTATTTCCGTCACTACATTTGCGATCGTTTTATGAACAAACAATCTCGGTCACTATTTTTGTTGACAAATTTTTCATTAGTATTGTTAATTTTTGGTCCACTAGTGTAAATTTTTGCTCCGGTAGTGTAAATTTTTTTATATATATCGAGTCCGCCACCCTAAAAAAATTAATTTCGCCCCCCGTCCTCCGATGGGAGTGTTTAAGCTCCGGCACTGGTGATATCATAAGATGTGGTAACAAGAAAAATAAGTTTAAAGCTTGAATATTGAGATATGAGATGTTAACTTGTATGTTGTTGTGCCGAATTACGAGTAAAGTAATGTTTTAGCTAAAAGTAGGAAAAGAGTAACATTGAGTCTCAAGAGTCAAGAGACTCGTGATTAAGGCCCATTAAGAGTAGTGGGCAAAGAGTGAAATCCACAAACTAGGAATGTGGATACGGCTCATTAAGAGTAGTGGGCAAAGACTTGTTTGATTAAAAGATTGGTTTAAAGTATTAAGAGATTGCTAGGAAACTTCAAAGAGTATCCTTATCGTGTTTCCAATGCATATTGTTAGTTTGGGGTTATATGTATGTATGTGAAATTGCATGTTAGATTCTCAAAATGAAGCTAAGACACACACCCTACACCGACATAGGAGCACTACGCCCGAAATAAGCCATCCTACGCCAGTGGGCACAGATACGCCGAGCCTATAATTTTGAGGTTTATTTGCGGGTATGGTGAATGGATGTCAAGGCTCACGGTGGAATTAAATAACGAAACATTTTGAAAACATATTTTTGTAGATTTATAATATTTTAGCTATTATAAATACATGTTTTATATTTATAGTCTTTGAGTTTAAAGATGATAATAATAATAATAATAGAGTTGTGTTTATATGAAATGAAAAAAAGTTTTAGGAACTAAATTCCGTTTAAAGAATGTAAATCACTTTATGAAATACCGGTGTCATAGAACTAGGGGTGCTCAAGTCGGTATTACCGAATGGACCCGCATTACCCGAAACCGAACCTGATCCCGAATAGGATCATGAATACTAACCGAGTACCGTACCTGTCATCATATATCGGGAAAGGGGTCTTCGGTAATCGGTAATAAGGGAAAATCGGTATTTGTACCGAAACCGATAAAGTTGGTCAAAATCTACTTCAAGTTCTTCTTATTCTTCTTCAATTTATTGATCTAAAGAGAACTTGCTTGTATGATTATTTATTTGGACAAACTGATAACATGACATTTTAATTTTTGGGACAAATCTTTGTTGCAGGTAAGTATAGTTCTTGTTATTCTTTAGAGTTTAGATTGTGTTTTAAATATTATAACCTAAACCTTCTCAAAGCTTGTGTTTATCTGCATTGATATCAAATTACTGTATTTGAATTAATAAACACTAATAAATTTATAAACACGAGCAAAAAATGAAATAAGTTCTAAGAAAATTATTAAAGTCTTACCTTTTCCAAGATCGTCATAGCTTGTAACGTCTTCGTCATCGTTGATTTTCTTACTTGACCCACGAATCCAATCTTGTGTGCATATAAGTGCTTCAACAAGAGGTGGTGATAAAGAACTTCTGTAGGTTTTCAAAACTCTTCCTCCTGTGCTAAATGCCGATTCAGAAGCAACACTCGAAACTATAATAGCTAAAAAATCTACAACAATAAACATGAAAAGTTAAAGTAAAAAATATGAAAAATTGCATATAATATATATGTACCAATACCTTTTGCCATCTTTGCTAAAATTGGATATTTTGAAGATGAACCTTTCCACCATTCTAGAATATCAAATCCCGGGTAATCTTTCTCCTCCTTATCCTCAAGATACATTTGAAGTTCCGACTTAGTGTTGTACACGGTAAAACCACAATCTGATTTAAAGTCGGATAAAAAACTATTGTCACCATATGAAGAAGTTTCAATATCTCTTTGTGTAACTTTATTTGAACTTATGCTTTCATAAGTTATTTTATAATGGTCAAATAGTATCTCAAATTCTCTGGTAATACATTTAAGCATTGTTTCAACCTTCTTTTTAACATCATGTAATGTCTCATCCTCCTTTTTTTCAGCTGTAAAAATACTATTATATCCATATGCGATGACACGAACTTTTAAACGAGGATCAATTATAGTCGTAAAGTATAAAATTTTGTTAAAATTTTTATCCTTCCTCCAATACTTTTCATACTTCTCATGCATCCTAGAACCCATTGTTCTAGTTTCTAGGTCAAATGAAGCCTTCAACTCTCGAAGATGTTTTTCAATATCCATTGATTCGGTAAAAAATTGATTAGCAACCACCTGTTTCACACATATATTGTTTAATGGTTAATTACTTTGTCGATGTTTAAACAAAAATAAAAAAAGTAATAAACGATATATAAAAAAACAATATACCTTTGTCGATGCTGAAGCGTTCGTTGTTTTACGGGCAAACAATTCTAAAACTTTTATCATGTGTCTCGCCAAGTGCCAATCCGTAATCGTGGGAATATCATTACCTAAATCTTTTGAATAACCGGGGTCTACCAAATCATAAGCTTGAAAAGCCTTTTCAAATTTCTCGGCCGTATTCAACATTTCATAAGTGGAATTCCATCTAGTAACGCAATCTAAGGACAACAATGCTTGACTTTCAATCTTGACATCTTTAACACAATTTTTAAATGCCTCTAGTCTTTTAGCAGAGTATCTGACGTATCGAATTGCATTTCGTATACGCTCAATCGAGTAGTTATTTTCATGTAGTCCATCTTTTACAATCAAGTTGATAATGTGAGCCATGCAACGGATGTGTAAGTATCTTCCATCAAATAAGAGATTTTGTAACCTACCTTTAAGAGACACCATGGCAGTATCATTTGATGAGGCATTATCAGTAGTGATCGTTAAGACTTGATGAATATCCCAATCATTTAAACATTGAAGTAATATTCTAGCAATTTCTTCCCCTTTGTGGCTGAATATTGGCTTAAAATTTATAATCTTTTTGTGTAATACCCAGTCATCATCAATGAAGTGTGCTGTGACACACATGTAGTTTATTCTCTGAATAGATGTCCACGTGTCAGTGGTTAGACATACTTTGGCTTTACTTCTTGCAAAAAAATCCTTCAACTTTCCCTTTTCCTTCAAATAATTCTCCGCACAATCCCTTGAAACTGTAGACCTGTTCGGTAAATAATAATGTTTAATGTTTTAATAAATAAAAAGAAGTAATAGTTTGTAGCTATTATAGAAATAAAATACCTGCTTGATATCTTAAAATTCGGACATACAGTTTCCATAAGTCTCCTAAAACCCTCATGCTCCACTGTTCTAAACGGGAGCTCATCTAGTATGATCATCATAGCGATGGCATATCTAGTGTTTTCAGCACTAAACTTCCACGTTTTAATTTCACTACTTCCGGGCCCAAGATTATCATTCTTCTTCATAAATATATTTGTTTGACCCTTCAACTTTGAAGGATGTTTCTTGCATGTTTGTAAGTGTTTTTTGAGTCCTGATGTTCCATTCATTTTCGGGTGTGCAGCTATGCTGGTTGAACAATAAATACATCTTGCTTTTATATTACCATCCTCGTCGGTGAATTTCTCAAATTCAGCCCAATATTTTGAACGACCTCCTTTAGTTTTCTTTGTTTCCGGTTCGTTTTTAGCAGGCTGTTTTGCTTTTCATTTATGTTCGTTGTCAGATTCATCACTGGAAAGTTGCTCAATGTTCACGGGATCCATCTATTCTCAATCAACCAAAAGAATCAACTACAATAAAATCTCAAACAAATTATAAAAAACTGCATATTCTCTAATCATATATTTTATATCATTCTTATGTTGATTAAACATGATTATAACACTATAATTTTTAAACCAATAACTCAATGACAATGGCTACTTTTATAAGATATATATGCAAAGAAATCAAAGTTGTTTATTCATATGACTAAGTGAGATACGTATTGAGTGGTTAGGTAGTTATTTTTTTCGGGTCGGTACCAAGTTTTTCGGGTTTACCATGTTAATAACCGAACCCGATCCCGATCCCGAAATTATAAAATTATTGGTACCGCTAACCTACTATTATGTATTTAGTCGGTTCGGTAATCGGTTTTTTTTCGGTTCGGTAATCGGTTATTACGGGATTAACCGAACTATGATCACCCCTACATAGAACGACATTGAGTCAAATATGTTTTTTTTCTTTTTTCCATAAATAAAAGCACTTGCTAGATATAAGTTACATATATGTGGATTAAATACAATTAGATATTATGATCGTAAACAATGATGAATTTTTTTTATTGGTTAGTATGTCACGTGACAAGCCACGATTGAATCATATAATTTAATATATCTTTTAGAGTTTTAGAATTCAAAATATGTTTAAAGGGTTTGGTTGGAGGAGTTCGGCCTAAGAGAAGTGGTATTATTGGTAAATAATGATGAACAAGACTTTTTTTGTTATTGGTTGGTATGTCATGTGACAAGCCACGATTGGATAACAAACTTTTTTGATTATCCTTTTTGGATTTTCAGAAATAAAAACATGCTAAAGGGTTTACTTGTAAGGGTTAAACCCAAAAAGAATATTTTCCCTAGTGTTAATGTACATCGATTGACTGTCAAACCTACCCGGGTTTTTTATTTGTAAACTCTGATGAAAAGTTCTCTTTTGTGATTAGTTGGTATGTCATGTGGCAAGTCACAATTTGACCAAATAATTTTATTTTAACTTTTTTTTTTTGGTTTTTTCAAAAATTAAAATGTGTTTAAAAGGTTTAGTTGAATGGACTAAACCCAAAAAGGACGCTTGTCGTATGGTAATGTTAACCCATTGACTCACACCCGGGTTCGACCCAAGGGGTTGTAGTTTTTGTTTCCGAATATGTTTTTGGGTTTTCTATCTAGTATTTTTTTAAATACATCGAATTACTAACGCGCTACACTGGTTATAACATTCATTGTAATGTAAAGATTTAGATTATGTATTTGAGTAATTTTTCAATCTTTCTACTCTAATATAAGGGTAAATAGAAAGAACACATGACATCACCATATTCATTCTCATCAAGTTTTTTCCCGCTTCTCTCTTTTATTATATAATCATATTAATTACTAATATTTTTTAATTCTTTTTAATATTAAAATAATTTGTAATAAATTAAAAAAATATCTTTTTATTAGTGTTATTTCTAAAGAAATAATTTTTTAAAATAAGATTTTTTTAAACAAACTTTTCTAAAAATACGAAATATTTAAAATTGGTTTTTTTAAAAAGTAAAATTTTTATTAAATAATTAAAATTATGAGTTATAATAAGAAAGTTTTTATAAATGATATTTTTTAAAATGTTCTATTTAAATTAAAATATTTTATTCAATTTATAATAAAAAAATTCAATCATATCTTATATTATAATATTATTTTATTATTAACAAATTTAAATTCTATTTAATATTTTATTTATTCAACACGTGTAATACACGGGTTAACTAAAGCTAGTATTTTATATATTACTTCTTAGCATCAAAAACTTGTAAAATGCATTTCTATCTTTTGATATTCAATAACTCTTGCTGATAAAATATAAATAAACGTTTGACCGACAAACCGAAAAAGTTAATTGAACATTTGATTTCTAGTATTCTTTTATCTACTTTCAACCAAACAGAGACTATCAAATACCTTACTTTCAGCTAACCTGACTGCTTTCTAGTAGACTTAATCATTGGCTGATCTCATACGAAGTTGAATAGAAAGATGACATGTGTTCGAACTTAACCAAAGCTGACTGGTGCGCCACTCGACTAGCCCCTAGCCGGCCTCTCACGGCTAGCTAGCCCGTAGCCGACGTTTCTCAACCCGAATTTGGTAAAGTTTGATACAAGTACAAGCTCATCATTTTCCAGATGGGATTAAGCCAATGATTAAGTTGGCTAGATTAAAACTGATTTAAACAAAAGAGTATTTAACATCTTATTATTGATCGACAGTAAATAAAAATCATACTAAAATCACATGTTCGTTTTCACAAAAATGAGTCAGTTACACGTTTATTTGGTAATAGGAAAACATATTTTACAAGAATAAATTTACCAAATAAAAAAAAAGAAACTTAAAAACACACAAGCCCACTTTGCCGTATACCATACGTCCACCATAACTATGAAAGAAGGTTAGTCATATTCCAAAGCAACTCAACTTAAAAAAACCAACAAAAACTTGTACAAGCAAAAAGAACCAAAAAAACTCAAAGAAAGCAAAGCACCTTCATGTTCATCAACCCAATCCACTTCAAAATCTTCACAAAAACCAAAATCTAACACCAACCCATTTCAGATCACACCTCAATCTCAAATGGGTATCTGTTGGTCTCTCCTATAACCTCGTCGGAACCACCACCAACAAATCCCCATCGCATCACCAACACCTACACATGATCACCACCCTTTAGCCGATCAAGAACGAACATACTACCCAATATCCAACAAATTCGACCCACAAAAGACTATAAAGAACCAGGAAGATGGGTCTATCTTAGGGAAGGAGTATGTTGACATAGATGAAATTTACCATATTGGGAAAGAATTAGGAAGAGGGCAGTTTGGTGTCACATATCTTTGCACTGAGAAGGCCACAGGAGTGAAGTATGCATGCAAATCGATATCGAAGCGAAAGCTTGTGACGAAGAAGGAGATGGATGATGTGAAGAGGGAGATCATGATGCTGCAACATCTAACCGGACAACCGAATATTGTCGAGTTTAGGGATGCATATGAGGATGAAAAGAGTGTGCATTTGGTGATGGAGTTGTGTAGTGGTGGTGAGCTTTTTGATAGGATAACAAAGAAGGGGAGTTATTCTGAGAAAGAAGCTGCAAAGATTGGGAGACAGATTGTGAATGTGGTGCATGTGTGTCATTTTATGGGAGTTATGCATAGGGATTTGAAGCCTGAGAATTTCTTGATGGTGAGTCAAGATGAAGATTCTCCATTGAAGGCTACTGATTTTGGGCTTTCTGTCTTCATTGAAGAAGGTTAGTGATCATCTTTGCAATCTTTGTTTATTTATCAATTGATATGGTTATCAAATGATTAAGTTGATGTTTAAACATGATCTAAACGGTTATTTTGTAGGTTATCTTGTTTATCTGGTTTTATTTCTATCAAATTTGTCTTAAATCATGTTAGAATTTTGTAAATTGATAAAAACAATAGGTTTTTACATCAAAAGATTTAAATGGAAAAAATTGGGAATATATACCTTAATATCGATTATTTCTTTTAATTAAATAATGTATTTAACCTAAGGGCAGTTGTTTATTTAAGTGATAAACTATACCCTTGAACTTAATAATATTGATGATCCCTCGATGATTCGTTGGTGAGATTTTTTTTCTGGTTTGGGATATCATTCGGAATTATCAATGGATGATTATAGTTTTTAGTTTTTTATTTTTTAAAGTTTAGTTTTTTGTGGGTTTCCCCGGTAATCTGTGGTCAGTTTTTGACACCTTTTTATTGATTATCTTTTTTTAATTAAATAATGTATTTGATCAACCAATAGTGTTCTTTAGTTTTAGTATATAAGTATTTTTGAGCTTAACAATGTTGCAAAGTATAATTCCTTGAACTTACCTTTTGGCTCACGTTAGGCACAAGCCATTATTGGAATATTTGTACATTTAGAAAATATATTATGTTGCTTGCTATAATGAAAGTGAAAAGAAATGTAATATACATAATTTTCAAATTAAAAGGATCTTTTAAAGAATTTGTGACACAAATTGTATTGTAACTGAAATATAAAGCTTATGAAGCAAGATTTAAATTCCATTGCAAATTAGTAAAACCTAAATTTTTAGTGGTGCGTGCACTATTTTTTAAAGATATAAATAAAAATTAGTGGGGTTAAGTTCTTATCAATTTAAACATCTTGGTCATGTTAAACCAATTTAACATAATTAAAACTAAGTTAGATACTTGTATGTTACACGAGCTGAAATAAAAAATTATATAACAGATATGATATATGTATAATCTGATATATGTTATAGATAAGATATTAATGTAAGTATTATATATAGCAAATATATTTAAGTTATAAACAATAGTATACTAGAAAAAATAATAATTATAAGACAATTATGCTATTAATATAAATAAAAATTTTAATATGGGTGATTATAATTATATTATTATTTAAGCTTGTCACAATAAAATGTTAAAATATAGTTACGAACATAACATATTATGATAATGATATTGAATCATATATATAGTAGGAATAAATAACTTTAAATTGTTAAAATCACACACGTCAATTTTGAAATGAAATATATGTTTACTATTTTTGAAATGTTATTTTAAAAATTATGTAATACTATAAATATGGAAACTATTTAAAAGTTTGTAACATAAATTTATTAATAATAAAAAATATTATTGAAATCTGATAAAAAAATATAAGAATACTAAAAATATTTAAAAAAATTAATATTTCTAGAATGATAGAGATGATGTCACGTGACACATATGTGACGCCTAAATAGACATAAAAGCCATGTGAACAAAAATTAAAATTATTTTTTTATTATAAGTTATATATAATACTCAACTAATTAAACTACGGCTATTATATTTTTTATTTCACTGGATAAAACGTAAGCGCAAAATTAAAGTTCCAGAACAATATTATAATGAAATAGGAATTTTATTATAATAGATATTTGATGAATAGTGACTGACTAGCAAATACGTGTAGTGCACATTGAGTCAACGAGTAAATGATGATATGACAGGTCAACCAGCTCAATGAGGTTTTGTCTCGATTCCCTTGAAAGTCTTTCAATATGCCAAATCAACGTCACACATAATCATGTTCATGCGACTTTATACAAAAGCAAATAGGCCCACCATGTTGAACTATTATATTTAGAAAAAGAACTAGACAACCTTAACTATCAATATTAACGGACTATATTATATGATGATTCTAGTCAATAGAAGCAATTTAAGAGCATCTCTTATAAGTGTTTGATTGTGTTATTACGTGGAGAATGCTAGGTTGATGTGAGAGTGTGTGATGCGGAAAGAGGAATATTCTTTTAGAAGGATGAGGCATATGTGACATTTAAGTGTCTTACCTCCATCGGCAATTTAACGTACCTAGATAATAAGAATGGGTGGCGGCCGTTCACATTAAAAATTTTTAGCACTATATACACACGTGAAAATCCTAATAGCATGCTATAAAATTTTACAATCGTCTCCAGCTACCCCTTAGTTTCTAAATGTTAACTTTTTAAATTCTAAATCCAATATTTAACATACGACCAATTAAGTTATAAACATAATATTTGGCATATAACCAGTTAATTTTAAGCTCCATTTCGATCACCACACCACCATTTCTAACCGTCGCTTTTCCTTAAACATTTTCGGTTGTCGTACTGAGGTAATATTATTATGTATCTGAGAGTTTTAATGTTTTATATAGTTGCTTTTTTAGTTTAGATTATTACTGATAAGGAATTAAGGAATAAGATTATAATTTGAAGAATTACATACTTTAATTCTTTGATTGTAACTTATGATTTATGAACTTTGGAATGAAATTTTAAACTTTGATTATGACCTGACCCGATCTGACCTGATCCGAACCGAAAAAATTATTTTATAGCAATACCCAAACGACAAAAATTTCCGCCTCCAATAAAATAAATTTTTTTTTTTTTTTTGCCACTTCTTATCTATATACTAGAGGTTAAGTGTTTCATGCAAGTGATAGATAATGACAATGATTAGATATAGAATAGTTACACTTCCAAAAGAAAAGAAAATTTGAGTGAAGGGATAAGAGAGAAAAATAAAACGGTGTTTGAAAGTGTTTTATAACAAGATAAAGTTTTAGGTAAAAAAAGACAAAAGGGACAGAGAGAGATAAAACAAGACGTGTTTTTAGGATGTCATATGGTGGATACCTTAATGAATGCATATTAATTAAATTTTTAGCTTTCCATTTAATATAAAACGAGAAAAAATGTCCGCACTCTACGTCGGAATGCGAGCTTTAAACGGTTGAGGCTATGACATTAACGTGGCAAAGCAGTTAAAGAAACGTGGTTAAATACATTAAGAAAATCTATGAAGTTATGACAACTTGATTGTGAAGGTTGAAATAAAGATAATTGAGGGTTATATAACAGTATCATTATTTTTTAATCGTTTGGTCTATTTTTTCATGGTATTTGCACGTTACCGTTAGTCGATATAACCCACGATGCCTAAAATATATTCTATTTTGAGCACGATTTTGTTTAAAAAAGTAAATATACTAGGAGTTGAGGAAAAATTCAACAAACAAATGAAATTATTAAGGAAAAATCAAAATATATACACTACATGAGGTAAACGTACAATTTTTAATAACTTGAGGGGTTTTAAGTGATACTTTTAAAGTTGTACTATTTCCATTCATATGATTATGATTTTCTTAAGATTAATAAACAAATTTGTTTAAGAGTAATAATGTCAAAGAAGAAATTAAATATATTATTGTTGATGTTACTATTATTTTCGGAAAAACCATGCTACATTCGTTTAAAAAAACTTTTGTTAGAGCGATGAACAAGTTGAAGAAACTCGCAATAAAGGTATTCTTCCTAAGATATGAGCTTATTTTGATCAGGAAAATTGATGTTAGCATATTATAAGTAACAGAGTGGTCTTGCTATATTATCTTTCAACCACATACAACCTTTGTGTTTAACAAGCTGGTGAAATATTTTGATAATGCAATAACAACTAGTTTTCTTATTGAAGGTAATCGCGGAAAATCTAGAATCGACAGAAGAGATAAAGGGCTTGAAAAAAATGTTTAACAATATGGACACCGATGGAAGTGGTTTCATAACGTATAAAGAACTTAAAACAGGGCTATCAAAGCTTGGATCCAGGCTCGCCGAGCAAGAGATACAAGAACTCATGGAAGCTGTAAGCTCTTAACCACATGCTTACTATGACTTGTGAGGTCAAACTATCTAGTTTTCATTTCAAAATTAATGCAGTTTTCATTCACTTTTTAAGCCAAGGTACTTCAAAACTATTAGTATTTGTTACATTCTTAAACATACAAGTCATATTCTTTGAGACGAATCAAATAATCCATATTGACTTTAGAGTTAAAAACTAAATAATTTGAACTTATAAGTCAAACACACCTGAACTTTTGTTTTGCATCATTTACCAGGCTGATGTTGTCAAGAATGGAACAATTGACTACATTGAGTTTGTCACTGCAACAATGCATCGACACAAACTCAATAGGGATGAGAATTTGTACAAAGCATTCCAATTCTTCGACAAAGATAATAGCGGGTCTGTTCAAACAAATCCTTTTTGGCCACTTCAAATAATGATAAAAATTATTGTTTGACAGAACTTTTGCTACAGATATATTACTAGAGATGAGTTAAGACATTCCATGACTCAATACGGCATGGGAGATGAAGAGACCATTAATGAAGTTCTTGATGATGTTGATACTGATAAGGTTAAGAACAACCATAAACTCCTAATGCAATTTTTAAGTGAACCTAGCCTCTTGTTCAAGACCGTCCATGTTTTATTTTAAACGGGTCAAATCAAAGACCTTGAAGCAAAAGGAAAGGGATCATGGGTCGAATAGCTTGAAAATCACCTAAAATTTATTTTAAACGCATGTAATTTTTTAACTTGTTTTATTTTAAACTAACTCCGCTTGGCTAAACAATTTCAACCATACTGAAAATGACGCATTTCGACCAGACCTATTTTGACCAGTTAGCCAATCCACCGATCTTACCATGTCTAGACCCTATGATTCCTCTATTAACCCGTCAATATGAATAACTTAACCTATAATATTTTCTTATCTAATTATTGTTGATGATAGGATGGAAAGATTAACTTTGAAGAGTTTGTGACAATGATGAGGAAGGGAACAGTTGAAACAGGTGAAAATGTCAAAATACAAGAACTTGGTTTGTAGTGTGTTAATAACAACTCCCAAGGATTTTGGGTTTGAGTGTTTGTTGTGTGGTAAATAATTAGCCAAAGGTTAAAAAAAAGTAATTAACTCTTTGTGCATTGATTTAATTATAAGTGTGTATGGTAATAATCTCTCTCATGGAGTTTACTCCATACAAAGAGTCAATGCAATACTTGATGTGTAAGATTTCAGCTTTCAAATATGGTTTTTTAACTTGTAAATTATTTTTTTCCTTCTTTCTTGTAGTTTGTAAAATAAAAAGAACACATGCGGTTTCATACGGATGGTTTTCGGTTGCCACTCTAAGGAACTGCGCGTGGATGTTGATAGGTTGTATTTTAGCTTTCAAGTTCACACATTCCTTTTATAACAGTAAAAAAAATTCATTCTCGAATGATATCTAACATATATGAAGTCAATGTGACACATGAACAAGATATATACTTGGTTGGCACAGTATTCTTTTAAAGTACAATATCTATACTAACCGATGTACTTACGAGATCCACAAAGTCTCCTGTTGTGTCTTTAAACTTAATAACTCTCACGCCCATAGTGGCAATGCGTACGTCGCATCCAAGGTTCGTGCTTGGTGCATCAGGAAGTGGATGTTATGGAATACAAGACAAAAATCCATCACAACAACATACACTCTTGACCTATAAAAGAATGAATTATAAGCCTAATTAAAGAATGACTATTAGTTTATACACCGGATACATCACAAAGAATATATTGTAATCTTTGATATTGAGTAAAGCAAGAACTATTAGTTCAAACAAACTGCACTACGAAAAGGGAATTATGCTATATCTATAACTATCGTATAATCCATCCACTCTACAATTAAAGATTTCAATAATGAACTGAATTCTGTCTTCAATTAGCTCATTACCTTCAAAGTTTCTCACAATAGATAAAGAATAATATTTGTCAAAAACACATTAATGATCACAAAACAAGTGATTACAGACTATATGTTGTTTCAAAATACGTGTATCTATATGAAGTTTCAAAATACGTGTATTGAAAAAGACTGGCAATTAAACAAAAATAAGATTATATCTCTATCGGATTTCCTGTAAATGCAACCATCTGCGGATATGTCAACTATTGCAATAGATGGATCTTCGGGTGGAGATGAATATTCCCATGCCAATGACACTCAATGTTCAAATGTTCAAAGTGAAAGAAGGGTTGAAAAGTAATTCCTCAAATATATAAATTGAATAATAACTTTTTTTTTCTTCACTCACAACCATTTACAATTATTTTTTAAAATATTAGAAACACACTCACATAAATATAAGAAAACTACTGTGAATGCTCTTATAGAGACGTGAAAGGGATGAGATGTAATTCCTCTTGCATCTTATTTATATATTTATTTTTATTAAATTAAATAATAATTTTTAATCAACTTTATTATTTTTTATATCTCTAAAGTCTTATCCAATAAGAAAAAAATAGTGAGTTGGTAAATATAAGTTTTTACTATTTCCATATATGATCTTTATAATTTGGGTATTGTTATAGTAAAAAAGAGATTTAATTTAAAAAGTTTAAGAAATATTGTGAACTTGACAAATGTCTTTTTATTATTTTAAAAAGAAGCGTATTTTGGTAATTATATCAAATAAGTTTATTGTGTCTTATACGTTCATTATGTCAAATATCAGTTTATTGTGTCATATATTTTACATCATTTGTTATATATATTCATCATTGTGTTTTACGTTTTATATCATTTCATATTATTTTTGTCATTGTTTCAATAAATTATGTAAACTAATTATTAGATATCATTGTGTTTTATTATTAAAAGTACATATGCAATGATATACTTTCGCTTGATGTATTTTTTAAAATTCATAGTGTTGAACATAATACAATGTGTTATTCTTATCATTGTTTTATTATAAATTATATAAACTTGTTGTTATCTATCATTGTATTTTATAATTAGAAGTAGACAAAAATAATATTTCACAAATGTATTTTTCAAAACTCATAATGTTCAAGATAACATAATGACGAATAAAAAACACAATAAGACATTGTGTTATTTTGTTAATGTTTTTAATTTATTAGATTAATTAGTTTTTAATATATTATTGTATCTTGCATATTAAAGATAAACAATAATATTATTCCACTATTGTATTGTTATAAATTCATCTTTATTAAAAAAACACAATAGTATTCAAAAACACAAAATAACTAACAAAAATACACAATAAACTGCACTAAAGACATAATAACGAGACACAGGCTTAAAAACATAAAAAAAATAAATTATCTTTTTATATTATAATACTGCACTCGTTTTAAATATAAAAAACGCTCGTTTTTATTGTGTAATATTTAAAAAAATAATAATATCGTACATAAAAGTTATAAACGTTTAAAACAATGGGGAAATTTACAAAAAGTCAACAAAAATAACTATTTCTAAAATACTTGTCTAACAAACTTTTTTCTACAATTTAATCTCAACCATAATTCATCTTTAATCTCAACCATAAATCATCTTTAATCTCAACCGTTGATTAAGATGATTTATAGTTGAGATTACTTCTTATATTTTTAGTTTACGGAGACTTTTTATTTGAGCATTTCTCTTATAATTTGTGAAAACTAAAAAAATATAAATAATGAGATGGTATAAGTTTTTTTATGTTAAGTAAGATCATACAAACTCTAATAGGGTGGTCTGAAAAAGATCTTCCTATGTTTTGCTCATCTTTTACTTTGAAAACAAAAACTAATTCGTAAATTCTGACATGTTTAGAAAAAAATGAAAAAATTCCTTAGTATCAATCGAAAAGTTCATATCCTTTGTTTTCACATTTGAACATCTAGTTAAAACATTTAGAATTTCATCACCTTCTATTTTCAATAATATTGGTGACTATCACCTCATGAATATGGTATACATTTAACTTCTTTCAAGTGTAAAATTAGATGGAATTAAGATAATCAATATGTTGTTAAAAAAATTAAAACATTTAGATGCATGACTATTAGACATAGAATTGAACTAGTGTTCAAAACACTTGCAAAAGAAAGACAATCACATGATCTCAAATAAACAAGAGAGTTTAGAACCAAATAGCAATTTAAAATGTGACTTTCCATTAAACACAAATTAATGCATCTCATTTATCAAATAAGTTACAATCATTTCATGTATCAAAAGGAATCCTTCCTGAAACATAAGAAACCTAACAACATTAAGTAGGAGTCCATCTTTTCACTCAACTATACCGTTGTGGAATATGACATATGAAGCCTCATGAAGTATTCTATTTTTTAAATAAAATTGTTTCACTTGATAATTAAAGATTCAATTTCATTATCGGTGCAAAATGGTTTTTTAAGTGTTTATCAAACTGATTTCTCAACAAATTAATAAAATTATTAATATCTATATCTATAATATAATAAAAGAAGTTTTTTAGGGACACGTGGCAACTTCTGGTGAAGTCTAAATTATTGTTTTCCGCCTCTCTCTCCTATTAAATGAAAATATTTTTAATTAATTAAACTAAATAATTAGATACCCAAAATATAAATCTTCTTATTCTAATAAATTATTAAAACATGCTAAATTGGTAGATTTCAATTATATCTTATCTTAGAATATAATTTTTATAATTCTTGATTTTTATTATTTGTTATTTATAATTTCTTAAATTCTTATTATTTGTTATTTTATTAATGACTAATGGCATGTAGCATACAATATATTATTAAAGTCTAATGATTATGTAAACTTTTTTCTACCCATGTAATACATGGGTTTCTAATCTAGTTATTCAAATATATCTATCTTAGACTTTATCAAACACACCCGTACTCCCCTGGAATAATCATATCCACGATCGTTGAAAAAATATTGTTCCTTTGTTTACGACTCTAAAAGGACCCCATAAATCTAGATGAATCAAATCCCCTAACCTATTAGTTTAGTGATTATTGTTTAGCTTAATTTATGGCAAATATCACAACTGAAGTTCTTTTAAACTTTCCAACATAGTAAACAAAAAATGTTTTTTTAACCAAGATTGGCTCAGAAATGTTTGATAATGATCTATATTTAAATAACTGTCTACATATATTTGTAATATTAAATTTGAAGGTAATCATTCATTTTCAACGCTATAACTAATTCTTTTGAATGGTTTTCAACGAATGTGATGTTGTCTTATAAAATTGTTCTCTGGCCAAACAACATAAGTCGAAGAGTTTATAACTCACCTCATGGTCCCAACCTCACTCAGTCGAAGAGTGGTAGCACATGTTCCATATGTAAGGTGGGTTGGACGGTGGTAAATGTATAGGCTAATTTCTTTTGATTAATGTATTAAAAACAAATGTAATTTTGTAGTTTTCTTCTTATTTTTATAACTCAAACGATTTAGAATAATGATCATGTGACGTATATATAAATTAACAACTGTGCACAACGTTTTTGACTCTCGTTATCAACTAAACAATTATTCTATAAGAACCATCTGGCCCACGTTAATTACCCTTATATTGTCGTTTCTGGTGTTTCAAGGCAAATTTTTTATAACTTACAAAATTCTAACTTTATTCTTTAAAGATCGGATGTTCGAAAATATTCTATTAAAACTTATTCTTAAAATAGTTTAGAAATTTACTTAGTAGTAGTTTTAAACTTTTAATATATTAAACTTATTTTTAAAAGTCTATGCTAATAAGACTGTCTGTAACGCAACAACATATATATCTTATAGACAACATGATACATTAGCTTTTTACATATTTTTCCACAAAATATTTTTTTTTTTACTTACAACACTACCATATATACTCATTCTTTTAACAAATATACCCCTTCTCTGACATGTGAAACCAAAAAAAAATTTTACTTACAAAACTATATATTATACATATTTTTTTTTGTTAAAACCGTTCCAAACTATATTTTCCAACTGCTCTAAAGGAGTGTTTCTATACTATTGAAAATAGTTACCGGTACAATATTGCATGTGGGATGAAAGCAACATCATTACGTACATGCGGCTTGCGGATGCTTGCGTTTTGGACCGTCTAAAAGAACAACTTTTGTGAGAATTGAAATAGAATAACTGTGTTACATTGACGCACGGATTATTGATATCGTATGATTATCACTACTAAGCTCTTTTAATTAACTTATGAAAACTATGCATATTACAAGAAAGCTAAGATGATTAAATATAGCAAGAGAAGAAAAGATTGTTATATATATCACATTTAAAATAAGATATACAAGTGTTTATATGTTTGTACTTCTTCATTTAAAATTTAAATGTGTATTAATAATTCTCTCTTGTAATACATTAATTATAGATTAAGAAAAAACAAAGACATGAACACTTGCTAATCAACACTCAACCTAAAATGTATTGACTCCTTATTCAACTTCTCTTGTTTGTAGATGTTTTTAATATATAACATTATTTTTTTTTTATTTTGTTTGTTAAATACACTTTATGACATTCGATTATCAGTCTAGATATTTAATAATCACAAGTTAAATAAAATATGACTTGTTATTTAGGGACTTAATTATAGAGTAATCATAGACGTTAATATATTTTTTTATTCGTAAGCAAGTTTGTTAAAATATATAATTAATCATGTATAAGAGAACTCAATTCAAAAGAGTATTCTAATGGGAGGAGAGAGTTATTTGATCTATAATCTCACATAAATTGTTCATATAACCAATAGGAGACGCGCACGTCTCATACGTTACAACGGTTTCAATTTATAGAATTAACTTTTTTTTCTTATTTCATTTTTATAAATGAGTTTTTAGTTTCTAGCTAGCTAGTTATTAAAAAAAAAGTTGCTCTGAAAAAATATTTTTTTTTGAACGGCTAGTTAGTGATTAGTTGTTAGTATTATCAAGTTAGTAATATTAATCAATGTCAAATTTTAAATCTTGTACCTCCAAAGCCTCCTTCCTACCCATTAACTATTAGGTCAAAAGATCATTGGTATGAAAATATTGCGTTTGATATAGAGAAAAGCAAAGTTGTACCTCTCTTTGCATTTGTCTACGTCTTGCATAATTGCATGCATGTGATAATGTGGGATTCGTTCTGGTCTTCGGATGCATTCTACTTTTCCTTTTTTTTTTTTCTGTTTCTTTTTTCCCTTTTCTCACGTGCTTAACATTTATAAAATTAGAATAAAAGAATCTAAAATTTGTTGTTATATATTTTTTCAGAAAAAATAAAACGTGAGTGAAAACAAATATTATTTTAAATCAAAAGCATGATGTATTTTGTTATAACTTAAACACTCATGCTTAATGCTTATAATTGAGAAACCAAAAATCATTGTTTAATTAAAGGAAGATTAATATTGGCACTTCTATTGAGTCGAATGGAAGGGTAATTTTGTTTTCATTTGATTGCACTTGCCGTTCTTAATTAAGGGGGTGACGGGTGTAAAAATTTGTACCATTTGAACCCACTTAATTAACCAAATAGATGGATGTCACCTTGCATGATTAAAATAAACCCTTTGAACCCCAAATTGAAGAGCATGTAGGGATGAGCATTTGGTACCTAGTACTCGTACCGGTACTTGTACCGTACCGGTACCGGTAACCAACTGGTACTGAAAATATATATAAGGTACCGGTACCGGTACTTGATTTTCTTATATTTCGGGATTGGTACTAACCGGTACAGGTACCGGTACTTTACCCAAAAGTCCCGTATAGTCCCGCTAGTACCCGAATATGAATATGTTATTTTGGAATATTTTGTTTTGTTATATTTTTCACCCCATCAACTATGTTCTATTTTGACTTTTGAAAATAATAATTATTATTTTTTTAATATCATTCTTTTTTACTTCACTACAATGTCAAAAGATATACTATTTAATTATTTATGATTTTAATACAAATGAATGGTGGACTAATGTGTGAATTAAGTTAGCAGGGAATGAGAAAAAGTAAATAAACTATCATTTTATGTGGATACTTTTTTGATATTTTATTTTTGTTTAGTTATTATAAATTTTTAGAGGTATCGGATACCAAACATGTACTGGGTAACAGGTACTAGGTACCGTAACCAAACATGCACCATGTAGTAAGTCTAAAAAATAATGTTGTGTATGCAACGGGTACCAAAGAGGTACTGAGTACCGAAAATACCGGTACCGGTACCTGTACCCATATACCAAATTCGGTACGGTACCGGTACTCGTTTTTTATAAAATTCGGGACCGGGTACTTTCGGTAACGGTACCAGTTCGGTACAGGTACGATACCGAGCTCATCCCTAAGAGCATGTACATTTTTTGAACCCTTTAAATCCTCCACCCAATCAATTAGTATCAACTCGCATCCCAATCATTAACACCTCATCCCTCTGTTAATCTTTCTAACGGGTTCATAAACCCGCCCAACCCAAATCTTTTTGAGCCTGCAAAGTTGGTGGTATGCGGTGTATCCACCGAAACCGATTAGATGAACCCTTTGGTGCCCCATTCACGCTTAGAGAATAAGTAATGATTTATAGATGGGAAGTGGGTTGACAAGAGCTTCTTGATACTCTGCTTGAAGGACCAGACTCAACAAATTTGTTGTGATTAAAAAAAGAAAAAAAAAAACTTGAACAACTCTGCTATTTGTTTGAGCGGACTCTAATCAATTATCATAACAATTTATTTTTTCGATCTTTTCTTTTCTAATAACTTGTGAAACATATAATTTGATTTTTCTATAATAGCTTGTCGTTGCTATTTTTATAAGCATCTAAATACACATTTAATATGATGATATTTTAGCAACATTCTGATATAAATTTTATTGAAATCAAGGTGTTTGAATATTTTTATACCTATAAGACCAGAAAGTATTTTATTTCAAAATCGATTCACAGTAAAATTTATGTCGGGTGCCAAGTAAACCAAAGGTTGTATTTGGATTATATATATATATATATATATATATATATATATATATATATAATGAAAACAAATTATATGTGAAATGAATTATAGACGTTCGGTTTGCGTCTGATCCAGTTCTGAAAAATTAATTTAGTCATCTAGCCATACAACATCAAAATCTTTGTAAATTAGTCAAACACTTAATTTCAAATATGCATTAAAGGTCTTAAGACCAATTCTTGTCATCTAAAAATAATATTTCAATTTCTTAAATAGATAGTTGGAATGCTAAAATATTTAACATACTAGATGCTACGGGTTCAAGAACTTCAAGGCAGGTTATGGAGTAGATTATAAATCATTTTTTTTTTTTAAAGAATACTTATGTAAAAAAAATTTACTTATAACCATTCCAACAATAACTGATTCGTCAATAAGTCAAAATCCAACATGACGATTTAACCAATGAAGGTTCAACCCATACTAATCTTACCTTCAACCGTCCGATTTTAACAACATTCTTTGTAATATTTAATTCTTTTCAGAATTCCAATATTACATGCGTCATGATTTTGACATAATTTGTCAAGTTGTCTAGCATAGAAAGTGGACACTTTCAATGACGAGTGATGAAAATGACTTTTAGGTACCGTAGTATTATTTCATCCTATATAATATACCAGATAATTTCAAACGGTTAGAATATTTATCACACATTGAATATTATCCCATGCATTGATTTTGCTTAGTCATATTTGCCCTAATTTGACCCACATCTCTCCACTAACCCTCATTTCCTCCCTCTTTCCTCAAATACTGAAATCACCATATTCTATCATCCTATATACACACACACACACACTGTTGCACACACAAACACAAATTGTATAATCATAGTTCATTACATACACAAAATACATACATAGTGAGAAACAATCACACAGTTTTTATAGAGAAAAAACAAGATTTTGGTGTTAAAAATGGAGCACCAAAAGACATCAACAAAATCAATGAGCAAAATCTTGAACTTTCTTCCAAGAGCAACATCATCTGTTTCATTTCAACACCCTCAACTCTACAGTCCGGCGAAAGATAAGAGACCATCGGAAAAAACCCACAAATCCCACCTCGGAATCGGCTTCTCCGGCCCCATGGTTCCCATAGTTTCGCCGGAAACTCGCCGGAAAATCAAGAACGACAAGAAAAGCTCATACACGATTGCATACGAACCCACATCGCCAAGAGTCTCTTGTATGGGTCAAGTTAAATGCAAACACTATAGGAAACTCACCGGTAAAGCTACCAACAGGTTACCGAACAATAAGTTCTCACGAACGACGTCGTATACGCCGGTGAGAACTTACTATAATACCGAAGAAGATCAAGAAAAGGTCCAAGATCAAGAAAAGGTCCAAAATGTTATTAAAACCGATATGGTGGTCGTTAAGAGAAAGAAGAAATCAGGGATTCTGAGGTTATTTAGCACCCTTAGGAAAACTGATGGAAGTGACAACATGTGTGAGAGTAAGAAGACGTTGGGTGTTGAAAAAGCACCATGCTTGAGCACGATGAAGAGGTTTTCGAGTGGGCGAAATGCGTTTATGAGTTTTGATTGGACGACACAGGTGGCGCCGGTGGATGGTGGTGGCCGGAGCTGTTTTAGTGATGATGAGAGAGAGGACGGTGGAGAGGCGGTGATGGCGTCATCGGCGCCGGTGACGGTGGAGAATAGAGGGGTTGTTTGTGATGGTTTTGTTAGGGTTGGAGGTGTGAAGGTGGAGGAGAGGAAGGAGATTAATTTGTGGAAGAGGAGAATGATGGCTCAACCTCAGCCACTTCAAGTTCATGCTGCTAATTAGGTTTAGTTTTTGTTTTTGTTTTTGTTTTTTTATGACTTTAGTATGTTAATATTAAGGAATATTTGAGTCATTTACGATGTATTAAAACCAAAGTTTGTGTGACATATTCATGTTGGTCACCGATTTGGTTTTTAATAGATGGTAAATGAGTAAATCATGAGTAAATGTATCATTTGGAGCTCTAAAAGTGAAATGCATTTTTATTTCATTTACAACTTTAGAGTTTTAGTACTAGAGATTGAGTATGATTTCTTAGACTTGCACTTTTATGAATATATGATCGGTGATAAGCAGATTTCTTAAATTAAGGGGTTGATAAAGATTATGGGTTGTTAGAGGAGTGTAAAGATTTGTTTTAAGTGGGTATTGGTGTCCTGGTTTGTTTTGCATCAAATATGTTTTAGTCTTATCATTGAAGTCGATTAATTATGGTTTTGAAAATCAAGTTATGTTGTGTTTGTTTTAATCTTAAGATTATGAAGTTATTTAGTTTGTTATACTATTAATTGTTAAGAATTATCAAAATACTTGTGTGATAATAAAACAATCATTTTGAATTCACATATGCTTTTAAACACATTCACGATTTGCATTTATTCCTTAACTTTTGACTTTTTTGCTCTTAGTGAGGTTATTTGTTTTGTTCTCAACTTATGATCTTATCATGATTCATGGGTATCATCTAAATGTCTTTCATTAGCTAGGGCATTCCATACAATGCAAATGTATCGATCATTTCAATAAGTGGTAACAGTAACAATTTTTAGAGTAAATTACAAAATTGTACCTTTATTAATATATGAATTATATAATATATTTTTTAGTTTTAATAATTACATGCGACAATGTTATTTTTTAAACAAATTTGCATAATTGTAATTTTGTACACTAACTCTCATCGAAATATGCAGCACCTAACGGCCGGCCCAGTCACCTTTCAGAATGGGGGATCCCCATTGGCAACAACCACGGTAGTAGTTGCGGAACTACCGGGCTGGGAGAGGACAACCTCTTGTTCCTGCTAACTTAGTCATGTATATCTCACATAAAAAGTATTTTTGTCGTCACTTTCCACATCTAATATAGTAAAAGAAAATAAAAAGATTTAAAAAAAATAAGCATTGCACCTAATTAAATGTCCTAAATGAAGTACACAATTTGCTCATGTGCTTTAATTTCTGATCAGCTGGATGAAAATATCAAATAAAAAATAATGTTAATAAGAAGATATGTATTTATAAATTATGGATGCTAATATTTCACATCCACCAAAAAAATAATAATAAAAGGAATCAAGGCATTAAAATTACAGTGCACAAAGTAAAGATGTAAGTTTAATTCATTAAAAAGTAAAGGCTGTCAAAAACTTCAAGGGCTGAACAGTGAAAAAGATGTTATGAGTTGTGGTGAAGATGACCGGTGTTGAAGTATCAAAGAGAGGGAAACACTGGATATAATGGTGTTGAGCGTAAGAAGGACGCTGGTTCAACGACTTGCCTAACGCTCTGATATCTTTTTATTTTATTTTTTCGTTTAGAATGATTAAAAAACATCTTATTTTTTTAATATATTAGATGTGAAAAACAAATAACAAAAATATTCATCGTGTGTGAGGCACATAATTAGGTTAAATGTACATGTGGATGAGAGTTAGTGTAAATAATAATAAATATGCAAATTTTAAGAAAAACTTTTCGTATAATTATTAAAACTAAAAAACATATCATGTAATTTCATATATAAATAAAAAACAATTTGTAATTTACTCCACTTTAACTTATGAAAAAACCCGTCGTAACGCGCGGGATAATCACTAATTATTCTTATATCCATGTTGAAACTTGAAACCAAATAATAAATAAATAAAAAAAAGAAGAGTTGACCGACTAAAATTTGACATTTTCAGTCTCTTATTTTCTTACTATTATGAAATTATTTGTATGTAAAGGCAAATTTAACATTTTCAGTCTCTTATTTTCATACTATTATGAAATTATTTGTATGTAAAGGCATTTATCATATAGGGGCTGGTTACTATACAAAATATAATTTTCGGACGAAGCGTACGAAGTCACCAGAGTGTGACACGTATTTTTTAGCGGAGAGGTAGTTTTGTTCGCGCTACAATTACGCATAAAAGTTATATAATAACGCAAGTTATATTCCTAATTACGCATGTTATATCTATTATTATGCAGATAAAAATTACACAGTTATAAAAAATAATCACGCAAGTTATATTGATAATTACGCTAGTTATGTTGATAATTACACATGGAATAATCACGCAAGTTATACGCACAGCACATTGACATTTTTCTTAAAAAAATATTGTTTATTTAAAAAAAAAGGATAGCAATATTATACTCATATTAAAAAGGATAAAATGCTTGTTTTTATGGTATATTTTAAAAAAAAATAATGGCATATGAAAAAGTTATGTGTTTAAAAAAACGGGAGAAAGTTAAAAAAATAGTCAACAATTGTATTTTATTACCAGTTCTACCTCTCTGGAAACATTATTTGCGTGATTATTACATATTAAATCTGAACCGTTCATCTATTAACTCGATGATTCTTGTTGCTTCGTACCTTTTGCACGAAAACAACAATTTGTACCGTAAACTTTCCCTTATCATATAAACATGGACATTTTTAAGTTTTAACTTTTGGTTTGAGATCCAAAGGCTTGACTCAAATATTTAAGGTGACTACTTAAGGAAACGCATTGGTCATCATGTCATTTTTATTATTAAAAGTGTCAAGAAGAACAAATAGCGTGTTGTTACCTGCTACGGTGTTTATTAGCAACGTGGGGCTAGAATATAATGCATGTGCCTTTTATCTTAAAAAGTAGGCCAGCAAACGCATACCACACACGCGTAACCTAGAACATGTTGAGTCGAGTTGGAGGGTTACTAAACTATTTTGTCAATTGTAAAGGCGCGCTTATTTGCTACCATTCTAACGAATAGAGGTGTACAGATCGGGTGGGTTGGAAGCTAGTTCAGTTAAGTCAAGAAAAGTCAAAACTAGTTTTTTATTTAAACTAGTTCGGATTGAAACCCGTTTGGGTGAGGTAACAGACCTCGTTTACACCGGATTCAATCAAGTTTGAAACAGGGTCAAAACCCATTCGGTTTGGGTTGCACTACAGGGTCAAAACCCTCCGCCGAGCTGGAGAAACTTCCGGTGACCACCGGGAAGGATCTGGTGTTGGGGACGGAGTGTGCGGTGTGTTTGGATGATGTTGAACCGGAGCAACTGGCTCGGGTGTTTCCGGGTTGCAACCACGGGTTTCATCTAAAATGCGCCGATACGTGGCTCTCGAAGAACCCGGTTTGCCCCGTTTGTAGGAATAAGCTCGACTCCGGTTTCTTTGCTCCTACCGAAACAAACCCGTGTTAAAATTTCCATCGGTTAACAACTTTACATGCTATGTTTCATCATGTGTAGTTTTTTTTTTTTTTTTTTTAATTTCATTTCTCTGTTTTGAGAATGTAGAATTAGTGATCATCATTTGTTATTTAATTGATTATTATTATTATTATTAGTATTGAAAGTGAAGTATGAAAAACAGAGGATCGGATGAAATGGAAGATGGTTGATGTACGTGAGACGAACGCGCCGCTAGGAGGAGTGAGTGTATGAATGACGGTGAAAGCGATGGTAAAAGGTTGGTTAAATATAGCTGTAAAATTTGGTAAGGAGTGAATGGCGGAGAATGAGGTTGCATTAACTTGAGAAAATATCTAAGCGTGGGCAATTAAGTTAACTATTATTTATTGCTTTTGGTACCAATGATTTTTGGCTCAAATTTTTTTATTTTTTTTTATTTTTGTTTTTGGTACCAATGATTCTTAGCCCAAATTATTAAGATAAGATGCCCATTACATGTAAATATGAAGGAGGTCATGAGTTCAAGTATCACTCTAAGCAATATGTTCAGAGTTAAGCCAGTAGTTTTTCCAGCAATTGGTTTCTTCCTGATGGGGTTGGGGGTGTAGTCCCGGTTGGGACACGGATAGGTGAGCCTGATTAAGATAACACCTATCTTCCGAAGCAGGGTCACACATTTACCGTTCAAAGAAAAAAATTGCTTTTGGCTTGGCGTTTAGTGTAACTTAAAAGGTTAAGATTTAAGGAAGGATGTGATGGACACTTTGAGCTTTAAATCATGATGATATAAACACAAGTAAAATTTTAAACACTATTATAAAAGAGTTAAAAAAAACTTTAAATTTATGAGGACTTAAATTTTTAAACGGATGTCAAACATAACTTTGCTTATACCATATCACTATTAATTAGGAGTTACAAACATTAGCTGATCACTACATTTAATTTAAAGAGAGTTTTAGTGAAATGGTTTTTATCTATATAGTATTTAAGTAACATTTGAACTAAACAAACAATACATATAGTTTGAGGCAAAAGCAATTTTAAACGGTTGGTAGGTGCGATCAAGGCTGTTAAATTATCGATTTGACGAGAGGATTAGCGCGTCAGTAGGAGGAGTGAATGAGTGTTTAAATGGGGCAAAAGCAATTTTAAGCGGTTGGTATACAGCTGTAGTTTGGTAAGGGATGAATGGAGATCATGAGGTTGCATTAACTTAACAAAATATCCTAGCTTGGAGAATTGAGTAACTTTTATTTATTAGTTTTATGAAAATAAACTGGTTTATTATAAAACTAATTTTAGTAACATGTATAATACACGGGTTAATAAATAAAATAAAAATTACTAATTATAAAAGAATATTTTAAGATAAAATATGACTGAAATCACATATAAGTAAAAACTTTAAGTAATAAACAATGATATCAAGTTTTAAACTTTTTTTGTTTTGCTCTTCAAAAAAAAAAATAAACATTTTGGCTTTAAACAAACCATTTTAAAATTTTTTTGTTACTATAACCCTCAATTTTAATTATTTTTGGTTAATAAAAATTTCACTTTTTAATTAAAATATTTTGTATTTTTTAAAAGTTTGATGTTTTAGAAAAAAAATTTATTTTTATAAAAAAATATTTCTTTAAAAATAACATTAATAAATAAAAAAAACTCTTTCTTAATTTATAAAAAAAAGTATTTTTAGTGTAAAAAATAAAATAATATTATTACACAAATAGTCTTTGTGGTTTATTGAAAATAACATGTTTTGGTACTAACTTTTTTGAGTAACAACTTTAGGTTTGATGCTTTTAAATGTGTAACATGTTTAGGTACTAGTGGAAAGCCCGCACGATGTTGCGGGATGAACAATTTACAAGTATATAGTATAATTTAGATGAAGATAACCTAAACAATGTAGCCTTAAAAAATAATCGAAGTAATTGTATACTCGGGAAATGTAGTTTGTGTATACAAATTATATGTAAACTCTAAATCTAAATCTCACCATGACCCAAAACATAATTTAAATATACTAAACGCTAAATACATCAGGGATATGTGCGTTACACGACGGGATAACTGGTGTTGCATCTGACCCAACATATGAAATCCCACTACTATTATTATGCATTATAAAAATTTATGTAATTAGTTAGGGATTAATAGATATAGAAATTATGTTTGTAGAGTTTGTCATTAAACACCACTTTTTCAAATAGTAAAACAATCACTTGATAATTTACAAACTGAGATTACATATATGAACCACCTAAAACATTAAACATTAATTCAAGCATTATCGAGTTACATATATCACCATTTTGTATGCCAATAAACCAATTAATTCGATAATGAGATTCTTATATTCAGTTTATGGCCGAGAAAATTGTTCCAAAAAGTAAACTATATATTTTTTAAATGTTTGTTTGGCATACATTCACGAAGGAACTCAATTTAGATTTGTCATCGATTAGAGTAGGTAAAAATTTAAGATTTTGAACTTTTTTTTTGTTAATAACAATAATATGACACGTTGGATTATTTAGAAAAAAAAATCATGTGTCGATTCCATTCAAGTAGCCCTCAATTCCGCAACTTGTTGTTTCAATGCATAGTACATCGTAGGGGGTCAATTTTGATCATGATGTGAATTTCCCTCGTCATAAGTTCGTATAGCATTTAAGAAATAAGAAAGGCCGTATACATAACACTATATCTCCAACATGTGTCACGCTACCAGCTAAAACGTTATAAGTTTTAAAATCCGTTATTAAATGAGTAATACTTCATTATCAAACTTTCATCTTTCAATATAGGTCCAAATGTATAAATTTATTTTTAGCTAGGATATAATTTAGTAGGAAAGAAGTTTTCTTGAAATCCGTTATTAAATGAGTAATACTTCATTATCAAACCCGTCGTTATATTTTCTTGAAATATGGTCATTTTTCTCACTAATGTTCCGAAGATCCTCATCTTTACCACTTAAATTTGTTATTTGAATCTTTGTTTCCAAAAACAAAGCGCTTTACTTTCAAATGGCGGTGGTCTAATTATAGAACCTCATTTCGTATAGTTGGTCGATTCATAGGACAAATTCAAGATAAAAAGTGTAATTTATTTAAGAAAATTAATCTCTCTTTGGAAGTTAATTCTAAGTACAAAAACACATGACAAAGCCACAAGATTTAAATAAAACAGTTGTATCGGGCCTTCCTATATAACGAGAAACATGAGTTCAATTTTAAAACACTGACATATGAGAATCTGAAGGCCGTTATAAGCTTATATTCATTGACAATTAATAACTTACATTAAAACTTTAAGTATGAGATATTAAGTTATTAGATTAACTTATATGGTGTTACAATAGAAAAGTCTTATCAATCGATGAAGGTGACATGATGTTACAAATGGAAAAGTCATGGCATATATTCGTCTTTCTTTTTCTTTTCATTATTGGAATTCATAACGTGACACCACCATTCAAGTACCACGGCTCAACAATCATTGGTTGTTAATATTTTTAATAAACAAGTCATTAAGTCGGGTTTGGATCTTAAGATTATCCATTCTTTAATCTAGCTAGTTTGATTCATTAAGGGTGGAGTACGTCTTTCATCCCTCATCCATCTTTCAACCTTCTCTCCCTCGCGTATGCGTCATATATATATCATCCCTAAACCATTTTTAAAAATTTGCCAAGTGTCTGAAATGCATTTTTCAATAATTACTAAACCTTCTTTTTAGTTAATTTAATTTAATACGAACAAGTTAACTTAATTAATTACTTTTAGGTATTCTAAGTTTTTAAATGAGATTGGCTCGAATGTTATCGCGAGTGTGACTGCATCACAACTCCAAAACAATATCATCGTCAACTAGACTTTTGTATAAGGGATTTAGGAATAAGAGTTTTCAACACACGACAAAATAGAGGACTTTTAGTAAAGAACTTACGTGTTGAAAATCCCTCAGTGACAATTCATCGTTAATTACCAACGAATATTGACCGCCGGAGATATGTCCTCGGTAATACTCACTTTTCTATCGGTTGGGAACTCTATATGAGGTAGCAAATAGTAAATGATACACAAAATGTTATTAAACAACATGATACATAATTTTTATTTGATTTCGTGTTCCTACACCGTCCAGAAAGAATTTCCGTTTTCGACAATGATAAATGGGCTATCCGAAAACTAATTAAACATCTTAATGATATATGTCCATCTGCATTTGATTAGGTTGGTCGAACTTAGTTAATCTTGGTGAACCATGGCTAAACTGAATGCATCGACCTATGCTCATAGTAATAGAATAAATAGTTTCTCTTGTGTTAAAACCACATATTTCATATTATCGCCATTTTGGCCTTCATATTATATAAATTACATCCATCAATATGTCATTGCAAAAGATCATGAGAGTGATCAAAGCAAAATTATGTGTCATTACTCTTCACATATCTTCTAAAAAGTATTCATAGAAAATTTTAGTAATTACAAAGTGCACAGGAAATAAATATATATGAAGTTTTTACCTTTATATACTTTTGGTGAAAAACATATAGTCTAATATGATTATTGTGTGTACACCAAACTTAGTTAACCTTAGTTGTTAATGAGAGCCGGTACGGGTAATGGGTGTATCTATAGCTTTGATATTTGTAATTCAAATGGGTCATTGTGGGTAATTATTATTACACATTAAAGTTAAAACTTCAAACTTATTTATTGTTGGTTTAGGCCCCAATTAAACACGCACTCAAAACACACGCAAACTCTTGTAGAGAAGATATTCTGCTTAACTCACTTACTTTGTGCATTCATAATCAACATTACATGGGTGAGCCTATACCTCGACTTTACACAATCAATCTCTTTTCTACACATTGCAGACTGAACTGACTTAGTGCAAGTTTAGCATGTTTATAACTTTCATGTAATAGTAGCCTGAAGATTTCATCTCATTTACATACCTTTTCAGATAAATTAATAACCGAGTAAAGGGGTCAAAGTCCACCACTGAATTCTCAATTGTTTGATATTAAAGATGCCACATATTAATACCCAGATTCAATAAGTCAACATTCACCTTCCCACAATCCCACCTCACAGTTGAAAAGGTATAGAGGAGGGTTGCAATGAGGGTTAATTGGATTATAGAATCTCTTTTGAATTTGTAAAGTCTTAAGAATTGTATTGCTTATTGAATATTTGTGCTATTTTGTGTCTTACTGTCTTTGCTTAACTTGATTTTGAAGGGCTGACGATTGAACAAACGTTAATAACAACAACCAAGTGTACTAAAAATAGAAACTGAAACGCAATAATTTTACAGTATGGTGCTACATATTTATACTCGAGAACTTTATATAAGCTTACAAATGGTAAACAATACACATAGGGCATTATTTATGACACAACATGATACATAGTTTTTATCCTATGTTCTTACCGGTCTTCTAACGCCTTGGAGAACTTCTGTTTTCGACGATGATACATGGGCTATCTTACAGAGAAAATTGAACATCCGATACATGTCCATATTCGACTACACGAACCAAACTAAACATTTGCGTGTGACTAGTGACTAGTGACAATGTTTCAAGAACTAGACGCGAATCTACCAACGAATAAGCTTTGCAAAGGGGGCCTGCTGGTTGATCCATGCATAAATTAGCACATAATTAACATGTGGTGAAGTGTGAAAAAACAATTAAGGAAACTAATATTCATGTGGAATTAAAGGATTGAGGAGTCACAAGTCAAGATTAAAGTCGATTCTAATACGACATTACCTTGTTGAATCCCATGATTAAATTTTCATCATGACGAAGTATTTTCACCAGATCTCCTGCTATAAGCTTAACCTAGAATATAACTGGGATTAATATTTTACCGGAAAAAAAAAACTATTCATGTAAGGCGCGATATAATCAACTCACTAGATGAATAAGGAAAACATGTTCATCATCATCGGAATGAAAGTAATCAGAGACAGCTTTAACGAGCTTATACGATAAAGTTGTTCCTGATACTATCCCTTTGATTATGCTTTTCTTCAACCTCATGTTATTACTCCATCCTACCACTGCTCCTGCAATTGCTCCAAGTGTAGCCCCCACTGCACCCAAACATATTCACTTATATAACAACAAATTGAAACCAAAAGCAAAGATGAATTTTATGGTAGTACTGACCAACTCCAAACTCGAAGACGAAGAACACAAAGAGTAATTTGAACACTACTGTGGAAACAATGGAGCAAAAAAGCTCTCTCATTTTCGTTTGAAGTTTGTGTTTGAATGATTCAAAACAAAGATAATGGCTAATTAGTTGTATGTATATTTATATGTTGTATTTTGACATTTGCTATTGATGTAGTTTTTAATTAGTGTGTGTATTTATACTGGGATATCTTATGATATGATTTAGGATGCCAACATTGTAACTGCTTCTAATAATTTATTGAGTAATGCAATTTAATGACTAAAAAATATTACTGACATCTCCCACCACGATGATATTATCTGTCATATGTTTAAACACAGGAAAAGTGCAATTTCTTAATTCTGTTTTATTGATTTTATTTTCAGATATTAAAATACTTGATTGATATGGATTACCAAAGGTTGTCTAACAAATATCGAGTTGATAAAAACTCTATAAAATTTATCTAAACCAGATCGATGAGCTCATATTAATAAGAACAAAATAATAGTATGTTCCACTATTCCCCATACTTGAAGCAGAAGAAAACTGAAGGCCTAGAACAAAAATTATATATATAAAGCCAAGAATAATAATACACCCTAAAACTATGATTTTCAATTTCTATCCATGACGTGTCAATCGAAACTTATGTCAAAACTCTATAATCGTGCAATCTATAATCCATAATCATCGATGACAATCCACAATTTCGAATGATCGCATAGGTTAATTTTGGAACCTGATTTCTTCGTCGAACCTATTCTAAACTTGATTTATGTTTCTGATTTGATTTTTAACTTTTTGATTTTGATTTCTAATTGTGTTTCAGGTATATGTTCATTCCAAAACCATCAATATAACTGGTAATTAAAGTATTTTAGTGATGTTTAGATATGAGATTGGTCTGTTTACAATTCCATCACATAAATAATAAAAACGTTAAATTTAATTTTTTTAAGGAAAATCAATTATATTCCTTTTACCAAACAATAACAACTTTAAATGAAATGTTTTTCATTTAGGTTTTTATTTCAACTTTATTAATTCAATGAACCAAATCAGAACTAGGTATTGCGCAAGTTATGTAAAATAAAGAAATTGGAAATAAATTGATATTTCGTAAAAATGATATGTTTCTTAAAACAAAAACCGAAGCAAAAAAATCTTATTACTTTTTATAGTTTGCTTTTTCTTAATAATGAAATATGTGATACGCCAAAAGAAAATAACCAATTTTCTGAAAGTGACACAAATGACGAGTGATGAAATTTGTTGTTTATATCATGAGAAAAGTCAAGATACTTGTTACCTATATAATCCTACGTGTATATGTCTTTACTAAAATATAATATATTTTGTAATCAAAATAGTATTTAAAATCATAGCATACATTAGATTAGTGAGAATGCCCTTACATTATGTGAATGCAATGACTTAGAAAGACCATGACTAGTACTACATTCACACCCATCTTAAGTTATTTTTCACTTACACAATATATTGTATCCCTAGAAATTCACAAGAGTAGTTATTTTATATTCCTGATTATGTTATAACTTTATAGTTATGTAAAAATAAATTACGTTTGCGTAGCTATGAGAAACATGAAACATTTGTCACAAATATGTTTTTTTTCCCTCACATGACATACTTTGATCACAACAAGTAGGCTTAAAATCATGTTGTACACAAACGGGCATCCGGGTAACAACTTTCATATGTGTGCAGTTCGATGACAAAGTTCAATAAATATGTTGAAATGGATTACCACATACAAAACTCATAATTTGTTTTTAATCTTTTAGATTAAGTATTTGTATTTTATACTATAGCACTATTCATATATTTATTAAAGGGGAATGACCAAACAAACCAAGTCAACTTAAAAAAAGTGTGAAAATAAATTATTTATTATATTGTAAACATATGTGTAGTGTGGACCGAGATTATTATCCAAACCAACACAAATTATTTAACTATTTTTAAGTACTAAATTAATTTTAAAGTTAGAATAGTTCGATACTCAATCCTATTAATAACGCGCATAATGATTTAATGGTATAGTATTTATCTATTATAAAAATACTGTGATTTTAAATCTTATAAATGTAAGGTTATATATATATATATAAAACTGTCATGAATATTAAAGTTTAAGGATTTTCAAATTGACCACTTAATATATTTCTTTCAAACTAAGTGGTTGTCATCTTCAAAAAAAACCTTTTTATAGTGTGCGACGAAGAGCCTTTTAACATTTTGAGAATATATAGAATTCCCGTTGTATCGTATGGGTGAATTCAACTAGTTAAATTTAATAGCAAAAAAATCACTCATAACAAAATTAATTGTAATAACTATGAAAGTCTCAAATGAGAATATTGTGAATAAAATTACTTACTAATGGTAGACGCTTTCATAACAATACGTTTGTTATATCTTTAAAAATCATGGTCGGTAGGTTTTCACCGCCGTGCCACATGTTGAGTTTCTATACGTCTTAATTTAATTTTTTTTCTATTTTTTTATTTTCTCATACTTTAGTAGTGTATAAATATTTTTACTTCGGTTCACAACACAAAGAACTATTGCGTTGGTTGTATTGTTGTAACTATCGAAATTTACTCCCCACTCTTCCCATGTAGTTCGAGTCTCACAAACCCCACCTCAATCTTCCACTTTTGGGGGTTCAGTTGGTTTTTTAATTTTTTTGTTTTTGTTTTGTTGAGATTTCTTATGGATTTTTCTTTTGTTTTTCTTTCTTTCATTCTTTTTTTTATTAAATCATCTTTTCTTCTTTTTTTTCATAATTATTTTTTTCTTTATTATTAGATTCATTGTCGAGTTTGTCGATTCAATGTTAAGTGTTTACGTCTCAACATAGAAGGCATAATACTTATTTCTATTTATGTTTTGATTTTTAAAACTAAACCACCGTAATTTTATACGCTTCTTTTGAATGCTTAATCACGATGGTATCATTGCCATAGCGAATGTAATGAATTCTACAAGCGCGCCGCGTCGCGCATGTCTAATTTCTAGTAGTGTCTTGAAATAGAACTAAAATGATTAAGAAGAATAAAAAACAATTTAGCTTTCATTATTGTTTTCTTATTTTTACAGTTGGTGACTTGGTGTTTAAATTATTTTAAGAATTCCCCAGCATCACGATTTATTTATTAAACTATTCTCCTCGAAGAATGCATGCACAATAGATTAGTAACAAGTTAATTAAAATAAAAGATATAATTATTCGTGGAAGAAGATGGAAGTGGAAATATAATATTTGATAAGATTTACAGATTAAAATAAATTAAAAAGTCAGCAAAAACACTAATTCAAAACAAATAATTAAAATATTATAAACCATCTCTGTTCACATTCTGGTCATTTTGTTACGACTATTATGACGTCGCACGAAATCGTCATAAATAACTACGACTAATACTTCCTCCTATTAAAATAGTATTAAGCCACGTGTTATTTCACTTATTTTGGTTGATAGCCCGACCGTAAGCTTTACGAGTAATGTAAATGAGTGTTTAACAAGCCAAGGTGACAATCAAGGGCCGGTTCTAAAGATTTTAGTCCCCTGAAAAATCAGAAAAAAAAGACTCCTAGACCTTAACGAATTAAATTATATCCTAACCAATAACACGTGAAGCCATATTTCCACAAACAACTAACAAAATCGACAGTCGCACAAATACCATCCTATCCTACACGTCGTAGTCTTCTACTGTTTTACTTGTGAATGCCTCGATTTTATTTTTTTAAGTAAGCTGCTCAACTTAAGTCAATTCATTCTATAAAACAATTAAATAAAATAACAAATATTAGTAGATAATGACCTATGAGAAATGATATTCTGTCTTTTAAGAAATAAACCTTTAATTAAATAATGGGGTTAATGAAATGAATCCAAAGATATATATTTGATTAAAAACATAATTAGATTAAGTTTTTTTATTAGATTATAACTTATTATTATCTTTTTAGAAATTTATTTTATAAAATATAGAATTTTTTAAAAATATTTTGTGCCCCCTAAGTGAGTGGGTCCTAAACGGAAGTCCACTTTGCCCCTCCTCCGAGCCGACTATGATCACGACATAGAATTTATTGCCACAAGACACAAGGTGATTGGCACAAATATATAAGAATAATTATATAAATAGTCTATGTATTATTACAAGTAATAAAAGATAATCTTTTAGAATGTGTACATATGAGGAAAAATTAACCATCACTAGTACCACTTAAATGGTCAATTTTAATTGCCGATATTATATGTTTAACATTGCTACAAAGATCTTTGTATGTAACTGGACTTGAATCTTAATAAAAGTGCTAGTAAGAAGGTCCTTCTAGTTTACGGGGATCTCGTGGCCATGCGACGATATTCCTCGTCTTCCTGAATCCAATCTCGAGATGTAAACATTTAAAAGAATCGTTAGAAGGACCGATTGAATGTATCATCTACATGTATGTAGATGTATATTGTGTGTATCATGTGCATGATAAATAAATGAGTATAAGAGGTTAGAGGGATGAGAGAAGTGCTAGGAAAACATAGGAAGGAAAAAGGGCTAATAATAATGGGTTGAGTTCTGTTTTATAAGGAGGTGGTTCGGGCCAACCTAATGGGCCATTTATTGATGTCCTAGATATATCCATCAAATGTAACGTCTATAAACTGCATCAAAAAATAACATATGATAAAAATAGGCGTGTTAATAGATACACTTATTGGTTATCGGGACACTTTTTTTTTTCTCTTTATATATAACTCAGACATATATAAAGAGAGATAGAAAAAAAAAGATGTTTTAATAACTCAAATGAGTGTATCAATAGCCAATTAAAGTCATGATAAAACTGTAAAATGTTTAAACAACTAATGATAATCATTTCGACACCTTGACGGAATGCACATCCAATTATATCATCATTAATAGATAGCAAAAACGCACAAAAAGGTAAGTGATATTGAAAGTGTCATAGAATCACTGAAGATGATCGTGTCATCGTTCTAAAATATAGGAAGACGCCATACTTTACAAACGAATTTTCAGCATACAAGTGAGTGAATGTCATGTATCTTTTATTCTTTTCAACGATTTTGGTTTTATGTTAATATTTTTCTATTAAAAAGATGTGTACACAGCTTAAGATACACATCAAAGACATGACTCTACAGGTGTCCTAAAAATCAAGTTGATCCAAACTGACCCGGTTTTGTAATCGAAACCATAACCATTATAACCGGTATTAGCGGTGGTGGAGCTTGAGGAAAGGTGTAAGGGGGGCCGAAAGTCACGAGACCCAAATCGGGAGAGGCCGCACTTAATACGTATAAATTTTTCGGCCAAAATATGTATAGCGTTCAAATAGTCTCGAAGTCAAAGATTAAACAAAATCAAACGAAGATCATATCGACCGCCTACGAATGTTTAGTTATTTTTTAAGATTAAAAAAATGAAACTTTAACTTTATATGATTTTTAAAACGAACCAATATTTTCTAGTTTTTAAGTTTAAATAAATATAATAAAAAATAAAGTTGATTGAATTTATGGTATATGTTTATGGTTAACCAAATAAACAAAAATTAAAAAGCTGGTTTTTTAATAACTACTGAATAACCGGTTCGGTCAACACCCTAATCTGTTAGACCAGCTAGATTTTTCACCACTCAGAAATCGTTCAATTAACCTAACCAGTTATTTTTCCCTTAAATAATTGGTTCAATAATTAACCGAAACCAGTTTTGCAAATAACCTGATTTTCACACCTCATAGAATAATAGTAAATTTTAGCAATATTTTAATTAGGTCACTCATATTTTATTTGTTCCAGTTTGGTCATTAAAATTTTAAAAGTGCTTTAATTAGGCCACGAATATTTTTATTATTTGTTCAAATTAGGTCACTATATTTTTAAAAGTATTCCAATAAAGTCACTCATATTTTTATATTTTTTTAAAAAATTCACAAAATTTTTAAAATAATTTAGTTTTTTTATAAATATTGTTAATATTTTTAAACATTTCAAAATTTTTAAAACTTTTTGCAACTTATGAATGAATTAATTAGAACAATTTTAAAACTTTAGTGATCTGATTTGTATAAAAAATTTTATAAATGACCTGATTAAGAAAAAAAACTTTATAAATAACCTAATTAAAATAATTTTAAAACTTGATTATTATTTTATAAATTACTCTTGGGTTGTATTACTGTCCAAGAGACTTTGACCGAAAATAATATTGAACTTTTGACCGAAAATGAAATTGAACTTTTGACCGAAACTATTTAGTGGTAAAGTTTGCGGCCTATTTTCTTTTAATTTTTCTTTTTCATTATTTATTATTTATAAAACTAGTGGCTTTATTTTCAATCGTAACAATTTCGGTTAGCTATATTTATGATCTTTTTTTGACCTTTCACCACCGAGTTAAATTTTATTTTACTTTTTAATATCTTATAAACTAGTGATTGTATTTACGATCGAAGCAATTATGGTGGCTATATATGTAACCACTAGCTTTAGTAAATCCGTGTATTACACGGGTTAAACAAATAAAATATTAAATATAATAAACTTTATCAAGTATAAAACGATATTTTACGATAAAATATAATTGAAATTACGTATACTAAGAACAATATGTAATAAAACAATTATACAAACTTTTTAAACTTTTGGTTTAAAATTTTTTTCCAAAAAAAATAATAAATATATTGTTTCAAAACAAATCGTATTAAAAATATCATTTTTAAAAATTTTCTTATTATAAATTTTAATTTTAATTACTTTTTATTTATAAAAAATTAACTTTTTAAAAACACTAATTTTAAAAAAGTTTGATGTTTTGTAAAAATTTCTTATCCTATAAAAATTATTTTTAGAAATAACATTAATAAGAAGATCTTTTTTAAATTTATTAAAAAACTATTATTGTTCTAAAAAAAAGTTAAATAATATTATTGATAATTAAGTTAATTATTTAATAAGAGAGAGATGCGGAAAATTTTGATGAGAATGAATATGGTACCGCCACGTGTCACTCCAAGATACTCTTTTATTAGAGTAGAAAGATTCTTGTAATGAAAATGATTTTTAATTATATGTTAATTAATTTTGAGTAAATTACACAGATAGTCCCTGTGGTATGCACGTATTGCAACTTTAGTCCACACGTTCAATAAATTACAGATTAGGGCCTGAACTATGTCAATAATGCACGTTGGAAATCCTTAACACTAACAGGGGTTAAGTTTCTTTTTTAATTGATTGGCATATCACGTGACAAGCCACGATTGAATCACATAATTTAATAAATCTTTTAGTGTCTTAAAAATCAAAATATGTTTAAATGGTTTGGTTGGAGGAGTTCGGCCTAAACAAGGTGGTATTATTGGTAAATAATGATGAACAAGCCTTTTTTTGTTTGTTATTGATTGGTATATCATGTGACAAGTCACGATTTAATCATAAATTTTTTTGATTATTCTTTTTGGATTTTGAGAAATAAATAAAGGATTTGGTTGTAAGGGTTAAACACAAAAATGATGTTTTCCCTAGAGTTAATATGTGTTGATTGACCGTCAAACCCACCCGGGTTTTTTATTTGTAAACTATGATGAAATGTTCTCTTTTATGATTAGTTGGTATGTCATGTGGCAAGTCACAATTTGACCAAATAATTTTATTTTATCTTTTTTTTTTTGGTTTTTCAAAAATTAAAATGTGTTTAAAAGGTTTAGTTGAATGGACTAAACCCAAAAAAGGACGCTTGTCGTATGGTAATGCTCACCCATTGACTCTCAACTCACCCGGGTTCGACCCAAGGGGTTGTAGTTTTCATTTTCGAATACATTTTTGGGTTTTCTATCGAGTATATATTTTTTTTCTAAAATACATCGAATTATTGACGCGCTACTCTGGTTATAACATTCATTGTAATGTAAAGATTTAGTTTATTTCTTTGAGTAATTTTTCAATCTTTCTACTTTAATAAAATGCTAAATACAGAGGACGCATGACATCATCATATCATACCCATCAAGTTTTTTCCGCTTCTCTCTCCTATTAAATAATCATAGTAATTACTGATATTATTTAATTCTTTTTTATATTAAAATAATTTGTAATAAATTAAGAAAAATATCTTTTTATTAATGTTATTTCTAAAGAAATAATTTTTTTTTAAATAAGAATTTTTAAAAAATCAAACTTTTCTAAAAATACAAAATATTTAAAATTGGTGTTTTTTAAAAAGTAAAATTTTTATAAAATAATTAAAATTAGGAGTTCTAATAAGAAAATTTTATAAATGACTTTTAAAATGTTCTTTTTAAATCAAAATATTTTATTCAATTTATAATAAGAAAAATTTCAACCATATCTTATATTAAAATATAATATTATTAAAAAATTTTAATTTTATTTAATATTTTATTTATTCAACCCGTGTAATATATGAGTTAACTAAAGCTAGTATTTTATATATTACTTTTTAGCATCAAAAACTTGTAAATGCTTTTCTATCTTTTGATATTCAATAACTCTTGCTAATAAAATATAAATAAACGTTAAACTATCAAAATAAACGTTTGACCGACAAACCCAAAAAGTTAATTGAACACTTGATTTTTAGTATTCTTTTATCTACTTTCAACAAAACAGAGACGGTCAAATACCTCACTTTCGGCTAACCCAACTGCTTTCTAGCATACTTAATTATTGGCCGATCTCATACGAAGTTGAATAGAGAGCTGACACGTGTCCAAACTTAACCAAATCCGACTGGTGGGCTACATGACTAGCCCCTAGCTAGACGGCCTCTCACGGCTAGGTAGCCCGTAGCCGACGTCTCCCAACCCGGATATAGTAAGGTTTGATACATGTACAAGCTCCTCATATATTTTCAAATGGAATTAAGCCAATGATTAAGTTGGCTAGAGTAAAGCCGATTTAAACCAAAGAGTATTTGACATCTTATTATTGATCGAAAGTAAATAAAATTCAGACTAAAATCACATATTCGTTTTCACAAAAATGGGTCAGTCACACGTTTATTTGGTCATAAGAAAACATATTTTACAAGTTTAAATTTACCAAATAAAAAAAAGGAAACTTAAAAACACACAAGCCCACTTTGCCGTAAACCATACGTCCACCATAACTATGAAAGAAGGTTAGTCATATTCCAAAGCAACTGAAATTGAAAAAACCAACAAAAACTTGTACAAGCAAAAAGAACCAAAAAAACTCAAAGAAAGCAAAGCACCTTCATGTTCATCAACCCAATCCACTTCAAAATCTTCACAAAAACCAAAATCTAACACCAACCCATTTCAGATCACACCTCAATCTCAAATGGGCATCTGTTGGTCTCTCCTAAAACCTCGTCGGAACCACCACCAACATATCCCCATCGCATCACCATCACCTACACATGATCACCACCCTTTAGCAGATCAAGAACGAACATACTACCCAATATCCAACAAATTCGACCCACAAAAGACTATAAAGAACCATGAAGATGGGTCTATCTTAGGGAAGGAGTATGTTGACATAAATGAAATTTACCATATTGGGAAAGAATTAGGAAGAGGGCAGTTTGGTGTCACATATCTTTGCACTGAGAAGGCCACAGGAGTGAAGTATGCATGCAAATCGATATCGAAGCGAAAGCTTGTGACGAAGAAGGAGATGGATGATGTGAAGAGGGAGATCATGATGCTGCAACATCTAACCGGACAACCGAATATTGTCGAGTTTAGGGGTGCATATGAGGATGAAAAGAGTGTGCATTTGGTGATGGAGTTGTGTAGTGGTGGTGAGCTTTTTGATAGGATAACAAAGAAAGGGAGTTATTCTGAGAAAGAAGCTGCAAAGATTGGGAGACAGATTGTGAATGTGGTGCATGTGTGTCATTTCATGGGAGTTATGCATAGGGATTTGAAGCCTGAGAATTTCTTGATGATGAGTCAAGATGAAGATTCTCCATTGAAGGCTACTGATTTTGGGCTTTCTGTCTTCATTGAAGAAGGTTAGTGATCATCTTTGCAATCTTTGTTTATTTATCAATTGATATAGTTATCAAATGATTAAGTTGATGTTTAAACATGATCTAAACGGTTATTTTGTAGGTTATCTTGATTTATCTGGTTTTATTTATATCAAATTCGTCTTAAATCATGTTAGAATTTTGCAGATTGATAAAAACACAATAGGTTTTTACATCAAAAGGTTTAATGAAAAAAATTGTGAATATATACCTTAATATTGATTATTTCTTTCAATTAAGTAATGTGTTTAACCTAAGGGCAGTTTTTTATTTAAGTGATAAACTATACCCTCGAACTTAGTAATATTGATGATCCTTCGATGATTCGTTGGTGAGATTTTTTTTTTTTTTCTGGTTTGGGCTATCATTCGGAATTATCAATGGATGATTATAGTTTTTAGTTTTTTATTTTTTAAAGTGTAGTTTTTTGTGGGTTTCGCCGGTAATCTATGGTCAGTTATACTAGGTTTTTGACACCTTTATATTTATTATCTTTTTTTAACTAAATAATGTATTTAATCAACCAATAATTTTCTTTAATTTAAGTATATAAGTATCTTTGAGCTTAACATGTTGCAAAGTATAATTCCTTGAACTTACCTTTTGGCTCACGTTAGGCACAAGCCATTATTGGAATATTTGTACATTTAGAAAATATAAAATGTTGCTCGCTGTAATGAAAATTAAAAGAAATGTAATATAAATAATTTCCAAATCAAAACGATCTTTTAAAGAATTTGTGACACAAATTGTATTGTAATTGATATATAAAGCTTAAGAAGCAAGATTTAAATTGCATTCCAAATTATTAAAACCTAAATTTTTAGTAGTGCGTGCACTACTTTTTAAAGATGTAAATAAAAATTAGTGGGGTTAAGTTCTTTTCAATTTCAACATGTTGGTCATGTTAAACCAATTTAACATAATTAAAACTAGGTTACATATTCGTATGTTACACGAATTAAAATAAAAAATTATATAATAGATAGTAAATGTATAATCTGATATATATTATAGATAAGACATTAATGTAAGTGTTATATTTAACAAATATATTTAAGTTATAAACAATAATATGCTAGAAAAAATAATAATTATAAAATAATTATGCTATTAATATAAATAAAAATTTTATTATGGGTGATTATAATAATATTATTATTTAAGCTTGTCACAATAAAATGTTAATATATAGTTACGAACATAACATATTATGATAATGATATTGAATCATACATATAGTAGGAATAAATAACTTTAAATTGTTAAAATCACACACGTCAATTTTGAAATGAAATATATGTTTACTATTTTTAAAATGTTATTTTAAAAATTATGTAATACTATAAATATGGAAACTATTTAAAAGTTTGTAACATATATTTATTAATAATAAAAAATATTATTTATTAATAATAAAAAATATTATTGAAATCTGATAAAAAAATATAAGAATACTAAAAATATTTAAAAAAATTAATATTTCTAAAATGATAGAGATGATGTCACGTGACATATATGTGACGCCTAAGTAGACATAAAAGTCATGTGAACAAAAATTAAAATTATTTTTTTATTATAAGTTATATATAATACTCAACTAATTAAACTACGGCTATTATATTTTTTACTTCACTGGATAAAACATAAGTGCAAAATTAAAGTTCCAGAACAATATTATAACGAAATTGGAATTTTATTATAATAGATATTTGATGAATAGTGACGGACTAGCAAATACGTGTAGTGCACATTGAGTCAACGAGTAAATGGTGATATGACAGGTCAACCAGGTCAATGAGGTTTTGTCTCGATTCCCTTGAAAGTCTTTCAATATGCCAAATCAACGTCACATATTATCATGTTCGTGCGACTTTATAAGTGTTTGATTGTGTTATTACGTGGAGAATGCGGGTTGATGTGAGAGTGTGTGACGAGAAAAGAGGAATATTCTTTTAGAAGGATGAGGCGTATGTGACATTTAAGTGTCTTACCTTCATCGGCAATTTGACGTACCTAGATAATAAAAATGGGTGGCGGCCGTTCACATTAAAATTTTTTAGCACTATATACACACGTGAAAATCCTAATAGCATGCTATAAAATTTTACAATCGTCTCCAGCTGCCCCTTAGTTTCTAAATGTTGATTTTTTAAATTCTAAATCCAATATTTAACATACGACCAATCAAGTTATAAACATAATATTTGGCATATAACCAGTTAATTTTAAGCTCCATTTCGATCACCACACCACCATTTCTAGCCATCGCTTTTCCTTAAACATTTTTGGTTGTCGTACTGTTGTAACATTATTATGTATCTAAGAGTTTTAATGTTTTATATAGTTACTTTTTTAGTTTAGATTATTACTGATAAGGAATTAAGGAATAAGATTATAATTTGAAGAATTACATACTTTAATTCTTTGATTGTAACTTATGATTTATGAACTTTGGAATGAAATTTTAAACTTTGAATATAACCTGACCCGATCCGAACCGAAAAAATTTATTTTATAGCAATACCCAAACGACAAAAATTTCCGCCTCCAATAAAATAATTTATTTTTTTTGCCACTTCTTATCTATGTACTAGAGGTTAAGTTTTCATGCAAGTGATAGATAATGACAATGATTAGATATAGAATAGTTACACTTCCAAAAGAAAAGAAAATTTGAGTGAAGGGATAAGAGAGAAAAATAAAACGGTGTTTGAAAATGTTTTATAACAAGATAAAGTTTTAGGTAAAAAAAGACAAAAGGGACAGAGAGAGATAAAACAAGACGTGTTTTTAGGATGTCATATGGTGGATACCTTAATGAATGCATATTAATTAAATTTTTAGCTTTCCATTTAATATAAAACGAGAAAAAATGTCCGCACTCTAGATGGAGTAGAAAAGCTTGAACATTATATGATACTTATCAAACCATGAGATCGACTCTATTATTAAAATAGAAATCGAAATTCTCGACACCAAAATAAATCGATCAATTAATCCTATTTAAACTAAACAAAACTTTAACCTCTTCAAACTCAAATCCAACTATTTAAACGTTCTAATAACTAAGATAAACATGCTAAATAAAATATTAAACAAAGAACTTAAAGCCTTCTAAACTTGTTATTATTATTTTTTTTGACCGGCAAATCTATTCTACTCTTACACTACACCAAATTACACCATTGCTTGGGTTTGAACCCAAGACCTCCAAATCTATAAAAGGCTAAAAGGTGACGATCCTGCATTAATATAGCTCCAATGCATTTAGCTAAGGCATGTCACCAGCTGCTTAATTTGACGCATTTATCTAATAGTTATTGAGTCATGAGTTTAGTCACATCCTTTTGATCAAATTCGTATCGTTAGGGTCTTAGGCTTATTGGCATTCCTCCTTATTCAGGGTATTCAAAACATGTGTTCAAACTCATGTAATAAAGCTGCTAACTTTAGATCAGTTGATTCCTTAAAGATGCATTCATAGATTCTTGAAGCGTAGCCAAGAAATAAGCCTCTTGCGATGATTTTGAGTTGAACATTCGCACCAAGCAACCTAAATCTGGCTTAAGCCTTTTAAAAAAAATATACTGACAATATATTATTGACTTTAATCTGCAAAGCATCAATGGCTTGACAATAATCCTCGAGTGATCCTGTCTGTATCAAGAAAGTAAGCTTACGTATCGTATCCTTTAACATTGAATTAGAAAACCTTTTGTTGTTGTCTAATATAATAATTGCACACCCCTAGTCTTGATATGTGATTGCCTGATTGATGCCATTAAAGAATAATACCTTCCAGGTGTATTACTACATACCTCAGTTTAACTGATAGCCACTTAGTACCTTAAGTGAGCTTAAGTACAAAGCACGACTAACTAACACATTAGTTAGTTAGTTAGTTAGTTACTTAATCTTTCGACAAACAACCCACAAACAATACAAGAACTACAAAGTGACCCATAGACTATCTTTTACTAGCTAATACATATCAATAACCCTCAAAAAATCACCCACAGTTTGCTGAGTTTTGTCCACTAATACATGAAATTCTCAAATATGGTATCTCACATTGTATTAATAATTTTTTTCAGGAAAAGTTTATAAGGAAATTGTTGGAAGTGCATATTATGTGGCACCAGAGGTGTTAAATCGACGTTATGGGAAGGAGATAGACGTGTGGAGTGCCGGTGTTATCTTATACATTCTTCTTAGCGGTGTCCCTCCGTTTTGGGGAGGTGTTATTTTGTTTCAAAACATATATCCTAAGTTTAATGTCTAATGATCTTTAGAAAAACAAATGATTTCAAACAGTTTGACTTACATAGTCAAAGTTCTTGTTTATTTTTCATCTGAAACCAAAAAATATGATTGTTTTTCAGAAACAGACAAGGGTATATTTGAGGAAATATTACATAGGAAACTTGACCTTGAAAGTCACCCATGGCCATCTATATCTGCTAGCGCAAAAGATTTAATCTCAAAGATGTTGACAAGAAATCCTAAGAACCGTATCACTGCGGATAAAGCTCTTGGTTAGTATGCTTAAAAATGATATCATTTATGGTTTATAAGGAGCTAAAGATCATATGATGATCACTGTCTCTCCAAACTCATGGTACCCATAAGGCATGTGGGTACCTTGGGGAGGTTGTAATCATCTTGATCATGTAAATTACAGGCATTAACTTTGAATCTTTAATGAGTTCCACTTTTTAGAGCATCCATGGCTCAAAGAAGATGGTGAAGCGTCGGAAGTGCCCATGGATAGTGCGGTTTTGATTCGAATGAAGCAGTTTAGAGCGATGAACAAGTTGAAAAAACTCGCAATAAAGGTATTCTTCCTAAAGTATGAGCTTATTTTGATCAGGAAAATTGATGTTAGCGTATTGTAAGTGACAGAGTGGCCTTGCTGTATTGTCTTTCAACCACATACAACCTTTGTGTTTAACAAGCTGGTGAAATATTTTGATAATGCAATAACAACTAGTTTTCTTATTGAAGGTAATCGCGGAAAATCTAGAATCGACAGAAGAGATAAAGGGCTTGAAACAAATGTTTAACAATATGGACACCGATGGAAGTGGTTCTATAACGTATGAAGAACTTAAAACAGGGCTATTAAAGCTTGGATCCAGGCTCGCCGAGCAAGAGATACAAGAACTCATGGAAGCTGTAAGCTCTTAATCACATGCTTACTATGACTTGTGAGGTCAAACTATCTACTTTTCATTTCAAAATTAATGCAGTTTTCATTCACTTTTTTAGCCAAGGTACTTCAATACTATTAGTATCTGTTACATTCTTAAACATACATGTCATATTCTTTGAGACGAATCAAATAATTCATATTGACTTTAGAGTTAAACTAGTTAATTTGAACTTAAAAGTCAAACACACCTGAACTTTTGTTTTGCATCATTTACCAGGCTGATGTTGACAAGAATGGAACAATTGACTACATTGAGTTTGTCACTGCAACAATGCATCGACACAAACTCGATAGAGATGAGAATTTGTACAAAGCATTCCAATTCTTCGACAAAGATAATAGCGGGTCTGTTCAAACAAATCCTTTTTGGCCACTTCAAATAATGATAAAAATTATTGCTTGACAGAACTTCTGCTACAGATATATTACTAGAGATGAGTTAAGACATTCCATGACTCAATACGGCATGGGAGATGAAGAGACCATTAATGAAGTTCTTGATGATGTTGATATTGATAAGGTTAAGAACAACCATAAACTCCTAATGCAATTTTTAAGTGAACCTAGCCTCTTGTTCAAGACCGTCCATGTTTTATTTTAAACGGGTCAAATCAAAGACCTTGAAGCAAAAGGAAAGGGATCATGGGTGGAATAGCTTGAAAATCACCTAAAATTTATCTTAAACGCATGTAATCTTTTAAGTTGTTTTATTTTAAACTAACTCCGCTTGGCTAAACAATTTCAACCATACTGAAAATGACCCATTTCGACCCGACCCATTTTGACCAGTTAGCCAATCCACCGATCTTACCATGTCTAGACCCTATGATTCTTTTTTAAACCCGTCAAAATTAATAACTTAACCTATAATATTTTCTTATCTATGGTCTTTTTGGCTTATTGGAAATTTTGATGATTGTAATTATGGTTGATGACAGGATGGAAAGATTAACTTTGAAGAGTTTGTGACAATGATGAGGAAGGGAACAATTGAAACAGGTGAAAATGTCAAAATACAAGAACTTGGTTTGTAGTGTGTTAATAACAACTCCCAAGGATTTTGGGTTTGAGTGTTTGTTGTGTGGTAAATAATTAGCTAAAGGTTAAAAAAAGTAATTAACTCTTTGTGCTTTGATTTAATTATAAGTGTGTATGGTAATAATCTCTCTCATGGAGTTTACTCCATACAAAGAGTCAATGCAATACTTGATGTGTAAGATTTCAGCTTTCAAATATGGTTTTTTACCTTATAAACTATTTTTTCCTTCTTTCTTGTAGTTTGTAAAATAAAAAGAACACATGCGGTTTCATACGGATGGTTTTCGGTTGCCACTCTAAGGAAATGCATGTGGATGTTGATAGGTTGTATTTTAGCTTTCAAGTTCACATATCCCTTTTATAACAGTAAAAAAAATTCATTCTTGAATGATATCTAACATATATGAAGTCAATGTGACACATGAACAAGATATATACTTGGTTGACACAGTATTCTTTATAAGTACAATATCTATACTAATCGATGTACTTAGGAGATCCACAAAGTCTCTTGCTGTGTCTTTAAACTTAATAACTCTCGCGCCCATAGTGGCAATGCTTATGTCGCATCCAAGGTTCGTGCTTGGTGCATCAGGAAGTGGATGTTGTGGAATACAAGACAAAAATCCATCACAACAACATACACTCTTGACCTACTAAAGAATGAATTATAAGTCTAATTAAAGAATGACTATTAGTTTATACACTGGATACATCACAAAGAATATATTGTAATCTTTGATATTGAGTAAAGCAAAAAACTATTAGTTCAAACAAACTGCACTACGAAAAGGGAATTATGCTATATCTATAACTATCGTATAATCCATCCACTCTACAATTAGGGGGCGTTCGGTTCACGAAATTCATAGGAATTGGAATTGGTATTGAAATTGTATTATTCGTCAACCAAAATTGTGTTTGGGTGAACAATGAGAGAGGACGTTTTATCTCAAATTCCTTTGATTGTGGGATTTTAATATTCCTTCCACCTAGAGAAGGATTTTAAATCCTACAACCAAAGGAATTTTAAGGTAAAACATTCTATCTCATTGTTCACCCAAGCACAATTTTGATTGACAAATCACACAACTTCAATAACAATTCCAATTCCCATGAATTCCTATGAATTCCGTGAACCGAACGCTTCCTTAAAGATTTCAATAATGAACTGAATTCTGTCTTCGATCAATTAGCTCATTACCTTCAAAGTTTCTCACAATAGATAAAGGAATAATATTTGTCAAAAACACATAAATGATCACAAAACAAGTGATTACAGACTATATGAAGTTTCAAAATACGTGTATCTATATGAAGTTTCAAAATACGTGTATTGAAAAAAACTGGCAATTAAACAAAAATAAGATTTTATCTCTATCGGATTTCCTGTAAATGCAACCATCTGCGGATATGTCGACTATTGCAACAGATGGATCTTCGGGTGGAGATGAATATTCCCATGCCAATGACACTCAATGTTCAAATGTTCAAAGTAAAAGAAGAGTTGAAAAGTAATTCCCCAAAATATATAAATTGAACAATAACTATTTTTTTTCTTCACTTACAATCATTTACAATCATTTTTTAAAATATTAGAAACACACTCACATAAATATAAGAAAACTACTGTGAATGCTCCTATAGAGACGTGAAAGGGATGAGATGTAATTCCTCTTGCATCTTATTTATATATTTATTTTTATTAAATTAAATAATACTTTTTAATCAACTTTATTATTTTTTATATCTCTAAAGTCTTATCCAATAAGAAAAAAATAGTGAGTTGGTAAATATAAGTTTTTACTATTTCCATATATGGTCTTTATAATTTGGGTATTGTTATAGTAAAAAAGAGATTTAATTTAAAAAGTTTAAGAAATATTATGAACTTGACAAATGTTTTTTTATTATTTTAAAAAGAAGCGTATTTTGGTAATTATATCAAATAAGTTTATTGTGTCTTATACGTTTATTGTGTCAAATATCAGTTTATTGTGTCATATATTTTACATCATTTGTTATATATATTCATCATTGTGTTCTACGTTTTATGTCATTTTATATTATTTTTGTCACTTTTTCAATAAATTATGTAAACTTAATAGATATCATTGTGTTTTACTATTAAAAGTACATATGCAATGATATACTTTTGCTTGATTGTATTTTTCAAAATTCATAATTTTTAATATATTATTGTATCTTGCATATTAAAGATAAACAATAATATTATTCCACTATTGTATTGTTTTAAATTCATCTTTATTAAAAAACACAATAGTATTCAAAAACACAAAATAACTAACAAAAATACACAATAAACTGCACTAAAGACATAATAACGAGACACAGGCTTAAAAACATAAAAAAATATATTATCTTTTTATATTATAATACTGCACTCGTTTTAAGTATAAAAAAGCTCGTTTTTATTGTGTAATATTTCTAAAAAAAATAATATCGTACATAAAAGTTATAAACGTTTAAAACAATAAGGAAATTTACAAAAAGTCAACAAAAATAACTATTTCTAAAATACTTGTCTAACAAACTTTTTTCTATAATTTAATCTCAACCATAAATCATCTTTAATCTCAACCGTTGATTAAGATGATTTATAGTTGAGATTACTTCTTATATTTTTAGTTTAAGGAGACTTTTTATTTGAGCATTTCTCTTATAATTTGTGAAAACTAAAAAAATATAAATAATGAGATGGTATAAGTTTTTTTATGTTAAGTAAGATCATACAAACTCTAATAGGATGGTCTGAAAAAGATCTTCCTATGTTTTGCTCTTCTTTTACTTTGAAAACAAAAACTAATTCGTAAATTCTGACATGTTTAGAAAAAAATGAAAAAATTTCTAAGTATCAATCGAAAAGTTCATATCCTTTGTTTTCACATTTGAACATCTAGTTAAAACATTTAGAATTTCATCACCTTCTATTTTCAATAATATTGGTGACTATCACCTCATGAATATGGTATACATTTAACTTCTTTCAAGTGTAAAATTAGATGGAATTAAGATAATCAATATGTTGTTTAAAAAATTAAAACATTTAGATGCATGACTATTAGACATAGAATTGAACTAGTGTTTAAAACACTTGCAAAAGAAAGACAATCACATGATCTCAAATAAACAAGAGAGTTTAGAACCAAATAGCAATTTAAAATGTGACTTTCCATTAAACACAAATTAATGCATCTCATTTATCAAATAAGTAGCTGTTAAAATACAATCATTTCATGTATCAAAAGGAATCCTTCCTGAAACATAAGAAACCTAACAACATTAAGTAGGAGTCCATCTTTTCACTCAACTATACCGTTGTGGAATATGACATATGAAGCCTCATGAAGTATTCTATTTTTAAATAAAATTGTTTCACTTGATAATTAAAGATTCAGTTTCATTATCGGTGCAAAATGGTTTTTTAAGTGTTTATCAAACTGATTTCTCAACAAATTAATAAAATTATTAATATCTATACTATATAATAAAAGAAGGTTTTTTAGGGACACGTGACAACTTCTGGTGAAATCTAAATTATTGTTTCCCGCCTCTCTCTCCTATTAAATGAAAATATTTTTAATTAAGTAAACTAAATAATTAGATACCCAAAATATAAATCTTCTTATTCTAATAAATTATTAAAACATGCTAAATTGGTAGATTTCAATTATATCTTATCTTAGAATATAATTTTATAATTCTTGATTTTTATTATTTGTTATTTATAATTTCTTAAATTTACATTATTTGTTATTTTATTAATGACTAATGACATGTAGCATACAATATATTATTAAAGTCTAATGATTGTGTTAACTTTTTTTTACCCATGTAATACATGGGTTTCTAATCTAGTTATTCAAATATATCTATCTTAGACTTTATCAAACACACCCTTACTCCCCTGGAATAATCATATCCACGATCGTTGAAAAAATATTGTTCCTTTGTTTACGACTCTAAAAGGACCCCATAAATCTAGATGTATCAAATCCCCTAACCTATTAGTTTAGTGATTATTGTTTAGCTTAATTTATGGCAAATATCACAACTGAAGTTCTTTTAAACTTTCCAACATAGTAAACAAAAAATGTTTTTTTAACCAAGATTGGCTCAGAAATGTTTGATTATGATCTATATTTGAATAACTGTCTACATATATTTGTAATATTAAATTTGAGGGTAATCATTCATTTTCAACGTTATAACTAATTCTTTTGAATGGTTTTCAACGAATGTGATGTTGTCTTATAAAATTGTTCTCTGGCCAAACAACATAAGTCGAAGAGTTTATAACTCACCTCATGGTCCCAACCTCACTCAGTCGAAGAGTGGTAGCACATGTTCCATATGTAAGGTGGGTTGGACGGTGGTAAATGTATAGGCTAATTTCTTTTGATTAATGTATTAAAAACAAATGCAATTTTGTATTTTTCTTCTTATTTTTATAACTCAAACGATTTATAATAATGATCATGTGACGTATATATAAATTAACAACTGTGCACAACGTTTTTGACTCTCTTTATCAACTAAACAATTAGTCTATAAGAACCATCTGGCCCATGTTAATTACCCTTATATTGTCGTTTCAGGTGTTTCAAGGCAAATTTTTTATAACTTACAAAATTCTAACTTTATTCTTTCAATAAAAATCAGATGTTCGAAAATATTCTATTAAAACTTATTCTTAAAATAGTTTAAGAAATTTACTTAGTAGTAATTTTAAACTTTTAATATATTAAACTTATTTTTAAAAGTCTATGCTAATAAGACTGTCTGTAACGCAACAACATATATATCTTATAGACAACATGATACATTAGCTTTTTACATATTTTTTCACAAAATATTTTTTTACTTGCAACACTATCATATATACTCATTCTTTCAGCAAATATACCCCTTCTTTGACATGTGAAACCAAAAAAAAATTTACTTACAAAACTATTATACATTTTTTTTTTTGTTGAAACCGTTCCAAACTACATTTTCCAGCCGCTCTAAAAGAGTGTTTCTATACTATTGAAAATAGTTACCGGTACAATATTGCATGTGGGATGAAAGCAACATCATTACGTACACGCGGCTTGCGGATGCTTGCGTTTTGGACCGTCTAAAAGAACAACTTTTGTGAGAATTGAAATAGAATAATTGTGTTACATTGATGCACGGATTATTGATATCGTATGATTATCACTAGTAAGCTCTTTTAGTTAACTTATGAAAACTATGCATATTACAAGAAAGCTAAGATGATTAAATATAGCAAGAGAAGAAAAGATTGTTATATATATCACATTTAAAATAAGATATACAAGTGTTTATATGTTTGTACTTCTTCATTTAAAATTTAAATGTGTATTAATAATTCTCTCTTGTAATACATTAATTATAGATTAAGAAAAAAAAAAGACATGAACACTTGCTAATCAACACTCAACCTAAAATGTATTGACTCCTTATTCAACTTCTCTTGTTTATAGATGTTTTTAATATATAACATTATTTTTTTTAATTTTGTTTGTTAAATACACTTTATGACATTCGATTATCCGTCTAGATGTTTAATAATCACAAGTTAAATAAAATATGACTTGTTATTTAGGGACTTAATTATCGAGTAATCATAGACGTTAATATATTTTTTTATTCATAAGCAAGTTTGTTAGAATAGATAATTAATCATGTATAAGAGAACTCAATTCAAAAGAGTATTCTAATGGGAGGAGAGAGTTATTTGGTCTATAATCTCACATAAATTGTTCATATAACCAATAGGAGACGCGCACATCTTATACGTTACAGCGGTTTCAATTCATAGAATTAACTTTTTTTTCTTATTTCATTTTTATAAATGAGTTTTTAGCTTCTAGCTAGCTAGTTATTAAAAAAAAGTTGTTCTGAAATTTTTTTTTTTTTTTGAACAGCTGGTTAGTGGTTAGTGGTTAGTTGTTAGTATCATCAAGTTAGTAATATTTACCAATGCTAAATTTTAAACCTTGTACCTCCAAAGCCTCCTTGCTATCTATTAACCACTAGACCAAAAGATCATTAGTATGAAAATGTGGGAAAAGCAAAGTTGTACCTCTCTTTGCATTTGTCTACGTCTTGCATAATTGCATGCATGTGATAATGTGGGATTCGTTTTGGTCTTCGGATGCATTCTACTTTTCCTTTTTTTTTTCTTTTTCTTTTTTCCCTTTTCTCACGTGTTTAACATTTATAAAATTAGAATAAAAGAATCTAAAATTTGTTGTTATATATTTTTTCAGAAAAAATAAAACGTGAGTGAAAACAAATATTATTTTAAATCAGAAGCATGATGTATTTTGTTATAACTTAAACACTCGTGCTTAATGTTATAATTGAGAAACCAAAAATCATTGTTTAATTAAAGGAAGATTAACATTGGCACTTCTATTGAGTCGAATGGAAGGGTAATTTTGTTTTCATTTGATTGCACTTGCCGTCGTTCTTAATTAAGGGGGTGATGGGTGTACAAATTTGTACCATTTGAACCCACTTAATTAACCAAATAGATGGATGTCACCTTGCATGATTAAAATAAACCCTTTGAACCCCAAATTGAAGAGTATGTAGGGATGAGCATTTGGTACCTAGTACTCGTACCGGTACCTGTACCGTACCGGTACCGGTAACCAACTGGTACCGAAAATATATATAAGGTACCGGTACCGGTACTTGATTTTCTTATATTTCGGGATTGGTACTAACCGGTACCGGTACCGGTACTTTACCCAAAAGTCCCGTATAGTCCCGCTAGTACCCGAATATGAATATGTTATTTTGGAATATTTTGTTTTGTTATATTTTTCACCCCATCAACTAGTATTCTATTTTGACTTTTGAAGATAATTATTATTATTTTTTTAATATCATTCTTTTTTATTTCACTACAATGTCAAAAGATATACTATTTAATTATTTATGATTTTAATACAAATGAATGATGGACTAGTGTGTGAATTAAGTTAGCAGGGAATGAGAAAAAGTAAATAAACTATCATTTTATGTGGATACTTTTTTGATATTTTATTTTTGTTTAGTTATTATAAATTTTTAGAGGTATCGGATACTAAACATGTACTGGGTAACAGGTACTAGGTACCGTAACCAAACATGCACCATGTAGTAAGTCTAAAAAATAATGTTGTGTATGCAACGGGTACCAAAGAGGTACTGGGTACCGAAATACCGGTACCGGTACCTGTACCCATATACCAAATTCGGTACGGTACCGGTACTCGTTTTTTATAAAATTCGGGACCGGGTACTTTCGGTAACGGTACCGGTTCGGTACAGGTACGATACCAAGCTCATCCCTAAGAGCATGTACATTTTTTGAACCCTTTAAATCCTCCACCCAATCAATTAGTATCAACTCGCATCCCAATCATTAACACCTCATCCCTCTGTTAATCTTTCTAACGGGTTCATAAACCCGCCCAACCCAAATCTTTTTGAGCCTGCAAAGTTGGTGGTATGCGGTGTATCCACCGAAACCGATTAGATGAACCCTTTGGTGCCCCATTCACGCTTAGAGAATAAGTAATGATTTATAGATGGGAAGTGGGTTGACAAGAGCTTCTTGGTACTCTGCTTGAAGGACCAGACTCAACAAATTTGTTGTGATTAAAAAAAGAAAAAAAAAAACTTGAACAACTCTGCTATTTGTTTGAGCGGACTCTAATCAATTATCATAACAATTTATTTTTTCGATCTTTTCTTTTCTAATAACTTGTGAAACATATAATTTGATTTTTCTATAATAGCTTGTCGTTGCTATTTTTATAAGCATCTAAATACACATTTAATATGATGATATTTTAGCAACATTCTGATATAAATTTTATTGAAATCAAGGTGTTTGAATATTTTTATACCTATAAGACCAGAAAGTATTTTATTTCAAAATCGATTCACAGTAAAATTTATGTCGGGTGCCAAGTAAACCAAAGGTTGTATTTGGATTATATATATATATATATATATATATAATGAAAACAAATTATATGTGAAATGAATTATAGACGTTCGGTTTGCGTCTGATCCAGTTCTGAAAAATTAATTTAGTCATCTAGCCATACAACATCAAAATCTTTGTAAATTAGTCAAACACTTAATTTCAAATATGCATTAAAGGTCTTAAGACCAATTCTTGTCATCTAAAAATAATATTTCAATTTCTTAAATAGATAGTTGGAATGCTAAAATATTTAACATACTAGATGCTACGGGTTCAAGAACTTCAAGGCAGGTTATGGAGTAGATTATAAATCATTTTTTTTTTTTAAAGAATACTTATGTAAAAAAAATTTACTTATAACCATTCCAACAATAACTGATTCGTCAATAAGTCAAAATCCAACATGACGATTTAACCAATGAAGGTTCAACCCATACTAATCTTACCTTCAACCGTCCGATTTTAACAACATTCTTTGTAATATTTAATTCTTTTCAGAATTCCAATATTACATGCGTCATGATTTTGACATAATTTGTCAAGTTGTCTAGCATAGAAAGTGGACACTTTCAATGACGAGTGATGAAAATGACTTTTAGGTACCGTAGTATTATTTCATCCTATATAATATACCAGATAATTTCAAACGGTTAGAATATTTATCACACATTGAATATTATCCCATGCATTGATTTTGCTTAGTCATATTTGCCCTAATTTGACCCACATCTCTCCACTAACCCTCATTTCCTCCCTCTTTCCTCAAATACTGAAATCACCATATTCTATCATCCTATATACACACACACACACACTGTTGCACACACAAACACAAATTGTATAATCATAGTTCATTACATACACAAAATACATACATAGTGAGAAACAATCACACAGTTTTTATAGAGAAAAAACAAGATTTTGGTGTTAAAAATGGAGCACCAAAAGACATCAACAAAATCAATGAGCAAAATCTTGAACTTTCTTCCAAGAGCAACATCATCTGTTTCATTTCAACACCCTCAACTCTACAGTCCGGCGAAAGATAAGAGACCATCGGAAAAAACCCACAAATCCCACCTCGGAATCGGCTTCTCCGGCCCCATGGTTCCCATAGTTTCGCCGGAAACTCGCCGGAAAATCAAGAACGACAAGAAAAGCTCATACACGATTGCATACGAACCCACATCGCCAAGAGTCTCTTGTATGGGTCAAGTTAAGTGCAAACACTATAGGAAACTCACCGGTAAAGCTACCAACAGGTTACCGAACAATAAGTTCTCACGAACGACGTCGTATACGCCGGTGAGAACTTACTATAATACCGAAGAAGATCAAGAAAAGGTCCAAGATCAAGAAAAGGTCCAAAATGTTATTAAAACCGATATGGTGGTCGTTAAGAGAAAGAAGAAATCAGGGATTCTGAGGTTATTTAGCACCCTTAGGAAAACTGATGGAAGTGACAACATGTGTGAGAGTAAGAAGACGTTGGGTGTTGAAAAAGCACCATGCTTGAGCACGATGAAGAGGTTTTCGAGTGGGCGAAATGCGTTTATGAGTTTTGATTGGACGACACAGGTGGCGCCGGTGGATGGTGGTGGCCGGAGCTGTTTTAGTGATGATGAGAGAGAGGACGGTGGAGAGGCGGTGATGGCGTCATCGGCGCCGGTGACGGTGGAGAATAGAGGGGTTGTTTGTGATGGTTTTGTTAGGGTTGGAGGTGTGAAGGTGGAGGAGAGGAAGGAGATTAATTTGTGGAAGAGGAGAATGATGGCTCAACCTCAGCCACTTCAAGTTCATGCTGCTAATTAGGTTTAGTTTTTGTTTTTGTTTTTGTTTTTTTATGACTTTAGTATGTTAATATTAAGGAATATTTGAGTCATTTACGATGTATTAAAACCAAAGTTTGTGTGACATATTCATGTTGGTCACCGATTTGGTTTTTTAATAGATGGTAAATGAGTAAATCATGAGTAAATGTATCATTTGGAGCTCTAAAAGTGAAATGCATTTTTATTTCATTTACAACTTTAGAGTTTTAGTACTAGAGATTGAGTATGATTTCTTAGACTTGCACTTTTATGAATATATGATCGGTGATAAGCAGATTTCTTAAATTAAGGGGTTGATAAAGATTATGGGTTGTTAGAGGAGTGTAAAGATTTGTTTTAAGTGGGTATTGGTGTCCTGGTTTGTTTTGCATCAAATATGTTTTAGTCTTATCATTGAAGTCGATTAATTATGGTTTTGAAAATCAAGTTATGTTGTGTTTGTTTTAATCTTAAGATTATGAAGTTATTTAGTTTGTTATACTATTAATTGTTAAGAATTATCAAAATACTTGTGTGATAATAAAACAATCATTTTGAATTCACATATGCTTTTAAACACATTCACGATTTGCATTTATTCCTTAACTTTTGACTTTTTTGCTCTTAGTGAGGTTATTTGTTTTGTTCTCAACTTATGATCTTATCATGATTCATGGGTATCATCTAAATGTCTTTCATTAGCTAGGGCATTCCATACAATGCAAATGTATCGATCATTTCAATAAGTGGTAACAGTAACAATTTTTAGAGTAAATTACAAAATTGTACCTTTATTAATATATGAATTATATAATATATTTTTTAGTTTTAATAATTACATGCGACAATGTTATTTTTTAAACAAATTTGCATAATTGTAATTTTGTACACTAACTCTCATCGAAATATGCAGCACCTAACGGCCGGCCCAGTCACCTTTCAGAATGGGGGATCCCCATTGGCAACAACCACGGTAGTAGTTGCGGAACTACCGGGCTGGGAGAGGACAACCTCTTGTTCCTGCTAACTTAGTCATGTATATCTCACATAAAAAGTATTTTTGTCGTCACTTTCCACATCTGATATAGTAAAAGAAAATAAAAAGATTTAAAAAAAATAAGCATTGCACCTAATTAAATGTCCTAAATGAAGTACACAATTTGCTCATGTGCTTTAATTTCTGATCAGCTGGATGAAAATATCAAATAAAAAATAATGTTAATAAGAAGATATGTATTTATAAATTATGGATGCTAATATTTCACATCCACCAAAAAAATAATAATAAAAGGAATCAAGGCATTAAAATTACAGTGCACAAAGTAAAGATGTAAGTTTAATTCATTAAAAAGTAAAGGCTGTCAAAAACTTCAAGGGCTGAACAGTGAAAAAGATGTTATGAGTTGTGGTGAAGATGACCGGTGTTGAAGTATCAAAGAGAGGGAAACACTGGATATAATGGTGTTGAGCGTAAGAAGGACGCTGGTTCACCGACTTGCCTAACGCTCTGATATCTTTTTATTTTATTTTTTCGTTTAGAATGATTAAAAAACATCTTATTTTTTTAATATATTAGATGTGAAAAACAAATAACAAAAATATTCCTCATGTGTGAGGCACATAATTAGGTTAACTGTACATGTGGATGAGAGTTAGTGTAAATGATAATAAATATGCAAATTTTAAGAAAAAACTTTTCGTATAATTATTAAAACTAAAAAACATACCATGTAATTTCATATATAAATAAAAGACAATTTGTAATTTACTCCACTTTAACTTATGAAAAAACCGGTCGTAATGCGCGGGATAACCACTGATTATTCTTATATCCATGTTGAAACTTGAAACCAAATAATAAATGAATAAATAAAAGAAGAGTTGACCGACTAAAATTTGACATTTTCAGTGTCTTATTTTCTTACTATTATGAAATTATTTGTATGTAAAGGCAAATTTAACATTTTCAGTCTCTTATTTTCATACTATTATGAAATTATTTGTATGTAAAGGCATTTATCATATAGGGGCTGGTTACTATACAAAATATAATTTTCGGACGAAGCGTACGAAGTCACCAGAGTGTGACACGTATTTTTTAGCGGAGAGGTAGTTTCGTTCGCGCTACAATTACGCATAAAAGTTATATAATAACGCAAGTTATATACCTAATAACGCATGTTATATCTATTATTATGCAGATAAAAATTACTCAGTTATAAAAAATAATCTTGCAAGTTATATTGATAATTACGCTAGTTATGTTGATAATTAAACTGTGAATAATCACGCAAGTTAAACGCACAGCACATAGACATTTTTCTTAAAAAAATATTGTTTATTTAAAAATAAAGGATAACAATATTATACTCATATTAAAAAGGGTAAAATGCTTGTTTTTATGGTATATTTAAAAAATAATAATGGCATATGAAAAAGTTATGTGTTTAAAAAAACGGGAGAAAGTTAAAAAAAATCAACAATTGTAGCCTATTACCAATTCTACCTTTCCAGAAACATTTTTTGCGTGATTATTACATCTTAAATCTGAACCGCTTATCTCTTAGATCGATTGTCCTTGTTGCTTCATACCATTTGCACGAAAACAATAATTTGTATCGTAAATTTTCCCTTATCATATAAACATGGACATTTTTAAGTTTTAACTTTTGGTTTGAGATCCAAAGGTTTGACTCAAATATTTAAGGTGACTACTTAAGGAAATGCATTGGCCTTCATGTCATTTTTATTATTAAGTGTCAAGAAGAACAAAAAGCGTGTTGTTACCTGCTACGGTGTTTATTAGCAATGTGGGGCTAGAATATAATGCATGTGCCTTTTATCATAAAAAGTAGGCCAGCAAACGCATACCACACGCGTAACCTAGAACATGTTGAGTCGAGTCGAGTTGGAGAGTTACTATTTTGTCAATCCTAAAGGCGCGCTTATTTGCTACGATTCTAACGAATAGAGGTGTACAAATCGGGTGGGTTGGAAGCTAGTTCAGTTAAGTCAAGAAAAGTCAAAACTAGTTTTTTATTTAAACTAGTTCGGATTGAAACCGGTTTGGGTGAGGTAACGGACCTCGTTTACACCGGATTCAATCAAGTTTGAAATAGGGAAAAAACCATTCGGTTTGGGTTTCACTAGATATGATTAAGAACTAATCAAGTTTGACAACAGGTTCAGGTCAGGTTGCCGGTTTCGTTTTTCAAACCGGTTTTTTGTTTATTTTTACTAATGAATCTTAGGGCCGGGCCAAAGGACTTTGTGTTAAAGCAGTTGCTTTGAGTCCACACTTTATAATTTATTTTTTTATTTTTAAGCTTGACTGAATGAATTAATTAAAAAACGGATTACGGACGGGATGGACCTGACCACGATGATTACGACATGCTAAAGGTCAAATTTGACTGAATCATTATCCTAATTGCCAATTGACTTATTACATATTTTTGCCCTAATTGATTTTTGTTAAATTTGTTTAATCTAGTTGTACTTTTCTCTAATTTCTTCTTTGCTAATTGTTTAAAAGACTTTTGTAAGCGCTTAAGAAGAAGAAAAATAACACAAGTTGAAAAGTCAAATAAGAATCATAGTCTATAGTTAATGGCATATTTTTTGTTAAATTTTGTGTGAAATTTTTGCTAACAAACTTATGGTCATCCTAAAAGGTTAAAACAGTTGGGAAAATATTACTTATATATAAAATCATGGTTGTAACAACAACATTAGCAATGATTTTTACTCTAAACAATTTTCATAGTCATGTAATTTGAACATTTATTTAAGCGTTCTACGGTGGTACTTAAGAGAAAAAAAAAAAGATGAATATAATTTTTTTCATTATGTTTTCTATTTGAATGCAATAAATCATCATTCATTCTGTTTACAAACTGTTCACATGTCCGCAAGATGATAAACAAAAAATGTTTAAGAAAGCGCAAGAAGCAACAATGAGGAATGTTGAACGAGCATTTAGTGTTCTCAAACAAGGTTGACACGAAATGCAAGATCCGCTCGCATATTGTTAAAGAAAGTACAAACGTAATATATTCGTACATCATATTACATAATATAGTTTTCAAATATTTGTCACTACGATGAAAATATATTAGAAAGTATTTCAAAGGAAATGATGTCCAACAAAGAAAGATAATATTAGGATTTAGAAATCACCTAAACAAGACACGTGTTAACATCCTTTGCTCGGATTTAACATCTATCTATATTAATAAAAAAAGATTTTTGTATGTCAATTATCATAATTTTAGAGTTCCTAAATTTTAATTTCCCGCTTCTCTCTCCTAATAAATATCACACTAAATACAAATGATATTATTTAATTCCTTTCGTATTAAAAATATTTTTTTATTAAATTAAAAAATAGATCTTTCTACAAATGCAATTTAATTGTAAAGAAATAATTTTTTTATAAAGTAAGAAACTTTTTCAAAAAAAATATCAAACTTTTAAAAAACGCAATATATTTTAAAACTTGTGGCTTTTAAAAAATAAAATTTTTATGAAATGAAAATAATTAAATTTTAAAGTTATAATAAAGAAATTATTAAAAATGACACTTTTTTAAAAACGGTTTGTTTTGAAATAATTTATTTAAAAACCAACTTTTTTTGAAAAAAAACAAAAAAAAAAATTAAACAAAAGTTTAAAAAATGGTATCGTCCTTTTATCACTCGTGCGTAATTTCAATTATATCTTATATCAAAAGAGTTTTATAATTTTTTAATTTTTATTACTATTTAATATTTTATTTATTCAATCTGTGTTATACACGTGGTACTAACCTAGTAGCAAATATACAGAACTAGAAAACTTGACACTTATATGATTAGATATTTTTTTACGTATATGTTTGTTCAATTTGAAAGAATGATTTATTTAAAAAAAATATCAATATTAATCTTTTTATATTTAATCTTTATTACATAAGTGATTTTGTTAAAAATATTAAATATTAATTGTATATTAATAAGGACGTGAAAGATAAAAGAAAATGACCATAACATAGGTTGATGGGGGATAATGTTGATGTGGCACTTGTATGATTTAAGATGATGGAAAATAAAAGATGACTACGTGTAGGTCTAAAACGGTGTAAAATTCTAGTGCTATTTTCTATATTCTATTGTTATAAACTATCGTTAGATGTAAATATCTATAATTTTTTTTTTTTACTTTTTTTAAGTCCTTAGATTCAATGGATTCAAATTATTATATAGGACACATTTCCCATTCTATTTTGTAAGATTTTTAGATTAAGTCTTTTTTGTTATTTTCTATGATTTGATAACTAAAGTATTAGATTGTTATTTTGGTAAAATTTTAAATTCGAAAGAATACTTTTTCGTATACAAATGATGACCTTGAACATTCCAATTTTACAGTGAATGAAATAATAGATTCGTATTTAAGGAGGTTATTAGACCATCCCAGTAGTAAGTATTTGAGTGTTTTTTTCTAATCCACATGGTTGTTTTTTGTTTTGTGTTTTGATTTTTGAGTCAAAAGTTCATATAAATTTAAAAAAACAAGTGGAGTGACAATTTTTGTATGTGGATGGGCCAAGTGTTGGGACAATTAAAGGCAAATTGAATTTAATAAAGTTAAAAAATTTTTTATTGATCAATAATAATTTATACTGTTGGTTAGCTTCGTGACAATCTCAACTTTTATTTTTATTATCAATGGCAATCTAATAGCATAATTACTATAGATTCACACTCGTTTTGCATTTATTTTTCACTCGATTCAGCTTATATTTTACTTCATTCCGTTCATAATCGTTATATATTGTGAGTGAAATCAAATGCAAATAAAACATAAATCTCTGATGATTATGTTAGTAGGACTATTGTTAGTAACAAAAGTGAAAGTTGTAAGTGTTACTTGCTAAAATTAATAATATGAATTATTGTCGGACAACATGTAATAGTTTGAATTATTAAAATTCAATTTGCATTAATTAAAAAGAAACATATTGTATTTGTATTATATATATTAATTATCAACTTTTGTGTGTATCATGAGTGGTACAATACGCTTAAGTGGATTGTACCCATCTTTTTTCTTTTTTTTTTTAATCTTTAACTTTTCCGTTTTAACCCAATACTTTTACATTTTTGACAATTTAATCCCAACAATTTTTACTTTCAAATTTTGTTCATATATACCTTTCATATTTATAAATTTTGCGTTTTACTTGTCGGACTAAATGTTGCGACTTGCAAGTTAACACACCACAACATATGTGTGTGGTTCGACATTTGGTCGCTTATTTTTTCCCCGTATAACGGCCCCTTCACAGCGTGCTGGTCCTAGGTAGACTTACGTATTGTTTTATATGTTTTACGTTTTGCTTGCATGGTTTAAAGTTTTTACATATATTTTTCATTCAGATTATTTTTTCGTCTTTTATTTTTTTTTTTCCGATACGAGTTTTTTCGGTATTAGTGGTCACTAAAGGTAGTGTGTCATTGGTGCTACTTGACACAATTTTACGCCCCCGTCACAATTTGAGGGCTTAATACTAGTTAATATTTAAAATGTAAAAGATGATGATGATGTAGCAATATTTTTGGTGTTTTTGAGTCTTTTTATTGGGGAGATTTTTAGAGATTTTAAAGAATTAATATTACTCTAATATGCCAGCTGACTAGTCATGTTTTTAGGTGTTTTTTGAATTCCTTATTAGTGATGCTCGTGATGAGTAAGGTTTGTCATTATTTCATCCTATGAACCATGTTGTGAGTGAGATTTTTGTTGTGTATTTTGTTGAAGGAGATTCGTTTTAAGAACTTTTTCTAGTCCATCTACAACGAAACACTAAACTTTTGAAGTGTGCGTGTGTGTATGATATGTGATGATGATTTATTCAACTTAACTATACCAAGAAGCGGTTTAACTTTTACTGATCTAAACTCAAACCGATTTAGGAAATAAAATAGTTTGTACACCTTTATTCATGTGTGTGGTTAGTTTTTAAAAATTTCATAGATACGAGACAAGTTTGGTTCAAGGACTACCAGACCTAGTTACCTAAAACATACAAACTTGTTTATCTGAAACGTACTTGTAAATATCTTCATTTTCATTTTAGTATTTTTTGTCTTTACTTGAAACGTACTAATATGTTCATTTAAGTTTTAAATGTCCTATTTTTTTAGATAATAAATAATATATAAAAATTTATATGGTAAAACAAGTATTTGGAAATCTTAGTTAATTTTTTAACAAGCAAATAGGTATATATACCCGTACTCAACGGGGAATTACCTAATAGATACCAATGAGTCTGAGATCAGATATAAGACAGTTTTATAATTATGACATTAAAATTACTAACATCTCAAACCCATCATATTATCGTCTTTAATGGTTGTCATAGTGTTGATATATAGTGGATTTAGCATAAGCAATAGTAGTGTAAGATTAAGATGTTTGATGAGGTTTAAGATGTTTATAATTATTACATTAAAATTACTAACGTCTCAAACCCATCAAACTGAATATCATAAAACGTCATTTGATGAGGTTTAAAATGTTTTGTGCATCTAGTGCTTTTATTAATGCATCATAGTGTAAGATTAGTAAAATAGTTGATTGATCTTATTCTAAGGGTGATTAAAATATATAGAGTTTATAAAAAACCTTAAAAACCTAAACTGATCTTGTATACTCAACGATAATAATAATCAATACTAAACCTTAATATCATACTTTAAAAAGCAACAATAATAAGATAAACATGCATCGATCAACTCGAAGTTCCAAAGTTTTGGCAATAATCTTTCATAATTTGGCCAATTGTGATATCCATAGTTTGATTGATAGTTCACTGGTTTTTAATTCCTGAAATATGATAGTAGCTTTGAGTCTTCAACCCTAACAATAATCAATCCCAAACCCTAATATCATATTGTAATGCATAGTTCATCATGTGATGTGTGCGTACATGCACGCATGATTTTGAGACGTAATCAAATGAATGGGCAACCCATTCATGACAGCATGATGCAACTCAAGTAACCATATCAGTCGTTTATCTTTATTTCTATATGCAATACATGATTATGTATATGTATCAAGAACCGTTACATCTTTCTAGAATTTTAATGCAAGTCAATAAATTAAAAGAAATTATAAAATGTTTCAAACCATCCGAACCATCAAATCAAAATGTTTTTACTGGCGTGTCAATCCAACCAACCCAACTAGTTCGGTTTCTTGTTTATCAAAACCATTATTAGGAGTCTGGCTATTATTATTATTATTTCCTTTTTTTTATTAAAACAAGCTAATTGGATAGTAAAACCCTAAAATGTCCTGATTCAAAAAAGTATGGGCTAAAATGTGGGCTTGTATATAATCCTTGTTTGCCTTGTATTTAAAGCATTTGGGCCAAGTTTCGGGCCTGTACTTGTTGGTCAAATACATAAAGCATGGGCCAGTAATATATCTCGACCTTTCCTTTTTATTGCTTTTTTCTTTAACGTAGAATAAAGGATAATCTTCTTTTTATAATTCATCTTGTTTAATTAATCAAATCGTCAACCATGAATAAATTATAAAAACACAAATTTCAAGTTATAGATACTTAAAACGAGAGAAAAGATAACGCAATTGGTTTGTATAATTCTATAAAATTAAAATCTGGATTTTATTTCTTAATGTGATTGATGCATGAAACGATAATGCAACATCAGTGAAAATTATAGCTATAATAAGGTAAACAGGGCTGAAAGTTGTAGCTATAACTGTTGGCGGCTGTGTAGCCGCGGCGATTAGGCGCATGCCGCATGTGAAGATCAGCGGGTGGTGACAGGGGGTGGCCTTAGTAGTCGGTGGGGTGGAGCTAACCAACGATGAGTGGTGGTGGGTTGTGGTGGCGCATGAGATGATGGCTGGGGACTACATTGGAAAATGGTAGAGGCGCTGCAGGCACTTGGTGGCAGGCTGGCAATAGCCTATAGCTAAGTTGACGATGACTAGAAGGTGACGAAGAGGGTGATATATTCCAATTTTTTAATGATGATTTTGTCATTTTAGATGCATTACCCATCCAAATTACTTTAACAAATTTTATATTTTTTATAAATTTCAAGTCTTGTTCCAATCTAAGTTTCAAATTTAATTCATTTAAATTTCAATTTATTTGAAAAATTTTAATGTGGTTAAAATATTACGCAAGTCAAGCACAACCTAAAGATATAATTGAATGCAAATACAAGAAATTCTCTAACCAAAATCAAACAAAAACATTGTCAACCTAAGATCACAAGTAGCTTATTATTGTATGTAAAACTCTTACAGTTTTCAATTTGATGTATAAGTTTTTAAAACATACATCGAATGAAATACTTCTTTTAGAATCCCATCCCAACCTCATCTCCATATTTTCACAAAATAACTTAAAAACTTAGAAAATTCCATCTCCCATCCTTATATATTTTTTTAAGGAGAATTCAAACTTTTTTCTCTTTCTTAGGGGCTATATTCATCTTTCATAACTATTATTTCATATATCTTGTAAGTTGATGTAACCAGAAGAAAGATAAAAAATTAAATAAATAAGTCTTATTTAGTTGAGTAGAGATAGATAGGAGAATGAAATATGATTTTTTTTAAGAAAATGATGTTTATAGTTAAATTATGGAGAATAATAGTAATAATAATAATAATAATAATAATAATAATAATAATATAATAATAATAATAATAATAATAATAATATATTATTATTATTATTATTATTATTATTATTATTATTATTATAATTATAATAATAATAATAATAATAATAATAACAATAATAATAATTGATATTATTATTATTATTATTATTATTATTATTATTAATTATTATTATTATTATTATTATTATTATTATTATTATTATTATTATTATTATTATTTATTATTATTATTTTTTTTGTTCCTTTTTTTATTTAAGAAAATCACATGCGTGGGAGTGAGTGAAACTTGTACGCCATATAACGTAAGTAAATCGCCTAAAGCATCATCATATTATTTGGTCCCATAACAAACACTCATATAGTAATAAATGTATAATCGCCGTCCTTCTGGTATCACCTTTTACTCGTAATTTCGAATCATAATACGACATCTAAAGGATTATAATCTAAATACGCATTATACTTATAAGGGATCATAATCGAAATACGACATCAAAACTTGACATTCATGTAATTATATTTTTTAAACCTTTTAAAAATAATTCTATTGTGTATAAAGCCTTCTTAAGACTTTAATTCCTTGAAGATGTATATTTTAAAAATACAAATCATTAGTAGGATTTGATAAAAATAAAAATAATATAAAATAAGAGTTACTATCATAAGAATTTAACATATTTATTTGATTTTGCGTATAAATAGTCAATCAGCCTACTTGATTTTTAAGGGGATATCCGAATAGTAAATGGTGTACCTCTCAAACAAAAGATTATGTGTTCTAATCCTTTAGGATGCATTAAGAATATTTTATCTTATTATATAAAGGTGTTGCTATAAAAAGACCAATTATGATGTATTAAAGGTCCATAAACTTGTTTAAGTAGTCATATGTGAGAAATCTACTATAAACTTAGGCTACCATCACACTAGTAACATTAGTTGACGCTATGTGGATGATTTATTACATTGGTTTCTATGTAACATAGACATGTATATGTTGATATAGAGTTGTAGACACTATGTCTAACAAATTTTATATTGTTTTGTATACTTATATTATCTTATTAATTGTACTAACACGTGTATTACACAAGTTAATAAATAAAATATTAAAAATAATAAAAATTTATTAATTATAAAACGGTATTCTAAAATAAGATATGAATGAAATCACGTATAAGTAAAACCTATAAGTAATAAAATAATTATATTAATTTTTTTTATTTTTTTTCAAGAAAAATAAATATTTTGTTTCAAAACAAACTGTATTATAAAAATGACATTTTATAAAATTTTCGTATTACAAATTCTAGTTTTAATTACTTTTGGTTTATAAAAAATTTACTTCTTAAAAACATCAAGTTTAAAATATCTTGTATTTTTTTTAAAAAAATTAATATTTTAGAAAATTTCTTATTTTATAAGAAATTCTTTCTTTAGAAATAACATTAATAAATAGATATATTTCTTTATTTATCAAAAATATTTGTAATCTAAAAAAGAATTAAATAATATTATTAATAATTAATGTAATTATTTAATATGAGATAGAAGCGAGAAAATTTTGATGAAATAAATATGATGTTGTCATGTGTCCTACTTAATTACTATTTTATTAGAATAAGAAAATATGACAATAACAAGTGTTTTCTGCCGCGCTATGTCCAGTCTTACACAACATGATTTTGTTCGTTGTCAGATCGATCCATCAAAAATCGCAAAAGAAAATAACGATACTGGTTATGATACCAAAAATACTCTACTTTAATTAGGACTTCATTTAAAAAAAAAAAAAAAAAGTTTATAGTAGAATGTTGACATACAAATCTAAAACATCTCATTTCGTTGGATCAAACTCTAAGCCCCACTTCTATTGCCATGTGAATTAGTAGAATTTGTGGTTGGTGAAACGTGATAAAATATCACATGAGCATGTCAAGATTGTATCTTTGGCTTTCATAGTTGTAAATTGTCAGTGTAGCTAGGGAAGTTGCAAATTAATGTAAGGTATAATATAATTACCCATATGAGCACTTTTGAACATTTAAAATGCAACTTTATGAATTTTAATGAGGTAACAAGTCATTATTTTTCTCTTTATACGCACCTACATTTTAAGTAAGTTTAAGAATTTTTATATATTAACACTAGGTTAGATACTCGTATCTTAGAACATTCACATCACATTATTCATTTTTATCCCTATAATTACATTAAAATCACTATTTTTTCTCTATTTTTTTTAGTTAAATAATACTTTTTAATATCTTTATTATTACCTTTTCTCTATCCTATACTCAAAACAACTTTAAAAATATATTAAAAAGTTAATAGAGATTAACAGTGTTTTATCAAATATAAAGATGAACAGTAACATGTTCTCTATCCTCTACTCACAATAACTTAAAACTATTCTGTATAATATAAATAACATACTTACAAATATATAAAGGGTGGGATGTAAATGCTATTACACATGTTGAAATAAGAAAATTATATAATAGATATTATATATTTATAATCTAATGCATGTTATAGATAAGACATTGATGAACGTATTATATATTATACTAGCTTTAATAAACCCGTGTATTACACGGATTGAAAAAAATAAAATATTAAATAAAATAAAAAATTTATTAATTATTAAATGATATTTTAAAATATGATATGATTAAAATTACGTATGAATGAGGACCATAAGTAATAAAATAATGATATCAACTTTTAAAATTTTTGTTTCTAAACTATTTTTGTTTTTTCAAAAAAAAAAAATTGTTCAAAATAATCCATTTTAAAAAATATATTTAAAATTTCCTTATATAGCTCCAAATTTTAATTATTTTTAGTTTATGAAAGTTTTTCTTTTTAAAAATATAAATTTTAAAATATTTTGTATTTTTAAAAAAATTTAATGTTTTGAAAAATTTTCTTATGATATAAAAATTTATATCTCTAAAAATAACATTTGAAAAAAGATCGTTTCTTTAATTTATTAAAAAACTATTTTTTAATCTAAATAAAATAAAATAATATTATTAGTGATTAATGTAATTATTTAATAATAGAAAGAAGCAGGAAAATTTTAGTGAGAAAGAATGTGGTGATGTCATGTGTACATCTTATTTATTCTTTTATTCTAGTATAAAGATTTTCTAGAAATAACATTTATAAAAAAGATATCTTTTCTAATTTATTAAAAAATTATTTGTAATCTAAAAAAGAATTAAGATTATTTAATATTTTTTAATTTAGGTAATTATTTAATAGAAGAGAGATGCGGGAAAAATAAATTTGGAGGGACTAGTAATATGACAAGTGTCACCCAAGATACTCTTTTAGTATTATATATAGATATAACAAATATATTTAAGTTATAAACAATAATATACGTGAAAAAATAATAATTATAAGACAATTATGCAATTAATATAACTGAAGTTTTTAATATCTATACATATTAATATAAGACTAACTTGTGTGTCACATGACCTCTTTCTAATGTGTTCAGCTAGGATTTGTTCACGTGTAATCATCATAATAAATCTATTAGTTTAAACAAAAATCAATCATGACAAGCTTTTCAAACTTAATCTCAAATTTCAATTTCCGTTTTGAAGAATATATAAATAAAAAAATCAATTAAATCAAACTTCACAAATTTGTTAATATTTTTGAGTAAATAGTTTTTAATTTAATATGATAATAATATCCTAATAGTCGTAAATTTGATTTTTTTTGATAATCACAACTCAATTCTTAAAGTTTACATATCATATAATTTTTAGATATTACTAATATTAGATATAGTTACATTATATTATAAATATTTTTTGTCTTAACATTAGATCTTTTATTCTATCTATTAATTAGCTTACATTAAATCCTTAAAATCATATATGTTAATTTTGAAATGAAACATATGCTTACTATTTTTGAAATGTTACTTTAAAATTATGTAATATAGTAAATATGAAAAGTATTTAAAAGTAAATGTCAAATATCTATTAAATAATCTTTCTACTCTAATAAAAGAGTATCTTGTGGTGACACGTGACGGCACTACATTCATTCTCATCAAAATTTTCCCGCTTCTCTCTCATATTAAATAATTACCGTAATTATCAATAATATTATTTAACTTTTTTAGAACAAAAATAGTTTTTTAATAAATTTAAAAAAGATCTTCTTATTAATGTTATTTCTAAAAATAATTTTTATAGAATAAGAAATTTTTACAAAACATCTAACTTTTTTAAAATTAGTGTTTTTAAAAAAGTTTATTTTTTATAAACAAAAAATAATTAAAATTGAAATTTATAAAAAGGAAATTTTGAAAATGATATTTTTAATACGGTTTGTTTTGAAACAACATATTTATTATTTTTTTTGAAAAAAAAGTTTTAAACCAAAAGATTAAAAAGTTGATATAATTATTTTATTACATATTGTTCTTACTATACGTAATTTCAATTATATTTTATCATAAAATATCGTTTTATACTTGATAAATTTTTATTATATTTAATATTTTATTTGTTCAAATCGTGTAATACACGGGTTTACTAAAGCTAGTAATTAATATTATTGAAATCTGTTTAAAAAAATAAGAATACTAAACATATAAGAAAAAGTCAATATATCTAACGTGATGGAGATGATGACACGTGATAATGTTTATATGACTCCTATGTGAACAGGTTAGTTAGAAGCCATGCTGACAAAAAATTTAATTTTTTATTATAAGTTAAAAATTTGGTTGAGAGTTTTTTTTTTTTTTGTATACAATGAGAAACTATGTTAGCTTTTTTAGATATTTATTAATAAATATATAAGAAATCGATTGTTTATTAAAAATTCATTCAACAATGTTTAATTTGCCGAAAAGCGAATTCCCCTAAAATTCTTGCATTAGCTTACAAGCTACGACTAACGACCACAACCCCTTTCCTTTTCACATGTTCAGTAGTTTGACTTGTTTGTCTCCTAATTTCTTTAAGTGTACTTTTCTTCATTTCAAATTATAATTGATAATTTTCTATCACATGATACCCTATAAAAATCACAAATATACAATTAAGAAGATAGCCTTTATATAACTTGCCTTGAGGTGAAGATTATAGTTTTATAGTGAATTCGATGTTTAAGGTTGCACAATTTGACCAACATTTTAAATGTACTCAAAATAGAGTAGCACGATCTTGTACAATTAAATCACTATTACGAGCATCTTCAACAATGCTCAAACGGCACTCGTTTGAACCAAATGCCATCGAAACTATTCTACCACCATTGGATAAATTGGTTTGAAGCTACCCATCCAAAACTCCAAACGCCTATAAACAAGCAAATCTAGGGCCCTTTCTCACATCAAACTCACAAATATTCGTTTTTTAATATGTTACAATATACATAATACATATAGAGATGCTTGAAATTGTTGAAGTAAAATTAAAATTTTTAAAGAGCGAAAGATTAATGTGACAGCTGATATAATACGTTGATAAGTAAAACTAAAATTTTTAAAGAGCGAAAGATTAATGTGACAACTGGTATAATACATTCATGGGTTGTTTGTTTGTTTTATCATGGGAGATGCACTAATGGTATCTAGTACATGTGTTCACGTCTCTCTATGTAATATCTACTCAAAATAAAGTAGGACAATCTTGTACAATTAAATCAATATTAATATTAATAGTATTTAATAAATATATTATGTCTCTCTCTCTCTATAAACTAAAAAGAGGCATAGACCAATTACTACCTGCCCTTGCTCTGAAGTAAAGAATTAAATTGCTGTACACCTTTTATTATTTCTTCTCTCTTTTTTCTTTATTGGGGAATGCTTATTGCTTGGTTCTTCTTAGTGTTGGTCTAAAAAATATCATGAAGTTTCTTTTTCATGCTTTTCTTTATAAATTTGGAATATATATGTTAGTTATGTATGCATAATAATCACATCACTTTTATTTGAATAACATAAACAGTGCACGTAATTTATGTAGTAAGCCTTTTATGTGTTTACAAGAATTTATCAATATTATTAAAAAAAAAAATGTTACTCATAATAGACATGTATATGTACTATGAACTCCAAATATTATTCTAGAACTCATACCGAATGGTCTTAACCAACATGGAGTTACTTCAAGCCATGAAATTAATATGACAAGACCCATCTTGAGCTCCACTACAAGACCCATCTTGAGCTCACTAGCTATGTTTTCAACGAAAAGACATCGGAAATAAGGGAACTTTGACATCAACAAAGAAAATTTTGACACTAACCTGTAAAGAAAACCAATTAAGGCCATGTTTGGGTTTGCTTATTTTGATTAAAAATGACTTTTGATAAAAAGGACTTATTAACTTATAATTTTTCAGAAGTAATTTTTAAAAAAGTGTTTGGATTAGTTTATAAACTAAAGTGTTGTAAAATGACCAAAAAAAACATGATTTTAATAACAATAGGAGTTAATAGGAGATAGTGAAGGGGTATAATATAAAATTTGATCAAAAGAAGTTTTCAAAAGTCAATAAGTAACCCACTCCTTACTTCTCAAAACCTCCTTTTTACCCTATATAAAAAGTCAGTTTGAAAAATCATTTTGGGTTTGCCAAACACTTTTTTTGACTTATTAACATCTGAGAAGTTAATAAGTCAAAAGTTAGGATAAAAACATGCACTAAGACTTTAAAGTTTTACAAATATAAGCATATTACAAACTAATTAACACATATTTTTAAAAAAATTATATAAACTTAATAACTGTTTAAACAATTAAGTTTATTAGAGTATTAATTCTTATAAACTCATTTACCTAGTAATTGTTTTATAAAATTCTATTAACCCAACCATTAAACAATAGAACTAATTATTAATAAACAGTTAGACTACGATTTACAAGATCACAATATTAGTGGAAATTGAAAAGGATGATTAGTTCTATCACATATATGTCCAAGGTCCCCCTCTCTCAAATTTAATTCTAAACAACCTTAAATACTCAATTTAAGTATATATTTTTAAGACATTTCTCTAAAGTTTACTTTATTATTTGATTATTTGTTTCCTTAGTTATGTTAGTTTGAAATTTGTTGATTGGATATTTTGTTAATTATAGTTTGAGTATTTAATATTTTTAATCTACTTTAGAGTATTTCCCTAGATGACGTAATGTTATTGGTGATGAGAATTTGAACAGTAATTGTATTTATATTTATTTAATTGAAAAATGATTGCTTAGAAATATTTTTAAGATTATATAATGACTAGATTTCTAATAATAAAAACCTACATAGAGCAGTAAATGGATATTGTATTTTTATTATGCATTTCTTATGATAATTTACATATTTTTAATGTCTTTGGGAAATAAATAGATTTTATCCTCCTTTTATGTTGCTCGAGCCAACCCGAGCTAGGAAAATTTAATATTTAGCAACTATCAATTGATCTAATGAAAAACATTCTTGGGTCCACCATTGACACGTGTTGTCTAAAACTTAGTGCGTTTTAGAATATGATAAACAATTAGATCGGCATGAACTCCATTATTAGTAACAAATTTACCATTGAAGATTTGCCTATCAGCAGTATCAGCAACAAGTAGTTGCGCAACTGACCAGTTCGACTAACAAAGTTACTACAGATGGTCAATTCATACTGATGTTTTAGTTGCTACCCATGCCCAAGTTACTACTGAAGGATATAGTTCTTGTTGATCATAGTTTCTTCTGATGACTAATAGCAACCTTCTACTATTTTATCAGTTTTTTCAGATCATCAAATTCATTTTACTTTTCACGATCCACTGAGGTGTTGTTCCTTGAAACTCTCAATGGGTCACTGTCTCGTGGAACCCCTTTGGTCTAGGGTGCTTCACCCCTTTGAACCACTGAGGTTCTTTGGTTCCAGAAATTAAGAAATTATTACACACACATGCTTACACCTATCTTAAAGTCTAGTCACAAGAAACAAGCATTATGAATATACCAACGGTTGTTTTATGCTTACGAGAGAATCACATCACTCAAGTCACTCGTGTTTATATAAAAAAATATATAAACACAAGTTAATGGGTCAACGTTTCTTCGTCTTTGCCCATCCAATGTCGAGATGTAGCGGGGTCAGATCAATCCAAACCACCCTTTTTTTCTAGTGGGTTTTAAGATAGGTAGTCATGAGTTTAGGAATTATTGTTAATCGGGTAATGATTGGTGTTGTTGGAGGGATCCAAACGAGGGGACTTGCATCCAAATCAGCGGATTAACTATCGGTCTATAAATGTGTTTTGAAATGATTTTTGTTGTTTGGATCTAATTTTAAGAGACTGTAAGAAAAATTCTAATATATTTTGAAGATTTTTAGTGAGCAAATGTTAAATTGTAATGGTTATGTATAGTTAAAAATTAGAATTAAATTTTTTTTTTTCACTTTGTAGCCATTATACAATAATATTTTTTGTATTATGTTAATTTTAAAAGAGTGATCAAGGAGATGAATGAAACAGCCCACGACACGAAATGCAATTCAGCGTTAAAGGGGGACGTTATTGTGTTCACCGTTGGCCACTTGCGCTAGGTCAGCAGTCGTGCAGCGGAGCGGTCTCCATACCTATTAGCCTAAATACAAATTATATTTTGAAAAATATACAAATAAAACAAGAAGATTTCAGGATGAAAAATATATAAAAATAAAACTAATCATCTTTTTCTATTTTAATTAATAATTAAATCCAAACATCATAGGGCACTTTGGTAACCATCATGTGTCCCTTTCCATAAAAAAGATATTCTTAACCAAACAAAGGGGTATTATTGTAATTTCCTATAAAAAGAATATTCATTTTCCTCCCTATATAATATATTTATATATAGCATAGAGAGTAATGAGTAATTGTAACTTGGCTTGTGAGACTCACTTGCTTCGTGACATAATTAACATTTAACACTGACGTCTCCTTCTGTTTGCAAATATATAAAGAGGTCCGATTTCAACATTAACCATAGCTTCAATTCCACCGGTTGATATATAGCATTTACATCACCACCTCAACCACCACCACCACCACCACCACCGTCACCACCGTCATGGCGGAGAAGACAGTCATATCATCAGGGCTGGGCCACCTTTTCATGACGGTGTTCGTGTTCAATTTCGCCAATTTCATGGTGGTTCCCGCCATTACCGACGTCAGCATGGCGGCGCTTTGTCCCGGAGAAGATGAGTGTTCATTGGCGATTTACCTCACCGGAGTTCAACAAGCGGTAACAAATAGCCTTTAGTTGTTTTGTTTAATTTAAGTGCACTTTTGTGTTAAGAAAATATAATAATGAAAACTTAAAGAAATAATTTTATGAAAATGGTTTTTTGGTATTTCCCATGTGGGTTTTCTTGCTATTTTCGTCAACAATACCCGATTACATCGAATTTAAATTTATTATTTATTATTTATTATTTATTTATCTTTTCTGTAATTTTAAATTCATAAATTTCAAAATGGTTTTATAATGTTACAACTAATCTCACGTAAGGGTCCAAGAGTCATCTTGATTCTCACGTTAGGAAGTGTTTCTGGTTTCCCCGGGTCAGATTCCCCGGACACCACTTAATTTATTCTTTGTTCAATAGAGAAAACAGTGAAAATTCACTGGTCCGGGGTTTCTTAAGCAAACATGTGTAAACCATACCGGTTGTTTAGTCTCTAATTATATGTTTTCGGTTTTAGAATATGTAGTTATATTCATCTCTAAGAACGTAAATTATTTAATAAAAACAAATGATTTTAAAAAACCATGAGACCACCAAACAGTAAAACTACCACTTTGATTTGCCTTCTTACGAAAGCATTGTTAAAGGGCCGGTCTAGTGGGACCACCAACACATCTAGTATGTAAATGAAGATAACTACCTTAGATAAATATTTAAAAAATATTATAACAAAATACTATATATATCTATTCTTGCTTATGGGAAATCAATTCTTTTCTTTAACTATGGTTCTTAATTAGAAGGCACCACTTTGATTAACTTTTGTAGTTTGGTGGTAGTTGATTTAAGGTTTAGAAGATACGATTGGTTTCATTGTTTTTGACAAAGCTTCCTTAGTTTCTTTCTTAAAGTAAAAGCACTTAAGTGTCTATTGCTTCATGTATAAATAAAATGAGAATGTTTTTTAGTAAAAACTAAGGCTAATTTATTAAGGTGTATGATTATATATGTTTGTTAATTGCGTACATATCGCGTGTCATATGTTTTTGGTACCTAAGTTATCGATAAATGCGTACAAACGTATATAATAATAATATTTGATATTATAAGTTTTGGATTGTTTAAAATGAAACCTAACAAGGTAAACATGATATGATTGATAGATAACAGGGATGGGGAGTCTAGTGATGATGCCTCTCATTGGAAATTTCTCAGACAACTATGGGAGGAAGGTCATGCTCACTCTACCAATGCTTCTCACTACTTTACCTTTGGGTAAGCATTTTACTTTTCTGTAGAAAAAAAAATTCAATTAAAGAAGCATAAATGTTAATCTGATATTTTAATGGTTTTTTAAATAAGAAGCTTTATACCGTTTTATTACTATATTTTGTTTACTCACAAATTATCCGATTAGTCATTAATTTTGCGCTCTATTATTATTGATTCGCATTCGATTTGGCTTGTACGCTACCTCATTTTGTTCATGATTATCACAGTGAGTGAAATCGAGTAGAAATAAAATGTAAATTTATGAAGATCATGCTACTGAGATTGTCTTTGATAAAAAAAAAGTGAAATTTAAGAGTGTTATTGATCAAACTATTAGCATTAACTATTATCATACAATAAGTCACAATTATTTACTATTTAATATTGTATATTAACAATATTTATAATAGAAAGTCAGAAAGTGACACTCTTATTGGATATTTTTGAAAAAGTAAATGAAATATTTAGAAGATTTTGGAAGGAGCATTTTATTAATACACCTAATTTATTTTTATTTTTTTTGTCTCTCTATAAATACATATAGATACATATATGAGATAGAATGATATGAGTGTTTTAATAATAAAATTAAATGTACATATAACCCAAACATTTTGAAACTAACGAATGAAAAGCGTTAGAGGAGATGTAAGAACATGATTGGTTTTAACACCACCAGGACGGACAACTTTTTTAATTTATGATAATGGCCACTTTATGATCACAAAAAGATGAATGAATTTGAAAACAATTAATACATAAGCAAGCACAATAGATAAAATGTTGTTCTATTTCCTTTGTTTTCTTCCTTTTTGTTTGTTAAATCACATATGATAAAACTTACGTACATATTATATTAAAAAAAGACCATGATATTAAATATACATATTTTCAAGGTCATGACATTTAACTCTTAGAACATATACGGGGTGGTTTTTGGATCTCTATATTCTTTAAATCTTACAGGATATAAGCTACATCCTACAAGTTATTAGTTATCGTTTAGGTTGTAATAGCTTAAAATAAACTTTTTTTTATTATAAAGATGAAGAATGATATAATGATAAAGAAATTCTATATAGTTAAAAGATACTTATAAAATTACATGTTTATTCAATGAGTATATTTTATATAATAGTTGTTATTCTAGTAAACATAATATTTTATACGTCTTTGAAATAATAAAACTATGCCAATTATAAACTAGGGAGTTTAGAAGAATAAAATAAAAGTTAATTGATGGAAAGGACATAATATGCAGAAAATTATAAAAGTTTAAAATATAATAAAATAATAATAATATAGTTATGTTTTTTTTAAATAAAAATACATGATTATGAGAACTTTTTGTAGAAGAAAATGTAGTTATGGTTTTACAAGCTCTTTTTGCTTTGCCGTTGTTGGTACATCATCTTAGGTAAATCTTCAATAAAGCACCCATATCCTACTTTTTTTTACTTTTAGGTCCAACTTCTTTGTCTTCTTTTTTTATCATGATACCCTTTGTTTTTCTACTTTCTACACATTTAGAATACATATACCCAACTTTCTTATTTTATGTCATCACCACACCATCAAATCTCAAAAGATTTTAAAAATAAGACCACCACCTTCTTTACGGATTTAAATTTTGATGTGAATTAAACATTGATTAATATTTTAAAACTTTTATTGTTTCAAATCTGACAAGGACTCAACGCCGACCCTATTCATTTTCTTTCTAACAATCTCTAGTTCTTGTTGACTATTTTCATAATCCTACACTGTCTCACGCCAGTATTTAGCTTTGGATGCAATTTATTATTCTATTAGGCATTCCCAAACAACCTTACTTGTAAATATTGCTTTGTATCACAAAAGAATTAGTAAGTACAAATATGTAAGCATGATGCACATACTAGTACTAACTCAGTGTTTGGTGGGTGAAACAGTAATTTTGGCATACAGCAGGGAGAGGAATTTCTTCTTTGCATACTATGCTCTTAAAACCCTCACCTCAATGATTTGTGAAGGAAGCGTGCTTTGTCTTGCACATGCTTACGTGGTAATTATCTTCATCTACTCTCCACACGTGTGACAATATTTTTAAAAGTAGATCCTTTAAGAGTTATCGTTCAATAAAAGAGCCAAAAGTTGGTTCAAGCATGAATTATAACACACAAACATGTTACAGATAGATGTAATAATTACGTGTATTTTATGCTAACAGATTTAACAAATTGTTTGGTATAAACACCAAAATATAACTATACATAAAAATATGAGGGTGGGGGATTGGGTTCAATGGTCGTAAAACCAATTGAGTTTAAAATGATGAAGCTATCATTAGGATTAAGAGTTTGAGACCCGTCTAAATAGTTGATGTAAATTAATTGTGATGCAGAATTAAGAGTAGATTAAATGAGTGTATTATTTATTATTCTAAAATAAATAAAAAATACATTGAAATGATAATCCTTGTGAATCTTTTCCTTTCGAATTTTGTACTTATGCCACAAAGCTAATAAGCTATAGGTAAAACTATGACACATGAGCACTTTCAATAGACACATCTTAATATTATTCTCGCCCAAACAAGTCTAATTACGAAGTTTCTTACCACAGTTGATTTTTTTTTTTTTTAGATTTTGTATCTTGTAATGTTTTCAGAATCGGATTAGACGTCGAGCTACATGCTTTACTTGTCCGATGGTCGAACTGGTCGGACCATATAACATCATAATTATATATATATAGGATATTATAAATATATATAATTCAATATAAGCAATTTATATGTGTATTTTAAAGTTAGATGTAAAACCTAACAATAATATTATGTCCAACACATCAACTTATTGTTTAACCTTCTGTTTTTACCTATTAAAATCCAAAAATATTTTAAAAAAAACAAAAATCTGGTCCGATCATCGGTTCGATTCTGGTCCGATCATATATTTGAGACGAACTGACCGGTCAGACCTCTTCAAAACTAATTGGTGCAGACCGGTTCAGTCACCCCTCTAGTTTTATCCGGTCTTCAAAACACTAGTATTCTACAACTCCGTTTTTAGACGTATAGTCATTTTGACTAATAAATCCAGTTTGACTATTTTGACTTCCAAAGTAAAAACGTTGACTCATACTCACCGTTTGACTTCGGAAATTCAGGCGGATAACGTGGCGTTGCCACGGCGGGCATCGGCGTTTGGAATCCTCTCCGGCATATCATCCTGCTCCTTCGTCTTCGGCAATCTTTCCACTCGCTTTCTCCCCTCCACCGCCTCTGTTTTTCAAGTAATAATCACTACAACTATAATTTCATACGTCTTTGATTGAACGATTTGATGAATGTGTGGTGTAAATTCAATTGGTTGATGGATTCAGGTAGCTGCGGCGGTGGCGATGGCTTCTGTGGTGTACATGAGGATCTTCCTGCCGGAATCGGGCATGGAGGCGGCGGTGATTGCTGCTTCGTTGAAAGAAGAGACGGTGAATGAATGTCTTCTTGAAAAGGGGTGTACGGATGATCGCCGCCCCTTTCGTACGAGTCCTTCGTTGCAGGATTCGATTTCTTTGTTGAGGAGCAGGTATGAATGTATGATTTGATTTCAATTTGTTTGTGGAGATTATTGATTTGGATCTCGAGGATGAGATCTCATAATCGCTGCAGTTTGATTTGTATTCCAAAACCTAACCTAAGAACATAAATGTTTAACTGATAACATTGAGTTGAGATAAAAAGACTCCTGGTATAAAAACTGATAATTTTAGCTGATCATAAACCAGTTCAAACGAACTCTGATGGAACTCAATTCATTGGCATTAAAATCGGCTCGTCAAACTCAACGATCTTAGCTTTTAGGGTAACTTTTAGGTTTTAGATTTTAGGGTTTAGGTTTTAGGTTTTAGTAGTTTGTGAGACGGGTTCTAACACCACTTAAATGAGTTCAATTGATATTTTTCTTAAGCTTTTTTTCCCTAAACATCCATCTTAGTAGAACTCCGCCCTAGCTAGTATTACGGTATGAAATTTGTGTAAATTGGTACAAATTGGCATGAGATTTATGTTTCAATCATTTAGGTTATTGCTTTTGATTTGAAACCCTAAACATTTGGGACTAAAATGGAAGAACTGAAGCATTTTGTTCTGAATGTTACTCTCAGCTGGACATTTTCACAAGCAGCTATTGTGGCATTTTTCAGCAGCTTGGGTGAATTAGGCCTTTATTCTGCATTATTGGTATATCATATACATTTATGATACTACTGTTAACATTATCATTAGAACTTGCTGGTTTGTTAAGCATTTGTTTTTGGATTATGCAGTACTATTTGAAAGCGGAATTCCATTTTGATAAAGATCAGTTTGCTGACTTGCTGATCATTAATGGTATCGCAGGGATCATATCTCAAGTACGTCTTGTAAATACAGTTTTGCAGGTAAAAACTTTAACTTGAATGTTAAAAGTTATGTTGTATGTGACTCCTGCAGATGGTTCTTATGCCCCTGTTGGCTAGAGTAATTAGTGAAGAGAAGATTCTTGCAATTGGACTCCTCTTTAACTGTGTGCATGTATGTATATCCCTAATTAAATTTAAATTTTATTTTCACTTAAAGCATATTAAAACAGATGTCACTTTTCTCAAGAACTTCAAAGATGAAGTCCTCTTTGCTGCATTTGTTGTCATGTTATTCAGTAAGTTTTAAAAATTTAAACTTGACTACTTTCTGATATAATCTTTGGTCAAAATTGCAGATGTTCCTGTACAGTGTAGCTTGGTCATCCTGGGTATGTATTTGAACTCGAGTATCAAGAACAATATCTTTTTATTAAACGGGGGTGTGTCTCGAACTCTCGATTTTGGCTGATAATATTTTGTATCAAACAGGTTATTTATTTTGCAGCCACATTTCAAGTTCTGGCTGTTTTTGCCGGACCAAGCGTGAGTTCTTTGTTTCTGATGTGTTTTCTTTCGTTAGTTTTTATGGATCTTTATCTTACAAGTAAATTCAAAATTGACACTTTCCAGTTACGGAGCATTGTATCCAAACAAGTTGGTCCTACCGAGCAGGTAATTTGAAGTATTTTTGGTTTGAATTCCAGAATAATGAGGTCACACAATAAATAAAACTTCAAAAACAGAAGAATTTTTAGATAATTAAAAAGGCTTCTTTTTTATTTCTTTGCAGGGGAAGGCTCAAGGGTGTATTACAGGCCTATGTTCCTTTGCTAGTATCATTTCTCCACTCATTTTTAGTCCTCTAACAGGTGAGCAAAGTTTTAGTGGATGGCTTGTTTTTGGTTATTTGAAATGAATCTAAACTTGTGCTTCTAATTCTATCCTGCAGCTTTATTCTTGTCTGATAATGCTCCATTTGTGTTTCCTGGTTTTAGCCTTGTGTGTGCTGCATTTGCTGTGGTAAGAGTTTTGCTAGCATCTTGATATTTTTAGTTTTGACGGATGTATGTCGGGAATATATTTTTTTATTATAGTTGGGCATAAGTAGAGGTGGCAATTTCGAACCTCTACTTATGAACAGGTCGGTTTAGGTTATGTTTTATTTTCAATGGATCATATAAGAAAAAATAGCTAAAAGAGGAATGGGACAAATGGGTCTTAAGAGATTGAAAGGTGCCCATGGTCTAGCTTCATGCTTCCAAGTTCCAACCTCATTAATTATTTAATTATAAGGATTATAATTATTAATGTAATAATATCCTTCTTGTAATCATAATTGACACATGAATTTAAATAGATTAAAAAAAACAAGTGATTGTAGGTCAACCATCCTGACCTGACCTATTTCGATTGATATTGAATATGACACTTTCAACCCGAACCCTTTTTGATTTGTTACCCAATCCGCCTACCCTTCTTTCCAACTCTAATTATTAGGAAGATAAAAGATCCTACAATGTTGGGTATTATATGAATCACATTCTTTCTTCTTTGACAAGAAAGTGTATAAAGCGTTACATCAAGATCTTATTTTTCCTTTTCACTTTGACAATAAACGTGCATAAGGTTATGGGCAACAAACTACATATCCAGATAATGATCTATAAGAGTGTGTCGTATTATAAGATCCTGCTAACAGATAAATCTATGTATTTTCAGGTAATTGCCTTCATCCAGAGTGTCATGATCCGGGCCCCACATGTTGTCCCAGAATCAAAAGTCGACGACTCTGCCCCAGTGGAGCCTTGAACAACCTTTTTTCGTTTCTTCTAATGGTATTGTGGTGTATCTACCATTATACCCTCCCTGTGGTTATGCATAGCAAGGACAATTAGAGATGTGCTAATTTTTCACAAGATGAAGTTAGGTACAAGGTAATAGACAAAAGTTCCATTCATCATGGGTGTTAGTATATTGTATATGATGTATCTAGGAAGAGTAATTAATGTAGTAAGAATTGTCATTTGTTAGTATATATAGAAGTTGTAGATTTAGTAGGACATACAGTTGTAACTCTATCTTTTCATATAATGATTTCATCAGAACTTAATTATGTGTTACATTGCAGAATCACTATAATCCATTGACTATGAACAACTTTAACAGTTTGTCAATGAGTTGACATAGGTTGAAAGGGTAGATGACATGTGAAAACAAGTTTTCTGATATTGAATCCAGTGCTGATGGTTGATTTACAAGCATTATTGTAGCATTCTCATTTTCTAAAAATAGTGAATTTTTTCTTATCCATCTTTTCCGGTCGGTCTTGTCCATGTTCTTATATTGCTGCACCTGAGTAGTCATGAATCATTGCTGATAAGGAGTGAATGTATCAAGTATGATAGCGCATTGCCAGAACATAATTCAGTCATCAAGGCTCAACCAAGACACAGCCGGGTCTATATTTCTTTCTCGTTTTGTCTGCACCGCATTACACTGCGTGGTAAGAGTTTTGACACCATCTAAATCTTTTTAGTTTTTCACCGATAAATGTTGGGAATATTTTCTTTAGTTATTTTCCTACTGGGCATTAAGTAGAGGTGATAATGTCAAACCGGAATAGATGGTTTCAGTTGTGCCTTAAGAGATTGAAAGATGCCGGAAATTATCTATCTATATAATAGGAGATTTTTAGGTAATGTAATCTTTAACAGCTTTTTATTTTGATCACAGTAGTTTTCTTTTTGACATAATATAGTTTCTTGTACTAATTGCATAATGTATGTGTTGTTAAGGATGATGTACAAAGCAATCAAGCCAGATGGTTTCATTTTCCATAGGCATGTGTATCTAGCGCATACACATGATCTTCGATATTTCTATTATTATCATGCGGAGATGTTTACACCACAAACCCATTTGAATTAATTCATCACAATCATAATTCTCAAGTTCCATCATCATCAACAATTCCTTTCTTATGAACACATCATATTCATGTGAACTGAGGTTTATCATGCACCATAATCATCATCATCCATACATCATCCATATAATTTTAAACTTCATACTTATCACATTAATCACCATGAACCCATTTCGATACCATCATCGTATATCATCCATCATCCATCCTCCACCATCACCATCCTCCACCATATTAATTAACATATTCGTAGTTGATCACACAAGTACTCATATTATTTTTTAATTTCAAAATACAATTTGATTATGTTGATGATTTTCTCCTTCAATTACAGTTATTTTTTGGCGCCATTCCGTTATAAACTGAAATCCCTCATCTCATCTACTATTGCATCAATTCAGAAAATGTCTACTCACTTCAACTTCCTGCTCCTCCTTCTCCTTCTCCTTTCTTCCATCACCACCACCGTCACTGCCACCGCCACCACCACCACTGCCCCCTACAACCTCTCCACCCTCCTCCACACCCTCGGCTTCCACGACATCTCCGTCGCCGCCGCCACCACCACCACCATCGCCGCCACCACCACCGCCACCACAATCTTCTCCCCCACCGACGTCTCCCTCCGGTCCTGCCCCTACTGCTCCCTCCCCCTCCTCCTCCTCGAACACTCCGTCGCCGGCCTCTACCCCTTCCACCGCCTCTCCACCTTCACCACCGGCACCAAAATCCAAACCCTAGCCTCCACCACAACCACACCTCTCTGCCTCACTCTCACCAAATCAACGCCACCGAACGCCACCGCACCTCCCACCGTGTTCGTCGGCGGCGTCGAGATCACGCGGCCGGACCTCTTCAACGACGGCAACCTCATCGTCCACGGCATCCAAGGCTACCTCGCGCACCTCTCGCCGTTATCGTGTCAGATCGAACGCATGACGTCACTCTCGTTTCCGGCCACCGCGCCTCCGTCCACCGCCCTCCGCCGGTTGCTTACCGACGCGATCTACCGCCTCCGCCTCCGCGGCTACTCCGTCGTCGCGCTTCTGATCCAACAAAACTTAGATCTGCTGCTGCGGTTGAACAGCATGACGGTGTTCGCCGTCGACGACGGCGGTGTGTTTCGCGACGGGAGTATGTTTGTATCTAACTTCAGATTTCATATTGTTCCTAATCGGAGATTGACTGGATCGGAGTTGATTGATTTGCCTGGTGACTCGGAGTTGCCGACGATGGCGGCCGGCGATGAGCTGGTGGTGACGGTGGCCGGAGGCGGAGGTTTGTTGTCGCCGATGAGGATTAATAATGTGAGGATTATGAGCACTGATGTAGTGTGTAATGAAGGTGTTGTTGTTCATGGAATTGCAGCTCCGTTTGTACGCGTCCGTCGGACCGCCGTGGGAAGTTGGCCGGAGAAGACGGACGGTGGGTTTCCGGTGGGTAGAATGTGATTTTTTTAGTTTGTGTATATGGAAAATGGAAAACAAATTTTGTTGATTTTGATGACGTCAGTAACTGAAACACGTTGATATACTTTTGATGCAAATTGCCTCTTGTATGTTATTTATGATGCTGATGGGCTAATCTTGTAATTACACAATAGTTAAAAAGATAGTAGATAATTATGTTAGTTAATTAATTAGTAATTATCATTTAGGGTTAAATAATTATTAGTTTATCCAAATAAGTTCGTATTAGATTAGTAGTTTAGTTAGTTTGTTTATATTATTTTAGATAGTGTTTGAGTTTGGTTAGTTTTAGTATTTGTTTAATATATATAGAGGATCAAGGAGTCTTTATAAATTGTCTCAGTTTTATTAAATACAAAAAATTCAAATATCGTGTGTTATTTTCTTTCTTGTTATTGCTCGGTTACCATCAGGATGTAATTTTGATTTCACATGTGAAAGGGTTAAATGGTTAAACCAATTAAGATAGAAAAGGTTAATGTATAGAAGTTAGTTATCAAGACATACAAGAAAGAAGTGATAAGATTGACTTGAGGTAGGGGCTAGAGATAGGAGATGATGATAAGTCTTGGTTTGTGATTGTTTATGCATAATCAGCAAGTTGTAGTTACCACAAAAATATGCATCGACTTGCCTCATTAGGTTAGAAATGAAAATCCAATTACACTTGAGTGACCAACTCAAAAAACTAATCAAGCCCATAGTTTAGCCAAACTACAAGAGGCCTCATTGAAGATAAGAAAAGGCAAAGATAGGGTTTAATAAACTAATATGTCATCATCTGCTAGTTGTCTTTTTAAAACAACAAATCATAAAGCCATCTGTTCTACTTTTAATTGTACATCACAATTAATTTACATTAACGGGTCATATGCAAGACTTAAACACTTGGTCTCAAGTGATACTTTACCGCTCCAACGCAAATTAATGAGTTTGCCATTTGAACCAACCTCCCACACTGTCATCATCTACTACTAACTTTGAAAAATGTTCTCTTCCTTATATTAGACTTGTAGCGTTTAATGCTCTACAGAATGAAAGTAAGTTCTGCGTGTTAAAAAAGATAACATTTACGAGGTTGTTATAGTTGTATACTGTCGTTCTACAAAAGCAAATCGAATTATATATTTGGTCATTAGGCAAATGTTCGAACCGCCTTCACCCAACATCTATCTACTCACTAGACCGAGGTTGTAGCTGAAACAGAATCCAAACCAAAACAAAAACATAAGAAGAAGGGTACGACTTCGGTCTCAACCAAGGTACTAGAACCCTAAAAAGTTGAGTGAAGGTTTGAGTAGACATATCCGACAACCCGAGCATTAGTAAAAAATACATTATTTTTTATATTATCGATCTACTATATTTTGGTATTATTAGTGAAATATTTTTATAACATTAAACAATTACTCTTTAATATTATAGACAATAAAAAAAACTAATCCGAATTTTGAAAATCTGCCCAGGCTAGCTTTCATAGAACAATGGGTCAGGATGAATACCGAACAACCTACATGAAAAACGTAAACAGACCGTTCAAGCGAAAACAATCCAAATAATTATAACCGAAGCAGTTCAGTTTGATTCGGTTCAATCCGATCTTATTCTAAAAAAAAAACACTCAATAAAAAAAAATCTATATTGCCCTTATCATTATCCTGGCCACCTTAAACCCTCCCAAGGGTGAAAAAACCCTGATCTTATTACATACATCAGGGCTCTTTTGCCCTCTCTTCTCCTCCTCCAATGGCAGCAACTGTAACTAAACTCTTCTCTCTGTTCGAAACCAACGCCACCGTCACCGTCACCGCCGCCGCCAACCTCCGCCCTCTCCGTACAATTCGATTCCCCACTAACCTCTTCTCTCCCCCAACCCTACGCTTCCGCCGCTACTCATCTTCCTCCGCCTCCGTCGTCGCAGCTGATCACACAACCACCGCCGGTGAAACCACCTTAGAACCTCCACAACACCCGTGGCCTGAGTGGGTCACCTTCGTTGACCGATTGAAGGCCAAAGGTTACATCAATCAATCAGGGGGAACTGATGTTGCTCTCTATAAAGATATGAGTGTTCTTAAGGAAGCTTGCCTCAGTTTTGGGCGTGATCGATTCGATTTGTTCAAGTAAGAATCGTTGTTGTTCATTTTAACATGAAGAAATTGCTAATTAGATGAATCCCAATTTGATGTAATGTTAATTGATGATTAAATTCATTATGTTAGATGTTGGTTGAGTGATTGTGTTCTTGATAATGGTGAATTTGCAATCAATCTGTTCAATTGCATTGTAGGTCGCTATCTATGCAAGATGTTCAGACTCTAGTAGAGAAGGGTTGTCCGAATATTAACCGAAAGACTGTAAATTCGGGTAAACGGTTAAGAGCACATCTACAGATTGATGAAGGAGATGTAAGTTATTTTTCATATTAATTTGTTAATGCAGTTGAAAACAAAGTTTTGTGTTTAATTTTGGAAAGTTTTCATTTTGGCAATAGGCATGTGGTGTTTGTGTACTTCGGGGCTCGTGTGATAGGGCGTATGTGATACTAAAAGATGTTGAATCGGCTGCACGAACTGTTGATATAGTGAGGATTTTGTTGAATTATGCACTTGATCCGGTTGTTGATTCGGATAAGAAGCCTTTAGGGGCAGAAGATGTTGAAGCATCTGCTAAGAAGTTGCTTTTGGAGTTGACTGAGCTTAGTGACACTAGAGTTGACCCTGAGTTGCCAAAACCGGCTGCAGTTGTTCCTCGAAAGGCACAATCTTTTGAATTTAGGGAACGTGATTCATCGCGGAATGTTGAAATGAAAAGAGGAGATTGGATGTGTCCCAAGTGAGTATATGTTTGAATCATTCTTGATATTGATTTACTGTTTAAGTCACACATGATGGTTATGTGGAAGTTTTATAATATTTATGATAGGAGGTTACCTGAAATTAGAAATCACTAGTGTTACAAGTGTAAGGAAGTTAGTTCACTGATCACTGCATTGAGAAGCATATTGAAATCTGTCATAGTTGGCTTAGAGTTCTTTTGTTTATACTCATTTAGATTAATGAATATTTCCGTTGATCTTTTGCAGGTGCAATTTCTTGAATTTTGCTAGGAATAAGAAATGCCGTGAATGCAATGAAGACGGTCCTCAAAAAGCTGGTGATGATGATGTTGAAATGAAAAAAGGCGATTGGATTTGTCCTCAGTAAGTTTGTAAATGAGGTGTTGTGGTTTACTACCGGTGTTAAATGGCTTGTGATTGTGGGTTGAGTGTTGACGGGTCGAACTTGAAACTCATGTCAGACAAATTATACCGAGCATGCCATGAGTTTTCGTGGGTTGAGAAGAACACGGTCCGTTTAACCTAAAAAATTTTATATATATTTTTTTAATTTTTTGCACACCAAGTCTCTAAAATTATAATTTTACAACCAAAAACACAAATATGTATAATATATACATGTTTAAAATGTAAAAACTGATGTTTATTTTTCTTTTATCTCTTAAATTTTGGCATAAAATACCCAATAAGAATAAATTGTTGAATAACAATATTTTTTGTTAAAAAATTAAAAAACATAAATTTGTTAAACGGGTGAACCCACATATTGCCAGATTGACTTGAACACGAGCCACTTAAGTGAACGTGTTCATGGGTTTAACCAAAAACTATCCCGAACTTGTATAGACTAAAACCAACCTTGTGAATTTCGTGTTAGGTACGTGTCATGTTTTTGTGTTATTTCAAAATACACCTTCCGATTATAAAGCTTTTAAATTATCTTATTAGCTTCATTAATTTTTTTCATTACATGTTAAATAAAAGTTAATTTTAAGAGGAAAAAACCTAACTCTTTAATTATGATGTCATTACATGTTTTGTAATCTGAATAGTAATCTTGCTACAATTCTTCTTTCGTATCTTATACGGATTCATTGTGAAATTTATGTGGTTATTGGCTAATCAAAAAGAATTTGAAAGTTGGGAATTAGATTTTTTAACTTTCTACATTTGATTAATCACTTGATGCATCTCAGTTTATAACTTATAGTTGTCTTAATGATTTATATATTTAACGACATAAATGCTCTTCAATTGTATTGCAGGTGCAATTTTATGAATTTTTCCAGAAACATTCGGTGCTTGAAATGTAAAACTGAGGGTCCTAAGAGGGTTGGAACAGATGATATAGAAATGAAGAAAGGAGACTGGAATTGCCCACAGTAAGTAATTCGCGCATCTCTTCGTGCATGTGTGCGCATGTGTTTATAACAATATGCGATACACAAAAAAGCCACACACCATGACACCAATATATATATTCATATATACATATATATATATATGACACTCTTTATTAGATTACATCTGATCCTTAAGCAGAGCAATGAGTATATAAAAAATAGTTATTTTAGATATAATAAATTCATTAAGGTTAATTATGGGAATTTTTATTTTATTTTTGTATTATGTGAACATATAACCATGAAAGGGGCTTAAACTTGTATTATGGACCATTAGTCTTGTAATATTGTAATAGGATAGTTATTCTAATTGTAGTGTACTAATGTGACATATATGTTATATCTAAATACTTTTCAACCTATGATATTTTGTTATATTCTTTAGGTGTGGATTTATGAATTTTGCTAGCAACACAAAGTGTTTACGTTGCCGAGAGCACCGTCCAAAGAGACAACTTAATGCTGGAGAGTGGGAGTGCCCCTCGTAAGTGTAATTTTTTTCACATGAATGCCTTCTGAAAATACGTAATTATTATCTAAATAAGAGGGATTTGTCAAACACTAAAACGACCAAGGATTATTACAACTTCAAGCTGCTAAACCATATCAACATATAGTTTGATGACCGCTATACGATTTTGATTATTCAAAATTACATAATACCGTTTAAGAAGCGCCCATAAACACCCTCATATAGATTAAGTTTGAGTTCTAATGTATATTGGATTGATTTCATGTAGGTGTGATTTCTTGAACTATGCTGGGAATGTTGTTTGTCGGAAGTGTAATGGTGAGCGGCCCAAAGACGTGAAAGCTGAATACCAAGAACAGATGTGGAAAAGACCTTAAGTAATTTTTTGCTCTGGTATGTATTAGTCAAGCTTTTGGTTAGATTGGGTGTCAACAAGTCAGATAGATTATGCAGCTATAGATGTATCGAGTTTTTGTGGGATATTAATCTTTCGATCATATCTTCATGGTCAAATATGTTACATGCAAATCTTTTTAGCTTCGTTGTGCATCTTTTTCTTTCGGTTCATCTGTTCATGACAACTCTATATGCTTCCTGTTAGAGCGTTGCAACTGACACGTATTTCTATGAGGTGTTTATCATGAGCATGTGTAAGACATCGCACTTTTGTGAGTCGCCCACAAGGTGTTTCTAAATATTCAAACATGTGGTTGTGCGTATTTTTGTGGTCGGCTTTTGTGTGTTGCAGGGGGCGTACGAGGGATGATGAATTGGTATAAACACACAGTCTTACCCTCTCTACCAAATGAACACACAATAAAGAACACAAGCACTGAGCAATCAAAGTTTACTCGTTTTCTGTTATTAAAACTTGAACATGGCAACTTACTTAAATAGAGAAAAACCAACAGAAGAAATAAACGTGGACATCACCCACTTGCATGAAAATAGGAACTACCCTATAGACTAGGTAAACCACTACTACTAGACTTATTTTTTGCAACAGAAACAAAACGGTAACATTAAATGCTGACTCATTGCCACTTGGAGCTGCACATAAGCTGTGATATTGACTTTCAACACCCCCTCTCAATATCATAGCTCAACATTCCCATGCTTGTTGTGTGCTGCAACAGTTTTACACCAGTTAGACTTTTGGTTAGTGCATCTGCTACTTGATCTTCAGAATCAATTGCCTTCAAATCGATTTCTCCCTTTAAGACCTTCTCCCTAATAAAGTGATAATGGATTTCAATGTGTTTTGTTCTAGCATGAAACACCGGATTCTGGGCTAACTTGATTGCTGAAATGTTGTCGCACCATAATCGAACTGGATAATCAATCTTTTGGTTTAGATTCTTCAAAAGTTCAACAAGCCACACGCACTCTTGGGCTGCTACAGCGGCTGCCCGGTACTCTGCCTCAGTCGTGGATAAAGAAACGGTAGGCTGACGTTTGCTACACCATGATATAGGACTTGATCCGTATAAGAATACATACCCGGTTGTAGACCTCCTCTCATCCAAATCACCACCGTAATCGGCATCGCAATATCCGAACAATCTGGGCTCAACCTCCTTTTTAAAACAAATTCCTCTTCCAACAGTAGCTTTAAGGTATTTTAGTACCCCCTTCATAGCCACCATATGTGGCTTCCTAGGATCTTGCATGAACCGACTAAGAACTCCGACCACAAACGCAATGTCGGGTCGGGTTAGTGTGAGATAAATTAAACTACCTACCATCTTCCGATAGCTTGTTGGATCATCAAGCTTCTTGCCTTCGGTAGCACATAACTTAGCACTTCGATCCATAGGCACCTTCCCTGGCTTGCAATCAGTCATATTAAACTTGCAAAGCATATCAACAGTATACTTACTTTGATGCAAGATCATTTCACCTTCATTGTAATGTAATTCTAAGCCAAGAAAATGTTGCAGACTCCCTAGATTTTTCATTTTAAACCGAGTGGACAGGTTTGCTTTTAGCAACTCAACCTCTTCTTCTACATCTCCTGCAATAATCAAATCATCTACATATACAAGGATAAACACAACCTTCTCATCAAGTTTCTTAACAAATAAGCTTGCATCTGCAGCAGTAAGCTGGTACCCGTTTTGTTCCAAGAATTCTGCAATCTTACCAAACCATGCCCTTGGTGATTGTTTCAAGCCATAAATTGCCTTCTTCAACTTGCATACATACTCCGGATGCTCTTGACTCTCAAATCCCATTGGTTGTGCCATATGAATAACGTGATCAAGTTCACCGTACAAGAACGCGTTATTAACATCCATCTGCCACAGCTTCCAACCTTTGCAAGCGGCTAAGGCTAGAAGTACCCGTATGGTTGTGATCTTGGCTACGGGACTAAAAGTGTCTTCGTAATCCAACCCGTATTGTTGAGAAAAACCTCGAGCTACCAAACGAGCCTTATACCTTTCAACCGTTCCATCAGCTTTCTGTTTTACTTTATAGACCCACTTGCAAGAAATCGGGTCCACTCCGCGAGGCTTAGGTACGAGCTCCCAGGTTTGGTTTTGAATAAGAGCATTCATTTCCACCTTCATTGCGTTTATCCATTCTTCCTTCTTACTGGCCTCTAGATATGTTTCTGGTTCATGAAATTGCTCTTCAACAATAGCAACTTTTGCATACATCTGTGCATACCTTGTACTAGGCTTTTTCTCTCTTTGTGACCTCCTCAACCTTGGTTCTGGATCTGGTCTAAATGGTTCAGCATGTTCTTGGCCACTAGACTCTTCTTCAAAGCTTTCATCTTCACTGTTAGCTTGTTCCACCATCTGCCATTTAATTTGAGAGGCTTTTAAGTCATCTACTAAGTGTTTAGAATCTTCCAGGACTTTGTTATCAGCCCCCCACCACGAGGAAGCCTCATCAAAAACCACATTTCTCGAGACATGAACTTTGCCGGTATCTGGATTGCAACACCTCCACCCTTTTCTTTCTGGATCATAACCTACAAACACACAGCGTATCGCCTTTTTCTCCATCTTATGACGAAGATGGTTAGGAACAAAAACGTAACATACACAACCAAAGATTCGAAAGTAATGAACAGTAGGTTTGATTTTGAACAACCTTTCATATGGCGATACATACTGAAGGCTTTGTGATGGAGTTCTGTTGATGATATGGTTTGCTGTTCGCATCGCTTCCGCCCAGAACCGGCCCGGAAGGTTCTTATCATGAACCAGACACCTAGTAACCTCTGCCAAATGACGATTCTTGCGCTCGGACACACCGTTTTGTTGGGGTGTGTTCGGGCAAGTAAGTTGCCTTCTAATTCTTTTGTGCTTTAGATACTTATCAAACTCATCAGATAAGTACTCCCCGCCATTATCTGACCTTAAACATCCCACTGTATAGTTTGTTTCCCTTTCCGCCTCTACCTCGAACATCTTAAATTTATCGAGTACTTCTCCTTTTGTTTTCATAAAATAAATCCAACAGTACCTTGAAAAATCATCTATAAAGGATACCATATAATGCATACCTTTTATTGATGCGTGCTTCGATGGGCCAAATACATCAGAGTGCACCAAGGCTAGAGGCTCTTCGGCTCGATAATCAGAGGACGAGAAAGGCTGCTGATGTGCTTTACCGTACTGGCACCCGGCACATATTATGTTCCCGTTTACTTTGAGCTTTGGTAACCCGGTCACCAATCCTTTCTCCATCATAAGTCGCAACTTGTCGTAGCCCACATGCCCTAGTCGATGGTGCCACAAGTCGGCATTATCTGTGCTTTTTGTCTTCTCAACATAAGCATGTTCAGCAGATAACACATACACAGTCTCATTCTTTTGTCCTTTGAGAATGGGGGTTGAAGAAGTTTCAAACTCCTTGAAAACCTGCACATCTTTTGGACCAAATAAAACATACCTACCTTCAGAGGTCAATTGAGGCACAGATAGAAGATTCTTCTTCATTCCCGGGACGTGGTACACGTCCGACAGCTTCAATTCGCGTCGTCGATCCTCAGATGGAAAAATGACATTACCGATGTGGGCAATTTGGTGCTGAGAATTGTCGGCAATGACAACCACTCTGCTACCACCATACTTCACTGCGTTGCTCAGTTTGTCTTTGTCACCGGTGAGATGATTAGAACATCCCGAGTCGACTATCCACTCGTCTAGTCGATTTTGACTTCGATCGACAGTTGTTGCTGTATAGGCAGTAATCACTTCCTCTGTTTGAGCAACTAACGCTTGAACATCCCATTCTTCTTCATCTTGAACAATTGCTGAATTTCCTTGATCTGATTGTTTGGATTTACAATCCTTCGCCATATGACCCCTATGACCACACTGATAACATTTGTACGGGAATCGCTTGCCATGATTTCTTGACTTACCATCGCCTCCATTGTCGTTCTTTTCTGATTCATACCCCCTCTTGGACCGGGCCTCGTTGTGTTTGGACCTGGTGGGCTTGTGATAGCTATTCCTTTTGTACCGATCTTTACCCTTTGTTTTCTCAGCATACAACGCTTGTGTATCGACCTTGGGCTGTGAACTAATCGACATATCCCCGAGCTGCTTGACTAGGGCTTCTTGACCAGCGAGTAAGTTCTCAAACTCACCTAGAGTAGGCTGCTTCGGCCAGCCTTGAACAGCCGCAACAAAGCTGTGAAACTCGGGTTTAAGCCCGTGTATGATTATTCGCTTCATCCTTGATTCACCGATCTTAGCTTGCGGATCAAGCTCTCCAATTTCTCTGCATAAAGTTTTAACTTTATGGAAATACTGTGGAATCGACATCTCCTTTTGTGACACCGATAACAACTCGTTTTCGAGCAGTTGCAACTTGGTATCATTCTTCTTGGAGAACAGTGTTTTGAAAGCGTCCCAGGCCTCCTTTGGCGATCGAGCTTCTCGGATATGATCAAGCAATTCTTCCTCCACCGTCGTCTTTAACACAAACAATGCTTTCCCAGCCTTGATTCTCCATTTTCTCAAGACCCCATCTGCATTCTCTCGTTCCGGTTGTGAAACATCCGCTCCGTCAACAACGTCCCACAAGTCTTGGCCTTGTAGATACGAACTGATACAAGTTGCCCAAGAGTTATAATTTTGGTTGTTAAGTTTCTTGATGCCACCGACGAGTTGTAGTTCCGACATGGTGAGGACCTTGCTCTGATACCAATTGATGAATTGGTATAAACAAACAGTCTTACCCTCTCTACCAAATGAACACACAATAAAGAACACAAGCACTGAGCAATCAAAGTTTACTCGTTTTCTGTTATTAAAACTTGAACATGGCAACTTACTTAAATAGAGAAAAACCAACAGAAGAAATAAACGTGGACATCACCCACTTGCATGAAAATAGGAACTACCCTATAGACTAGGTAAACCACTACTACTAGACTTATTCTTTGCAACAGAAACAAAACGGTAACATTAAATGCTGACTCATTGCCACTTGGAGCTGCACATAAGCTGTGATATTGACTTTCAACAAGGGAAATCTCATAAACCTTAATTACGGGTTATAGTATGGTTTGTATGATTAACTTAGAGCTAGGACAAAAATGTTGCTGACGTTTGGAGTGTTATAAATCATATTCTTTGTGTTATGTTAAAATGAGAATGATACAAACCTTTTGTTAAAAAGAATAAAATACATTGGATACCTATACAATATGTTCTGAGAGTTTTCTTATTGTACAAAAGAGTCATTATACAATAAGATAACTCTTCACATTTCATTCCCTCAAATCCAAATAAGTGGTATAAACCACAATTTTCTGAACTACAAAGCAGAAAAATGAGAAATTGACTTAATTTCCCTCATAACATCTATTTATTGATCAATTTCATCTATGAACGAAAACATTCAACACAAAAATACAATTGAGGATCAGCTATTCATTCCCTTTTGTTGAGACCATGAAAAAAATCGATGCTTTCTTCCATGCGAATGCCGCTTTAAATATATTGAAACTACATATGAAATAAAATGTACCTAAGAAACAAGAATCCCATTTAATCAAACGTACACCTGGAATATAGAGCATTTTTGTTCTGTTGGCATCACACAATGATTTAGCGATTGTAAGCGGGAAATAGAAGTAACATTCAATTGATGAGCCTACCTGTGAGTGATTACGCAGACCATGATCTTGAAGGTTTGCATAATCGTTAAAGCTTTTCGTTGTGGTGTGAGAGACAAAAATTATGCCACACATGCTTTCTAAAAACACAAGCAATTGATAAAAGCTCAACAAACACATCTGACTATTTTCCCCAGGTTTCTTTAACAGACTTCATAGGAAAAAATGATTTTTTGCAAAGTGATAAAGAAATTCCTAAAGGAAATAAGCCCTAAAGAAGCTAGCAAGCAACCGGTATAAAGAGGTGGTACCCCTCATGTTGGATTTGATTGATAAGGGGTCAAGTGGCTACATATAAAGATTAGGTAAAAATAAAATAGGTCAAACGTATTAAACAGGTTAAAAGTTGCTAACATGCATTTAAATGTCTGAAACGTGCTAATTGTAGTTAAAAACTATTTGGTAATATCATGGTAGTCAAAGGCGGGCCAGGAACACGCCTAGGCGCTCAGGCACAACCCAGCACAACAAAAGCGACTTGCACCTATCAAGGCTCACAGGTGCAAATTCCAGTCAAGTCTCGCCCAAAACTCGTCTGAAACATCTAAAATTGGATTGAAACAACTAAATTGGTTTGAAACATCTTTAAATAGCCTGGAACATGTCTAAGCTAGCCTGAATCAACTTACAACATATCTAAAACCCCTAAAGTGGCATGTCTATATTGTGTGCCTTGTTTTAAAAAGCTCTCGCTTTTTATGCTTTTTAAGCGCCTTGCATAGTTGCACCAAGGCTAAAGGCTCACCCTTTGCCTCTAGATTGCGCTTAGCGCCTTTAACAACCATGGATAATATAGTTATGTAATCATAATTAACACTGTAATTATTTACATATTTAAAAAATCTAAACAAAATAGTGTTGTGTGTTGATCCAACCCAGCCTGTTTGGACCTGCATACTAAGGTTACCCATTTTGTCTTTCTATCGACCCACTTTTTTGTCACTTCTAATATTTATAGCTTAACGAAGAAGTAACTCAAGAAGACTTGAAGAACAACTAGGTGGTCACACAAAGAAAAAGATCAAAGCTAAAGTTAAGGGAAAAACCAAGAAATATGGCGATCACCCATCTTTGACTGCTCCATTTCATTGACTTTTTTCTTGACAGCAAGTTACAAATCCTTGACTGTTGCAGAATTCATCACTGCAACATCTGTGTGCAGTACAAGCAACCAACAATCGTTAATAATATGCTAAGCCGAAATAGGAAGAAGCTAAGCAAGCATAATCACATACCAAGCTGATCAGGGTGTCAGATATCTGCTAGAGTCGGCTTTTTGGGTACATCTGCAAGTATAGGATATATCATCAAGGAGGGCTGCTAGTTTTGAATTTAGCTTTGCTTTCATGACATTGTTAGCGTTGTACTCTCGGGTCAAGTTATCATCCTCTTTGACACCATCCGACGTTGGTTCGCTCATTTACTTCATATGGAAGTGATACATAAAAGAGTTGGTCACTTGGTCAACAATTTCAAATGTATCCCCAAGGTAACCTCTACTTGAAGCACCTTATGTACACGAAACACAACATTCACCAAACATGAAACACCTAAAAAGTTAAATCATTTCATATATCATATGACAATTTTCTTGTAAAGGAATTGTAGCAATCATCTTAACATAGGTCCTTTATAAAAAACTTTTATTTTATAAATCTCTCACAATTCCAACTCTCACCATTCATTTTTTTACACAAACTCTGTTCTACACCTTATTATTTTATTCAAATTTTATCAAAATGAATGATGTATTACCCCTTCCCCCTTGTTCTTTCCACTCGTCGGGCGATGATGATGGTATTTTGTTGCGTAACATGATAATAAAGGACGACATAAATGCGATATCACCAGTATACATTAGGGATCATCCGGTTCGGATCGTTTGTGACGATACCGTTTTTGAGGAGTTGATGGATGAAGATGCACATTTTTGATTGAATGCAAATCTTGTTGAGCATCTTGGCCGGCAACATCTACCCCACCTCGAGGTGACAGATGACGACAAATAGTTTTTTTATGTTATTATTTTGTAGTTCAAGTTAATATAACATTTTATTTAGTTTAAATTAATGCCATTTTTTTTAGTTTAAATTAATGTTATTTTTTATTTTAATTAGTTCTATTGTTTTATCTATTAGTTACTAAAAAGAAAAAAAAAAAAAAAAAAAAGGGAAGAAAGGGTCCAACAAGTGGAGTGATGTCAATGATAAAATGATATAAGGTGAGTTGAAGTTGGATGTGACATGGCAAAACAGGATTGAAGACTCTTATTTATCATGGGTGGAGCATCCTTTATACTTAAAAAAATATTTTAATTAAGTTACTTAAATTTCATGTTTTATTAAAATTATATAGGTTTTCACATGTTTTTTAAGCATGTTTTTTTGTTTCAACTAGAAAAAAAAATGTGTATATATATATACACACACACACCATGCTGATGTGAAGTGGTGATGTTGATTTTAAGTATTTTTAAAAATAATTAACATGTTTTTTTTTTATTTTTTAATATAATTACATATATTGGAAATACCGACCCTAGTCTTCTCCTTTATTTCTTTCAATTTGGACAAAATATGCATAAATAACCTAATTGAAACACTTTTGAAACTTAATTATTGTTTTATGATATTTAAAAGAAATACAAACCAAATAACACTATTTAATTCATGACATACATGACAAATTTCATTTCCTTCAAATTCCTATTCATTAACAATTCAATTCCTCTGAATTAATCAAATCTACCCAACACATTTTAATTGTTTACAGAGTCTAGTTCATTTAATAGGTTTATCTAAATCAAAGACCGATTATTCTTTTGTCACATACCAAAGCTCAAGCTAAAATTTAAACACCCATTATAGCAGAAAAAGAAATTGAGAGGTTAAAGAGGCAAAACGATGAAAGTATGGGGCAAGATCGTGACTAAAATTTTCGTATTGGATGTATCCAAAAGTGCTCTGGGAAAAAAGTATTCTCCAAAAGTAAATATGATGAAAAGATGTCAACATTCTAACGTTTTGTAAGAAGAATAATAATTCCAAAATATGTCACAAACAACGTTAACCACGTAGAACAAAACCATGATGTTCTCATTTTCGCACATTTTTTGACACCTATGATTCCCAGTTGACTCATTATATAATTAATGAGAAAACCCACATAATTTCTTCAAAGCATGAACGCATCAAGATCAATCTCAGTTACATGTCGCATATGGGGTCGGGATGTGTGTTGAGTGATGCGTTGCGATATCCGGTTGTTCATCGAGACGATTATGTTGTTGATAACTACCATGGTGTTTCTATCACTGATCCGTACAGATGGTAACTTTATTTACTTTTTTGTATTCATCTTGAGCATATTTATTTCAAATTGCAGTGCATTTTTAAATATTTATAGCATCACCAATGGGAATGTGTAAAAACAAGCTTAGGTTGCACCTACCCCTAGTGGCGGAACCAGAAAATATTTTCTATGTGGTCATTATTTTTTCATGATTAAATTTCTAACGAAACAAAATAAAATTTTTCGGGTTGTTCAATCAGATCGGGTAGGAATAAAGCATAAACATAACTCATAAGGAGTTGATTTAAAATCAAACAATAACTTGTAGAGTTGTGAGTCTATTGAGTATAAACATTTTAATCAACAACTCATGTCACATATATGATTCATTCACAAAATCAATCGTTAGTCGTATAGAAAATCCAAACTTATCTTAAAATCAAAGAATTGTAAGCTGAGGAGGAGAATTTTCCCTTAAAGGCTTCAAATCATAGAATCATGACCATCACATCAACAAACTTTAACCTTCAAATCCAGATCTTCAAATCAAATATCGTAAAATTAAGTTACAAACTTACAACGAAATCAAGTATGAGAAGATTCTCCTCTTAATAACTAAAAAAATCAACATTGAACTCCATTAACTATTGACCTACCTTCAAATTAAGAAAGAAGCTTCAATTTGCAAAAAAAAAAAAAAAAAAAAAAAAAAAAAGCCTTTAAATCGTTACCTCCCCTTCCTAAATCGCAAGATACCTTCATTTTTAAACACTTGAATATATTTTCTATATAACATCGTATTTATATTTTCTATATAACATCGTATTTATTTCCTACAAAGATAACACATAGTTCTTTACCTTTCACACTAAAAACCAAAACATAATTTGATTTTTGAGGATAAATTCGAGATTTTCTTGACCTAAAGAACCAAAACCCCTATCAAATTTTAATCATTTTTGTGCAAATTCAACTCCATAGAGACCTATTTTTATTCCGAAAAATCAATGGTTATATTCCAGTATTCCACTTCTTCACTTCTTCTATATATGAATTTGATAATATTTTCAGAAAACGGCTGACGACACTTTTTTATTCCAAAATTCAAACAGAACCCTTTTTTGAAAAAAAAATTTTAGCAACTCATTTCAACTTGTTAAAGTATAAGATTAAGTAGTTTAGGACCAATTACTACAAGAACATCAAGTTTAAAATCTAAAAGTACATTAAGTTTTAAAAAATCAACATTAAACTATATTAGGTTGTTAACTCAACCACTTGAATGGAGGAGTCTCTGAGTAGGGGGACCCGTCGCAGACTAGCGGAGCCTTGAGATCGCCGCCGAAGGTCGAAGATGCAACAATGGTGATCGTCCACTCACAACCCATAAAAAGCACCTTTTCTCTCCTCTCTCCTCCCTTTCACTCACATACTTAAAAAATTAATGTTTTTGTTAAAGAACTTCAACTCATTCTCTTTCTTACATATCATCTTCTTTTTCTTTAAAAACATCAAAAAATCTCTCTATTAAAGATGGTTTTAATGTGTTGATCCATAACATTTAGGCTTCTAGAGTTCTAACATAATTTTTTTGAAAAATACACCAAAAAATCTCTCTACTAACATGTGTGTTATGTATATATAAGATTTAGGCTTTGGACATGAAATTCAAAAAGTTTTAAAATTTATTTTGAAAAGAACACCCTCATATTTCATAAGTTTCTTTGAGATTTTAAAACATGAAATTCACAAAAGGGACCTAAAAATTCATTCACTTAAAACTCAAAAAGATTGAGCAGTCCCTGTATCATTCATATGATTTCATCCAAATTTTAGATATAAAATTTTGTTAAAACTACTGTCGTAATTATAGGCTCGAGGATCCTGATTCCGAAGAGGTAAAAGGGTTCGTAGAAAAGCAGAAAAAAGTCACAGAATCAATGCTCGCGAATTGCGATTCCAGAAAAAAGCTTCGCACGAGCATCACCGAGTCATTTGATTTCCCTCGCTATGGGTGTCCGTTCCCTAGAGGGAACAAGTATTTCTATTTCCATAATCCTGGCCTCTCCCCGCATCGAGTTCTCTACATGCAGGTAGGCATGTTTCTATACCTTACATTTCTAGCTAGAAATTTCAATAATATGTGTATCGCGTCTTGTGATATTCAGGATAGTTTAGATGAAGAAGGCGAGGTTTTGCTCGACCCGAATCGGCTAAGTGAGGATGGAACTGTTGCGTTACGAGTTTTCGAGGTTAGCCATGATGCAAAATATTTGGCTTATGGTCTAAGCTCGAGCGGAAGCGATTGGTTAACCATACAAGTCATGCGTGTTGATGACAAGACCATCGAGCCAGACAAACTTTCTTGGGTAATATGCCTTAAGATTACATTGATTCATTGATAAACAATCGGTTTAGAAAACAATATCATACTTTACCTTTCTTTAGTTACTATATCAATAAACATATTTTAATTAAATATTTATGGATTCTTTATATAATTTGCAGGTGAAATTTACATCCATTAGTTGGACTCATGACACAAAGGGGTTTTTCTACTGTCGTTTTCCTGCTCCAAAGTATTCTATCATTCTATTTCATTTGTTATTTATAATCATATTTTAAATGTAATTTTATTTTATCGTTAAACACGCAGTTTATACTTTACTTTTAAAATCACCACACATCATACATCATGCACTTTCAGGATTTGGACCCACAAACATTTGATTTGAAAGTATGTTTTTACCATTAGGATGTCCTTTGGAGACGTTTTACATGTAATTAATTGTTGAGATTGTGAGACATGTTTCATTTGATCTATTCAGGATGACTGGAAACATGGATGTTGGCACAGAAGTGAACGTTAATCACAATCATCAACTCTACTATCATTTTCTCGGGACAAAACAATCAGAAGACATATTATGTTGGAACAATCACGAAAACCCGACACACATTCTTGATGTGAGATTCGCGGATGACGGAAAGGTAATAGTACGACCTTTGTGTTTGATCCTATTAATATTCTTATCAGTTTTACAAACCAAACATGATTATATCTGTATTTTTGACAGTATCTTCTTATGAATATATGTCAAGGCGCGGTACGCCTCAACAAATTTTACTGTTGTGATCTATCTACATTACCAAACGGCCTCGAAGGTCATAGAGGAAAAGGCATTCTCCCTTTCGTGAAGGTCGTTGACGATTTTGAGGCGCATTATGAAGTCGTCGCGAATGATGACACGATCTTTACTTTCTTGACCAACAAGGAAGCTCCTAGATATAAGGTAGTTAGAGTAGATCTCAAGGAACCAAAAGTATGGATTGAAGTGCTTCAAGAATCCGAACATGATGTGATCGAGTCGGTTCTACCCGTTAACGGTAACCAGATGATCGTGAGTTATTTGAGTGATTGCAAACATGTTTTACACATAAGAGATTTAGAAAGTGGTAACTTGTTGCACAAGTTACCCATTGACATAGGTAGCATTGACTACATTAGTGCTAGACGTCAAGATAATGTGTTTTTCGTCAAGCTTAGTAGTTTCATCAACCCTGGTGTTGTTTATCAGTATGATTTGAAGCCTACGAGCCCGATTATGAAAGTTTTACGCGAGACTGTGGTTCCAGGGTTCGATCAAGCTAACTACAAAGTTAACCAAGTGTTTGTGCCTAGTAAGGATGGGACACGAGTCCCTGTGTTTATCGTGGCTAGGAAGGGTATAGAACTAGATGGATCGCACCCTTGTTTATTATACGCATATGGCGGATATGGTGTTAGTTTAACACCATCTTTTGACATTACGCGTGTTGTTTTGGCACGACATCTAGGTGTTGTATTTTGTGTCGCGAACATTCGTGGTGGTGGAGAGTATGGTGAAGAATGGCATCAAGCGGGGTCGCGTGCAAACAAGCAAAACTGCTTTGATGACTTTGTTTCGGTAGCCGAGTACCTTGTTTCGAACGGCTACACGAGCCCTAGCAAGTTATGCATCGAAGGTGGAAGTAATGGTGGCATCCTCATCGGTGCTTGCATAAATCAGGTAACAAGTTCTCAGTTATTTAAAAATAAAAGATATAGTCGTTAGATAACACTATTGAATCTTGAATTTTGGTTGTGACAGAGACCAAATCTATTTGGTTGTGCTCTAGCTCATGCCGGGGTCATGGACATGTTACGGTACCATAAGTTTACTATTGGTGAGTACACACAACTATCTACAACAAACAAGCCAATATACACTAATGTTATCACGTTAACTATTCACACATTTAATAATATCGCGCTTTAGGTCACGCGTGGGTTCCTGAGTTTGGTTGTTCGGATAAAGAAGATGATTTTCATTACCTAATCAAGTGAGTCGTTAACTATATCTCGACTTATATATTTTTATAGTAACTAGTCTTATTAGCGGATGATCATACCGCACTTTTAATCAGGTACTCACCACTGCACAATGTCAAACGACCATGGGAAGATCCGTCCACCAAGGCAACACAGTATCCGTCTTGTATGCTTCTAACCGCTGATCACGATGACCGCGTTGTGCCATTACACACGTTGAAGCTATTAGCGGTGAGTTATAGTTTATTTATATCAAAAGCTACTTTCGCTTGAATTTCATTAAACTACTATGAAAAATAAAACATATAGCAAATCTTTAACTTTTAGGGACCTTGTAAGCGTCACAAATTAAAGATGTATAATGACGCTAAATACGTTAATAATATGTGTTATAAATTAATAAAGCATGGTTTTTGTTATTCAAATGGTTTATTGATTGTTTTTCGTGATCTAGACTATGCAATATGAGCTATGTACAAGCGTGACGAATAGCCCACAAGTTAACCCGATCATTGGACGAATAAGTAGCAAGTCGGGGCATGGTTGTGGGAGCTCGATGCAGACAATGGTACACGACTAACGTTAACTTCGTTTTCAAGTTTATGCGTCTTTTTCGACACAAGAACACCAAACGTGACAATAATATGGTTTTTCGAACCCTAAATTGCAGATTGATAAATCGGTTGATTGTTATAGCTTCATGGCACAAGCGTTGGGCGCATCCTGGATAGATTAAGGTTGGTGTAGATTAAGATAAAAAGGGTACAAAAAAATTGGGGATTAATATGGTTTATAAGCATTTGTGACGAAAAGTTGTGACATAATATTTGGTTTTTAGTGTTGTGCTACATGTTAAAGAATGTACGAAATGCCGATGCAGCAATAGAAGTATATTTATGGTGTGTCTATAATAAAAGCAAAATATTTTACCTAATTAACCTCCTACGTTTTAAACGTACGTTTTAAAATATTTCTATTTTAATAAAAAAGTAACCAAAGAACATTTAATTATCTTGTGTAGTCATGTCAGTCAAACAGAACATCATATATATGATCAACAGTCCAACAACATAAAATTTCACTCCATCGGGGATTAAGATCTCATTATCCTGGTCAGATTAAACATCAAAGACATTACAATACATGTCAAAATCCCACATTGTTTTGCTTCAAGTCCCTCTTTTCACAAAGAAACAATCACAATTTAATAGTGTTTACCTTCAAGTCGATGCTTGCAAGAACATCCTGAACCTTCGTGTTTTGCTTCAAGTCCCTCTTTTCATATTGAAAAATACAATTTATAAACAAAACATTTTTTTATAAACCAAAAATAATTAAAATTGAAAGTTATAAAAACATTTTTTTTTAAATGGTTTGTTTTGAAACAATGTTTAGTCTTTTTTAACCAAAAAAGTTTACAAACAAAAGTTTAAAAAATTAATATCATTCTTTTCTTACTTATAGTTGCTAATCATGCGTAATTTCAAACATATTTTATCTTAAAATATTTTTTTACAATTAATAAATTTTAATTTTATTTTATATTTTATTTATTCAATACTTGTAATACACGGATTACCAAAGCTATTAGTTATATATTTCTCTATAAATGTGGTAGTAACAAAAAGCAAATTATCTAACAAACAAATTACTTATTATAATAATACGGAATAATTCCAACAAAAACATACAAAAAGAACTAAAATAGAATTCCCCACTTAAGTGGAAAAAACATAAAATAAAAACAATGTGACCTCGAGATAAAGGTCATAAACATTTGTAGTGATATAATCCGATTAACAACTACAAGTTACATATCTTATGTGGAAATCACATCAAAACTCGACCTCGTTAAACAGCATGGTACGCGATTATAGCGGTCGCGTGTGGTGGCCCCTAGCTCTTCCACAAAGACGAGCGTTCTTCGGTATCGGATATTCGTCCCTAACCGACCCTGAGTTGGTGTAAACACGTAAATAAAACTGTTGGCCAAGGTATTGTCGTGCCCAAAACTCTGTCCGTACGTTCCACATACCGACGTTATCTAGTGGAACGTAAAGAGCCGACCATGACTTTGGATATACCTACACGTTTAAAAGATGTCAATATTTTTAACATCTGTAGGTGGTCTGTGAGGATCATATGCGATAGGAGCAGTAACAAATATTTACCAAAAAATCACCAATGGCATATCATTGATAGACTAACGACAACAAATAAAACATTAGTTTTGTATTCTTTTTTCCGGATCTTGACTTTTCTGTTGGTAGTCACATAGGGTGAAACCTTAGTCGGTAAATGTTAGGGGTGCTAAACAGGTCGGGTACGCGGGTTGACCGGCACAACCCGACATGAACCCCAAAACTTTACATGAACCCGAACACAATCTAAACCGGAACATTGTGTCAGTCGTGTCAACCCGAAATCGACATGAAAATTCACGGGTTGACATAATCACAACCCGTTTGACCAAAATTTTTAAGCTTTTTATTTTTTTAACATATCAGGACTTCAAAATTACTATTTTACAACAAAAAAGTACAAATAAATATAAAACAGTAACCAGTGAACCCGTCATGTTAAACCCAAACCTAACTCATCTAGCTAAATGAGTTCACGGGCTCGATTCAAATCTCACCTGAACTCGTTTATAGTAAAACCAAACCCACAAATTTCATGTTTTTCATGTCGTGTTTTCAGATTGTATCGGGAAATTAAAAACACCTAGTAATAGTCATTTTTCTATTATCAGATATTACGAAAGTACCTGAATGGTGCTCCGTGCAACACCATCTCTAAGATTGTAACCTTTCCTGCTAGCTTCACTCCATACACCTCCATCCATTCTGTCAACATATTATATTAAAACAATAAACAACAACAAATAAGCGATATGGGCCTCTTGGGTTAAGCCCAAGAACAAAGGCATCTAACATAGATGTCTCCAGTCACAAGACTCACAACAATGAACTTTTATGGGCCTTGTGGGTTGGGCCCAATAATAAAGATATTAGATCTTTTGGTGCTTACCCAACAACAAAGAATTGATAGCCATCAAGGTGATAACTCTGTACGATATCTTCATGATTTTGGAATACAATCTCAACAAAAGTTCTGAAATCGGCCCCCATGACGGCGGTATCAAGGTGTAACCTCCTTCCATGGGGCCGATCGGGAATGCTTCCAACTCGAAAAACGCCTCCAATGTTGAAATAATCAGCAAGCTTTAAAGGAGTGTCAGCAGGCTTAAACGAGACGCCATTGAGCCCATACCTTTGCTTGCCATCAACCATTCCAGCTGAGCTTTGGATGATGATGGTTCGGCTAGTATTGATCATACCATAATGGTATGAGCCTTGTGGGTTGGGCCTTGGCCCACTTGCTGTAAGATTGGTTCTAATGGATCGGGCCTGGTTGAGGGACCAATCGATTTGGATTGTTGGGCCTCCAGGGATTGGGCCTGAGACTTTGCCTGCGGAGTTGGTGTAATGAAGTACTCCGGTGGTGGTCATGATTGGGGCGTTGAACCGAGAGGAGACAACAATGTAGTAATCTTGGCCTGGTTGGTCGGCCGTGATCAGTACAGAGTAAGATTGACCACAATGAATGTCGAGAGACGAGTACATTTGTTGGACCGTGTGTGTCCCTTCAACTTCCACAAGTTTCATCCTATGATTCTGAATGCGGAAATTGAGCGAGTTTTGCAGTCCCACATTTGATATTCTTAATCTGTATGTTTTTCCTGTTTTCCATATAACAAAAGAATAACAATTTCTTGAGATCATCATAGTTACAATCCTATATATGAAAACTAAGCTCGTTTAGGAACACCTCATATTGACCATTTGGGCTTTTCGGGAACAAAGAAAAACAAACCACAAAAGATATAATGTAAACTCTAGATTGAAATTTGACCTTGTTCGACACTGAATGTAGTACCATTCGGGCCACGTCCATTGATAAGAATTCCATCAGGATTTGGAAGCTTATGTCCTCGATCTAGAATCGCTTTCAAGGACTAAAAAAGGCCAATAAATTATGTGTTAGTCATGGAATACGTAAATGCTTCAAGTTTAACAAAACCTTAGATAAATGATACTAAATTAACGCATTTAACCATCTGACTTTCCAAAAATGCCACAATATCCGAAAAACTTAATACCAAAATCATTTAAGTTTATTTGACGTACTAGTTTTTTTAAAGTTAACACATACGTATTAAAGTTCTATAAATAGAAAGAGACTTAAAAAAAGTCTAAGAGCATTCACATCCCATTCCTTATTTTTATCCTTATAATTACACTAAAAATCACTATTTTTTCTCTCTTCTTTTAATTAAATAATATATTTTTATACCTTTCTCATTACCTTTTCTCTCTCCTCCACTTATAACCACTTTTAAAAATATTAAAAAATTTATAAGGGTTGAACAGTAAATCCTTAAATTTACAGATGAACAGTAACATTTTCTTTTTTCTCCACTCACAACCACTTAAACCATTCCATATAATTTAAGAACTCCCATTCACATAATTTTAAAGAATGAGTTGTGAATGCTCTAACTAGTGGCCCGCTTAAAAGTAGCTATCAAGTTAAAGACACAAATTCCTTGCTTCTAAAGTAAACAAAGTTATTATCAATCCCTCCGCAATTAATGTAAATCTTTGTTTATACCACTTAAAATCATTGCCGCCATATTTAGAATAGAACATTCAAAAGATAAAAGCACTATAACTTCACAATATGTTGAACATCAAAAAAGCTTATTATATTTTAAAATGTATAAATTGAGCTATGTATGTTAAAAGATATTACAAATTTATAGTAAAACATTATGTATAGCGAATAAAAATATATATATAAACCAAGAGTAAAAAGGTGAGGTTAGGATGTTTACCGTATGGTTAGACTTATACCAGTCTCCGATAAGAACTGTAAAGTCACCGGCGGGTTCATCAAAAGGAATGGGGATTCTTGGACGACTAAGAATCCTAATCCCTCCAAAGCCGCCAGCGGCTTTATGGAAGGCTAAAGAAGGGAAGTAGTAAAAGCTTCCGATTTGATCTTTAACTTGCATGATGTATGTGAAGTTTTTACCCGGTGGGATCGGGCATGTTGTTCCAAACACCCCGTCTTCGAATGAATTTCTTCTTTGTTGAATCCCATTCCTATCAATGCGCATTTTCGCGATCAATACATTTGAAATAAGAGAAATAAACAAGGGAAATCAGTAGAAAATAATTGAAATGGTGTTTTAATCAATTGATTATACAATCTTGACCATTTTGTAAGTTTGTAATTAACAAATTGTCCATCAAATTCACAACATATACAATCTTTTGAGGTTTTCAAAGTGACATTACAAAAAAATATATACGTTTTTACAGCGTAAACAATGTCTCATCACAAACACTGACGACCCATCTGATTGACCGTCAAGGGTATCTCATGTGCCACGTGTACAAATTATGTGTCGGTCACTGTCAATGCCACGTTGGCGGTCAATGTGTTTTGGGTCATATATGAATTTTGTGGTGGGTTCAATGGTATGGTGTTTGCAATGAGACAATCAAGGTGAGAAATGCTGCTCAAGAATACCATAAGAAAAGTAAAAAGCATGTCACAAATCTGATATTTTTCTAAGGTTATGTAAAAATATTCACTGACAAAAATATAATTTTTAGACGTACGTTTAATCCTTATGAACAAACGTACTACTAGACATAAGTGCCTTTTAGTGTTATGTCACCTTTTGTTTCATTTAAAAAGAAGTAAAGTAATATTTACGTAACTTTGAAATTTTCATTGTTTACTTAAATAATATTTTAATAATTTAAACACCGGTGTTTTTCATGTGTCACGCGTACTAAATGTCTGCGTTTTTGCGACTCCAAGAAATACAAGAATTTAGTACAAGATATATATAAATAAAGAAACTCATGAAAATAAATTTTTTTCAGTAATATATACTTATATAATTCAAAATTATTTTGAGAATATATTTCATTTTAAATAATAGAATTAACTTTTTTTTATTTGTATTATCAAATACGTACCTCTTTTAATCTACTTTCCACGTATACGCTAATTTGTTGCGAATGTGCTTTAATTTTGTATATCTATTTCATTTTATTTTTTATAATTTTAGATAATTTTAATAATACATGAAGATAAAATGAAAAGGAAAATTTACTGGCAATGAAGATATAATTTCGTTTAATATACCTGCTAATAAATAAATATATAAAAAATAATTAATCTGTTGATTTTCTCTTCAAATAAAATGGCGTCACAAATTAAATTGTAATATTTCAAATCATGAGTTATTAGACAATGACGCTTAATACCACGAATTTTCCACGAATTTAATTGGTTACAATCTCAACTTCCACTTCTATTGTCGACACGTACGATTAGGGGTGTTCATCGGATCGGATAACGGATTATTCGGATCGGATTATTCGGATATGAAAATTTCAGGACCCTATCCGAAATCCGATCCGATCCGAATAAGGATATCTCTATCCGATCCGAATCTATCCGAATTCAATTCGGATCGGATTCGGATATAATTGCAATTGATCATAAATTTACATTTGATTTCTACTACAGAGATGATTATGAGTTAATTAAAACTATGATAGATAATATAATTAGAATTACGCTTAACCACAAAAATAAAGTAAATTTAAAAAAAACAACTGACATTAGTTATATTGTAGGTATAAAATGTTATCAACTAGAAAGTCATAGTTCATATTATTAAAATAAAATTTTCTTTAGTGTAGTTGTTATTATTATTATTATAGTTGATTCATCCACGATGCTTTGAAAATTCTGTTATAGAGAACTTTGTGTTATCTTCCTCGGTTAGAGTACCTGTTAACATTCTTTACTGCAATTCAATATGTTTTTGAACCCCCAAAACAGATCTACTTTTATGTCCCCATCTTCTATCTCTATTTTCATCATCGATAAACTCACGCATATTTACTACACCCATTCTTCATCTTCTTCCCCAACTAATCACTTTCAATTTTACAAAATCTTTACTACTTTTATAAATCAATGATCGAATCATTGAAATTCAATCTGTTTATATGATAATCAGTTATTTCATTGTAAAACTCCAAAATTTACTTGCTTAATTTTATGATCAGTAGCTCTATAACAGTAAAATTAAAAAAAAAAAAAAAGAAAAAAAAAAAAAAAAACAGGGGATTACCAGGAGATAAGAAAAGGTTCGTCTAAGCTGTTGATTACATTGATGATGAGATTATCATTCGTAACAGAGTGTATATCAGGCCCAGGAAACTGCCCATTGATCAAAATCCCCTGCAATGATCACACACAATATTATTATCACAATTTACAGTAGGAAACAGCATGTTACACAAAATGTAGGGTAAGACTGTGTATATCAGATCGTTAAACAGTTCGTAAAAGTTAAGTCAAGAACCAGATACGTCATTTATAATGCAGTTTCATATTAAAGAAACGTACACGTAAACAAGGTATTAATCAAAGTAAAATTATGCAATTTTTATGAATTTTGAACCCATGAAAAGTTGATTTGATTAGAGTAATACGAACCTGTTGGCGAACACCGAGGGGGTAGATATCGCCATAGGTGACATTCCAGTTGAAGAATTTGTACGGATCTTCGCTGGAAACAGTGGCGACGAGAACTGCGGAGACCGCGATGAAAACCGCTAGAGTTTCCGGCATTATTATTGATTTAAGAGATGATGATGTTAAAGAAGAAGCAAATGAGGAAAGTGGGTGAAAGAGAGTAATGGTGTTGCGAGTTGGTCTGGTGGGAGAGATGGGATTAAAAGGAGGCGAAGATTCGAGAGGGAAATTTATTACAAACTATGTATAATATAACTATTTATTATTATTTTTAAATAGATTTAATAAATTAATGCTTCTCTTTTTGACGTGCGATTACATGTATTATATTTCACATTTACTCTATTTTTAAAATTATAGTATTTGTATAGCGTAGGATTTGAGTTTATTGAGTGTATCATTTTATTATCAGGATGGTAAAATAAACTAATATTTCTAATTTATAAACAAATTTAGAGAAGACTAAAATATATATTATTTATGTATGTATTACTTTTCATATAAGACAATTTTGGCTGTATAATTATAAATACGTAAACTTTACTTGTCTACTTTTTTTTTAGTTTATGAATATATTTTCTTTTAAAGTTTTATACAGGGCCTACATTTGTTTCTTTATGTTAGCATGATTTTTCATTTTTGTGAAGTATTTTTTTCATATATTTTCTCATAACTAATCTATATTCGAGATTATTCGAATATCTAGCGTGTTTAGTGTTTACTATAGTCTTATTGAGTATCGATCTCATTTTGTGCCATTTAACGTTAAGTTTGACTAAAAAGTAAAAACCTTCGCATGTAAAATAAAGAAAAACTACCAAAATCTATTTAGTTTACATTTGATTCTTACCAAAAAGATGACAAAGTAAAATTAGTAATTTCTTAATTTAAAATTGCCTAAATACGATCAAACCTTTTATAAAACTTCAAACTATACCTTGTGATTCCTTTAGTTTTAATTCTTTTTTTTTTAAGATACTCTTCACTTTGAGCAGAATATTAGTCTTGAATAGCTAATCTATTGCTACTTTTATACATTATCAGGATACGATTTAGTTTAGAGATGAGTTAGACCATCTAAAAAAAGAAAATTTTCTAGCAATTATGTTTATAAGTTTCTTTTAAAAGAATTGAATGTTTCATTCTTTTGATTTGGTTGGCAAAATAAAATTAAATTCAGTTTTTACCCACATATTTTTGCAACGGATTTGAATTCTCAATCTTTTAAATATAGAGAGTCGTCTTACCATCAGAATGTACTGCTCGAAACATAAATTATTATCTAACCTTTCAGTACTTATAACAATTTAATTTTATTAACATTTTAGTTATATACTTTTTAATATTTCAAAACATCTTAAACTTAATATAAGTTTATTAATCATTTACTGTATTATATATATATATATATATATATATATATAATATGAAAAAACCTTTTATTATGCATAGTAATTTTATCATTTTCTATTTTTAATTAAATTATTAAAAATAAAATCCCAAATAAACTTAGGTCATTTTGCTTAGTGGTATCACCATTTTTTTCAAGTCTTAGGTCATGGGTTCAAAACCTTCCCACCCCTTCTTATTATTATTTTTTTTTTGTTCTTTATTTCAATTCCCTTTTTTGGGGTTTCCTTTTTTTTTTCTTTTTTTTTTAATTATTTGATATTTTTTCTTTTGACCTATATTTTCATGCGTTTTTTGTTTTAACTTGTTTTTAGACACCACCTATTTCTTTTTTATTCTTTTATAATATTAAACTTTGTATTTACTTTTATACATACATGTTTATAAAACTTACACAACAACATAACGCTCTCTAAACTCTGAACATACCCTTGCGACATGCTAACTTTATACATACATGTCTATAAAACCTTCAAGTAATTTTATTTAAAACTAACCCGCTAGTTATTGTAAATAGCTATGGTTTGCATGTATCTCTTATTCTTCTGTTCTCATGCATTTTTTTAGTTCTTGATTCCCCAATATCTCCTTATTTTTTAGTCATGCAAATAAGCTGACGATATAATAAAAATAAAAATTAAAGGTCTCCTTATCTATTTTCATGCCATGCTTATGTATGGGGTCGATGTGACGATGTTTTAAAGCATTAGAAGCATGATGCTAAGTGTTGGTGTAATCAAGCGAGAATGAAGGAGTCACTCTATTGATTTTTACTCATTTCATGCAAGTGCTGCAAAATCATTATAATAAATCTATCTTTTGCTACAATGCTACCATTTTATAAACATGTACAAAGAACATATATACACTTGCATTAATATATGTAGTATACTAGAGAAATTAAAAATGGTGATAGAAAAGTTTGAAAAAATATATAGTTTCTCATATCTTTATTATATTATAAAAAAGGATTTGCAACAAATTGACTATTTAGCTTCTAGAACTTGACTAGTTGTTGATAACAAATTTGAGCATAGTTGTTAAACGAGTCAGAGCGAACAACCCGACAAGAACCTAAAAATTTTACATGATCCTGAACGCGAGACGAATACAAAAATGATGTCATACATATGAACCCAATTAAACACGAACGTGTATTCACAAGTTGACACGAACTTAACCCGTCTGACCTGAAAAAAATGATTTTTTGTTGCAAATTAATAACTTAAATCTACAAATTCACATATATATTTTATTTATGTAAATCTTTTAAATTATGTCAAGTTATATTAACTGAAAAAAATATCTAAATGGTTCAACTTATTACATAAACCATATTTTAAAAGTTTTAAAAATAAACAAGTTAAAAGGGTCAACCCATGAACATGTTGGGTTGCTACAAACACGACCTGTTTAGGTAAACATGTCTTCTATCTGAATCTGTTTAGACTAAACTTAAACCCTTAAATTTCATGTTAAGTTTATGTTATGTTAGAAATTCATACCTTACAATGATAAGTGGGTCTTATAAACTTGAATCATTCAATTTACGTTCATGCTCAAGTTTACACTCACATTCAATAAAATGGTCCTAATTTATCGGGGTAGAATCAATTTTGAGCTTCAAGAAATGCTCTACTCGTTCGTAACTTGTCAATGTCACCACATCAAAATGGAGCTAATGCAACACTGATAATATGTTGTATTAAACCTTGAAAAAATTACATTAAACCTTCAAAAATTACATTAGACCTTAAACAATGTTACAAATTCCTGAAGAATTTTTTTACCTAAAAATACATCAAGTAAATTTGTATTAGGTTAAAAACAACTTTTTTATTAACAAATGTAATTTTTTTATTAGTCTATTTAATTTTTTTATTAGAAAATACAATTCTTTTTAGAAGGTTAGTCTTATAGAATTGTACTAGACTAATCTTTCTAACCGTGTATGTTCGAAGGATTTGTTTTTGTATGAAGTTGGCTAAGGAAATTTGGGATGGATTAATTAGTGGATGGTGTGTAATTGTGTATATTTGACTCCGTTGGATGATTAATTTTTTTTTATTTATTAAATATTCGTTTGTAAATCACGGCATTGAACTCGGGTGTTGTGGCATGTGTTTGTTTTTCTTTCTTCTTTTTCATTAAAAAACACACGCGTACACACCACTATCCCTTCATACCTCTAACTTCATCCATTTTCTCATTTACTGGTTTATTTTACTTTAAATATTATTTTAATTTGTTTATAGGCTTTTAACTTCATTTTGGTTGATTGAGCCGATATTGCTATATTCTTTTCTAACTATAAATTTATCAATTTTACATGATACTTGATTCTTCAACTAAGATTCACATTGATATACTATTATATCAAAAATGAAATAAATATTTTAGAACTTATAATTTCTGTTTATGCTTATCAATTATCAAATTAAATAATCTCTCTTCCTCTATTTACTTTATATCAAGCACCCCCCGTGTTTAAACTTGTATATTTTTCTTTCGAGTTTATTTCTCACCACATCATGTTGTAATTTTACAAATGTGGATTTCTTTTTATATTTGTAAGAAGAGGCCGTGATGGGTTAATTAATTTGAGGTTCGTGATATGGTAGAGTTTAAAATGGTTCACCATGCTTCATGATCACAACAATGAGGTTAGTCTGAACGTATCAAATAAATAATCAAACCCTAAAATACTTTATATTTGTAATGATAATCAAACTTGGACCAGAGAGGAGGATGATACGCACATTTTTTAACGACAAACACAACCTTGCTAAAATCTACTTCTAAAATCCATTTATTTCTTATTTATGAGGCTTCGAGTGCGCACCAATATGATAACGATACATCAAGTGCCATTAAACAAAGAGTTGATAGGCTGATATGCACATAAATGGGTGTACTTTTAGTCTTCATGTATGTATGAGTTAATGAACAGATGAATGATGCAATATGCATAGATCGAGTAGTAGTTTGAATGTAAATTGGGCACTTGAATATAATTCTTTCACGTGAAGAGAGTTGGAAGGACAGATGATGAGCACGTGACTCTCGTCACCTTCGTCTTCATAACCATTTCTTATATAACTTCAATTCCCACACGGGATGATACCCTTTTTGTCTTCCTTTGTTTCCCCTTTAATTTTAATAAATATATCAATGTTTATTTATTTAATTAGTTCTACTAATTTATCCATGTCCTTTTAACCGATTATTTCATTTCTTGTTAACTGCCATAAGTACCTCATATTTTTAATGCTGAAATACAACTCTTATATAGTTCTACCACTTCAATAATGTGGATGATCGTATTAGTGAATAACTACAAACTCTTATATAGGTATATCAAAATTCACAACACTAATCCATCACTAATTATAGAGGGATTGCCAACAAAATTGAAAACATAAAGGCGAGCTAATTACCAACAAACTATCAACACCTATAACTCACATTTCGTCGTGGTTTGTAGGAAAGGTTTTCTGATGGAAAGGTCATTGATAAACACTCGACATTGTTAAAGAAAATTTTTGGATACAATTTAATTCTACCTACACTTTTCAATCTTTTGTCTGTAAGATTTGGTTGCCATTGACCACCTATCGGTAATAAAAGCAGCATTAAAATTAATGTTACCACGACCATGCTTTTCAAAATTATTCCTACTCATTTTTCAATAATATTCAATTTTTTCAACAGCAGATACGTCGGTAATCCATCACAGATTGTCCATATAAATATCTCCAACCCTTCTTGTTTCCAAAGGCATGCTATTGTTTTCAAATGTATGAATGTCTTTGTATGTACTCTTCGTTAAGTATCAATACACGCTTCAAATACAATAATTTTAGTTGGATTCGGTGTTTTTAAAAGTTAGATATGACAAATTTGACGTTGAGTATGTTATCTAAGCTAATATTGTGTTAGGGGGTTCTTTGGAATTGGCAATCTTAAAATTTAATTCGATCTTTTAACGTATGTTTAAAACTACGTCTGCATGACGTTTTTTTTTTAACAAGCTCGTAGATTGAAAAAAAAAGTTTTCAATCGACGTGATAAGTCTTCAAGATCTCCTAACTTTTGAGATGAGAAGCAAGTCAGACCTAGAGTTAGATTATCATGTGTACATTATTCTCCGATATAAACATATTTCTCTTTCTTAGATAACTAACTTTTTTTGTCTTAATCTGTAAAATCAAAAAATCTAATATAGATATCAGTCTAAATTTGAAATGCACTGTTTCTTTATGAAATTTGAAATTAAAATGATGTTTATATGTAGGATAAAAAATATAATGCAGTTTGTCTTAAACACAAAAGTGATTATTTACTATTATGTAGCTTTGTATAACTTTAAACAAGTTCGTAGCACATGTTAAGGTTCATCAAGGCCTAAAAGTGTATCATTAATCATATATACATGCCTTTAACTCTCAAATGACTTGTTATAAATTTATGTGAATTTGTGTAACGTAAAACAACTTAATAACACATGTCAATGCTACAATTGAACCATCAATTATATACATATATCTTTAAAATCAAAATAACTTCTTATATCCTAATATGATTTTCATGTTTTATATATATATACACCTAAAAGATGAGTAATGTAATTTTGTTTAGATTTATTAATTTTTGATTATTTATTTTGTTAATTCACTAGAACTAATAATTCCTAAACTGATTTTGTAATTCACTCTTTTATGGTATCTAATAACTGATAAATTCCATTTAGCGGCTGTTTGTTAGTTTTTAAATGGTCACAAAGAGTTGACATTTTAATGGTTCATGACTTTTTAATGGTCAAGAGGTAATATTAAATTTGAAGTCTGAATATTTAAAAGGTAACCATTAAGATTTTATCTTTTAACCATTTAAATTAAGGTTGCGTCTTAATTATTAAAAATCTATAAATCATTAAAAAATAGTTTTCTAATAACCAATAAAAGATAGTTTTCTAATAATCATCCTCTTAACCTTTCATGCTCTTAGTCAACTCAAACTAATATATAGTATTCAAACTTATATGATTATCATTTGGCTTAAAGTTCCACCGTGAAGTGAAAGTCAAGAATCAAGATTCAAAATTGCGAGTTGTCATTAGCTGTAGTTGTAGTGCTCTCATGATATATTTAATCATACCAGTCAACTTTTTTAAACATCCGGCCCCAGTTTAATCATCATCTTTTAGTTGTTTCCACAATGTTTGAGTTTTATCGAATGAAGAATAAGAAAATCATGAAATTAGTCAGTCTTACGCGTAAGAAGTTCATATTATAATCATGACTTACGCGTAACAAGTTCATATATTAATTTTTACTCCCAACACATTTTATCTGTAATAATTTAAAGAAATTCTTATCTTAGACTTAGGGCATGTGTAATTATACTTGACGCCTCAAGCATGGATGAGACCCATATCTTTTTTGAACGGCAAATGTGTCATCCTGCTTCGAAGGATATGCGTTATTTTAATCGGGCCCACATATCCGTGTTCCAGCCGGGACCGCACCCCAACCTTCTCAGTAGGAAACCAATTGCTGGAAAAACTCACTGGTTTAACTCTGAACATATTGATCAGAGAGAAACTTGAACCCATGACCTACCCCATATTTACATGTTATTAATATCTCACCTTAATCAGGTTGGCTAAAAATCATTGGTAATAACAAGCTTTTGTGTTTTAACATGGGTAATGTCATGCGATTCACACACTAGAGACAACACCCATTCTCACACCTAGCGGGGCAGTGCTTGACGCCCCTAGCACATCGCTCACATCCACTCCTTCATGAGAATATACCACATAGTCTTATATAGGTGAAGTTGTATGCTGCTCCCAAAAAGACTATCTCCTCTTCTTTTGAATTGACAAAACTATGGTTTAGAAAATGAAAAATTATACACAAAACAAATTCCGGTGTTCGTAACAATAACTTCTATGTTCACATTCTAAAGTAAATGATACTCGAATCAAGTTTGTGCCTTCTTGTATTTAATGACACCCAAGTAAAAGTTTATTCTTAAAATTTTTATCATATAAGTTATGTCTATATGTGTGATTATTCTGACATGATATAAAAGTGCATCTACTTAAGAAAATAGTTGTTTTACTCAAGTAACACAAGAGACTTAAGTATTTTAATTATGTCCGCGCAAGTCTTGAGTATGTTGTGTGTTTAGTCGCCTTTATAACACCTACGCTTATAATATTATGTGTTTTGTTCGTTTAAAGATACGATAAATTGTTTGACCCGTCTTAAAACAAAAGCACGACCATGTCACATTATAAATCTTTGTTTGACGTCAATTTGCTAATTCTTTTTTTAGTTTTGCTATATATTTTAAATTAAAGGGCACAAATGACAATCCCATCGTCTTGTATGTGCTTTTTTGGAAAAGTTGAAGTCCTTGACATCATTTTTGTTTGAATTTAGCAATTTTGATTATGATTGCTAGTCTTAATAATTGTATTTATTTGAAACAAGTAAAAGATTTGATCAATAGTAAACAATATCTTTATTAATCTAGGATTACATTGAACATGTTAAGGCCGAATTATCGGAAAGATAACATATATTTTTTATACATTCTAACCCATAAAACTTCGGCTAGCTCAACCTTATTGAGGGCTCAAAACAAATTCTTAAAGTGGGCCTATTATTAACCTATATGATAATAAAGAAGTTGAATGAACAGTAATTCTTCTGGATGACACGTGCGTCCTGCTCAACATGCTGACAGACATCAGCGGATGCCACGTTTCATGTTTCAGCTACGTGTACACCTTCACATGGGCGAAGCTTAAGTAGGGCCGGGGGGCCGCCGTCCCCCTGTTTTTTTCGCCAGTAGTGTTAAATTTTAGTCTGATAGTGTAAATTTTTGGCCGGGTAGTGTAAATTTTTATATAAATATCGAGTTCGCCCCCTAAAAAGAATTAAATTCGCCCCCGCCCCTCCTACGAAAGATTTCAAGCTCCGACGCTGCACCTTCAGAAACGAACAAGTAGAGAGAAAAGAAAACCAGAGATCGAAAGTGTAAGAGAGAGTGACGGAGGAAATCTCAGGCATACTGTTTACTTCCCTTCTTCTCCGGCGACCTTCTCTGTCATCATTGGATGCCTTCACAACAGCCAGTTTTGCCGGTGACTTTTCTTTCATAGATTTAGTGTTTGGCTTACCCGAGTTTTCTTGCTTCCGTTTTAGGTATTACTCAATTACCATTCGAGTAGCTGTCGATCTTCTTCAACTCAACCTACGCATCAAGATTTTAGGGCACAACCAGGTATCAATCTCATTAGCACAATTAAAATTTCACTTCTCTTTTCAGATCTTAAGTAGTGTGCAGTCAGTCTATCACTTCTTTCAAACCTGGTATGGTTACAACAACTATATGAAGAAACTCTTCCACCGCTACTGCCACAATCTTCGTATGTTGCACCCATTGATGATGAGGTTGTTGTGACCTTCGATTACAGCCACAACATCACCATAAATGATAACCCTGAAAGGTATGTCGACAGGAAGGAAGTTTTCTGTTGGGAATGACGATTTCGAGACTTAAAGGTCATGGAGGTGGAAACGAGGGGAAGGGGTTGATGGAGGTGGTTATAACGGTGATGGGTCGAAACGAGGGTGAATGATTTAGACGATGGTGTCCCAAGCGGATATGGTGGTTCCGGTCATGGAGGTGATACCTTATCCAGTTCGGTTTCATTGTAAGCAATCATATTCATCTGCAGATTACACCATATAACATAAAATATTTGTTGATTCCATGTTGTGTTTTAGTTTTTATGTTTTTTTCTTTTAGGGTTGGTATACTTTAACTCATGGTCTAAACTCACTGAATATGAGGTTTGCTCTCTAATCAATAATCATTCTTTTGATGCATTTTATGGCATTTGATTTGTATGATGAACATAAACTTAACATTATGAATGGATTTACGGGTGAAGTTATTAGCATTTATTAAGTTTTCTTTTTGTTTTATCATTAGCTGATTTTGTTGATTTGTGTTGATATTTTATTATTCAATAGACATCTTTTTCCGAGCATTTAAGGGAGGATATCCTACATGTTTGTCTTATTGCTCTGCTCTTTTACACTCACAAGTATATCAATTAGAACTGCATTTTTCTTATGAATATATCTAGCAAATATTTCTTTTAAGCAGGCGCATGCTTTTCGTTAAGTGGTTCAGCTTGCAATTCATCAAATTTTAACCCAAACGATTAGGGGGATGACAAGATTTGGCCTTGAATAAAGCTTCCTTTTTTGATTAAAGTAAGTGTCCCTGGTTAGGGCTAAACGATGAATTGAGTTTTTCTTTTTCTTTTTTTTTTCGGGACTTTTGACTCTTTTTGATTGATTTTGGGTAGAAATTCATCTGGCTTGGCTTAGCTTCTTTATGTTGCTTTAGGGTTCTTCGTTGGCTAAATCAATTTTGTTGATATGGGTTTCGTTGATTACAATTCTACAATTCTATCCGGTTGATAAATATACATCAATGCGATTTCCAATGATTATCATTTCAAAGTTTACCGGCTGAAACTCCCATGTTTGGATTTGGTTGAATGACCCTCAAATCAACATTCTTGGTTTTATATCTGTACTCTGTTGATTTAGTTATTACCTTACAGTAAACTCTTCATTGATTTAGTTATTACCATATAGTCAACTCTTCATTGTTTCTTATTTACAGGTCCAGATAATTAGACATAAAGGATTCAGATAGAGATCAATAAATGAGGTATTATTGCCTCCCCTTCCTCATCTCTCATTCTTCGTGTTTTTTAATTCTATGTTTAACCATATAGGCAACTGCTATGTGATAAATATGATGTGTGTGCTGGGTTTCTCAAGTGTAACATTGTGAGGATTGAATTTTGTTATTTTTTTACTTTAGTTGTATTAACATTTAAATATATGTCTCTGATTAATTGTGTGAAATTGAAGAAGATGTAGATAAACTTCAACTTAAGTACAATATTAACAAACAAGTCTCATTTAACTAGAATAAGTAATTAGACTTTAATGTAGTTTTGATAAATTCACATGTGAAAATGAATCAAACCTATCTAATAATGATTCATATCATCTATGTTTAATCCTTACAAACCATGATTATGAGTTTATCAAATCATTGTTGACAAGAACGAATCTTTGAAGTCTTGCTGTTGTTCTAAAAGTAGAATTTAGTCATAATTCGTTGAGTCTAAGCCAATGAAGACAGTCTCCGTATGGTTGCTACATGTCATTTTGATTGAAGTTGCATTAAATTTTGTTTTATGTGGATGTTGAATAACCAATGGAGGAATGTAAGGTTCCAGGTGTCATATTAATCTGCTTCACTTTAGGTACATTTTTTATCTGTATCACTTGTAAGACATTACCACAACTAGGTATTTATCAATTAATTTAGTAACCAAAGTTCAAGGCATTTTTTCATTGGGAATCTGATATCATAACATGTAATATGCATCCATTGTATAAAGAATAAAATTTTATGCAACTTAAATGATTTGTATTTTAAGGAGAAACATATGAAGTTTTACAAATCTTAGTAAATACTTGGTATAAAGAAGGAACTTTTATATATAGCCTAAATGATTTGTATTTTAAGAGAAAAGAAATACAAATATCACTAGATACTTTATTTTGTTGTGATAATCATAATTCTTTGTGACAAAACTGATTCTATTGCACTCTCCTGATTAAGTATACGGTTCTTTGGCATTAAAGGGCAAGACAACCACTAAGGAAACAAGAAAAATCAATAAGTGGATTTCAAATTAAAAACATTATCTGATTTTAAGGTTCTGTTAAGTAGTAAAGGTAGATAGAGTTTTAAGTGATCTTACCTCTGAAGCCTATTTAAGTTCCTAATAGAAATAAATTTTTAGTCAGAATAAATCAATGCTATTGCTTTTACTAATTAGTTTCTTTAGTTTATTAATCTTCTCTATAGTATAGAATTATGTCTGTAGTTATTATACATAAATCAAAAAATTGGTCATAGCACCCTGTTATTAGCTTTGTTTTTAGAGATAAATTAGGTGAGAGAAATTACCTAAGAAGTTTGATACCTTTTGGATTGAAACCCAACAATATGATGTGGTTATATGTTGTTCAAAAATATAAAAAATCTGCCACTAAATGTAAAATGATATTATTGTATGTCGTATAAAGTAGATAGCAAGCACACAATATATAATATATTGCAAGGAACGTCTTCGCTTTGCCTGCATATGATTATATTATTCTGTACATTACATTATTTATCAGATATTGTGAGGGACAGTTTGTTTACAACCACGAACTTCGCTGACAACGCTGGCGGTGTAACTGGCATGCTACATCCCGTGCATAAATTGTGACATGGTTAAAGTCATTCTTCTCTATAAAACAACACTTATGTGCTATCAAAAGTTGGGATCGTTTTAGTTGATTCTAAGTTATCTTTAAAAATTTTTGTGCAGAAGGTTCAAAATACCAACCATGGGAATGGATGTGGCCAAACTTTGGGCCAATTAGTTGCATGTGTCAAGTTCTTGCTACTCTATTATGTTTGACAAGTTATTTTATTAATAGTGTGTAAATGGAGCCAAAATCCAATATTTGATCAATCTTTATTTTGCAGTTTCAACGACCAGATCCTAAAGATATCTTGCAGATCACAACTTTCATTTCAAACAAAGTTGTGTCAGGTCTGGTTTATTTCTGTACATTCAGTTTTCCCACCGCAACGCGTGGGTCGGTAACTAATAGTATACTATGAAAAAACTAACGTGATGAATAGTAATATGTTAAATCCCAGCCATCCAATACTTTATCTACGGTGGCCGAACGAAGCATTCTCTTTGTCTGACACGTTTTCTATCTTATTACACGCGTAGGAAAAAAACAAAAAGAAAGAGAGAGATGTCAGGTGATAGAAATTGTATACTCTCTCTCTCTCTTGTACCAGAAAAAGGTAGAGAGGGCCTTCTGATGATCGGTTCTTGGGGGTAACAGCCGCGGTGGTGATCGTTTGTGGAGATGGTTCGGCGGTTACACTCAGTTAGTGGTCCGACAACCTGCAAACTTCAATTTGAGATTTGATTTTAGCTTCTACACTTTTAATGGTTCGTCATTTCAGGTGGGAGAGGAAGACGAGCAGCCAAATTAAAGTGGAGCAGTGGCTCGAAGTCACAGCTGTCGACATTTTGCTCAGGCTTATCAAAGTGAGCCGTTACCTCATGGTTTTAACCAGATAATGTTTGTTGTTGTTGTCGTGCTCATCGCTCTAACGATTTCTTCTTCAATTGTTGGAGTAGCGGTAGCATCGCCACCTTAACCTTCAACATAGTCTCTGTTGGGTACGATTTCTTTGAATTTTGTATCTTTCTATTCATATGGTTCCCTTTTATGGGGTATGCTTTCTTTGATTTTAGTTCTCAGTTTGGGTATCCTTTGGTTATTCATGGTGTTCGAAATGTTAAGTATGTGATGATTTATATGGCTTTTGTTCTCCGAAACCGTATTTTGCTTCAAAGAGTACTTACATCTTTCGGTTTTTTGATATTTAGCTGTCACTGAAGTGGATTTGGCAAGATTTCGATTCACTATTCAGAGCTCATATTATCCCTGTCATAACAATTTATTGTCTTTATTTGTTACATAGCTTCGATTAAATAATCATTCATATCAATCTTATTTTTTTAATGTGTTTAGACATGGCTTTGGTTTTTCTAAATCACTTGTAAGAAAGTGTTGCTACTGCACTATCTGATGTATCTTGATTACATAAGTATGCTATCTAAAATGACTTTCAAGCCTATGCATCATGAGATCGTGAATGATACTTAATTAGAAACCATAGTAACGATCTTTGTTTGCACACATTCTTATTAACTTTGTATAAAGGTGTTTAGATGTGTGACTAAAGTAATGTTGCCGTACTAAAATTTTGAGTGTTTAACAACCAATGGGTTCCTTCAATTTAGTATCAAATTATTTAACTATGATAATCAAGTCCTAATATTCACTCTCAAAAAAAGAAATCTAAACAGCCCAATTGTTTATCTTAGTATGGTTTACATAGTTGAGGATTTATATTTGAAATAGGTTGATTTGTATAACTTTTGGTCATCTCAACAAGTTTACCATACAATAAACACCATAAAAATCAGAGCTTATTATCATTCAGTAGTTATGAAAAGATGTATACAATTGGTATTTAAAGACTCTTTCCTTTATCTGGCTTGAAGTGGACAGTTTCTTAACAAGAAGGCTACTTTTCTGTCAAAGAATAAAGCTACACAAATACATGGTTCAAGGTATGTTTTATATGATTTAAAGAAAAATCCTTTTCCTTTTTGCTATTAAATCTAAGTCGAAGTGTATAACTTTAAAAATGTTAGCTTTTTTTTTTTTTTGCTCCAAGTTGAGAATTCTGATGGTTCTGTTTAGCTAAACCATAACGTGACCAAACAAACCTTAGGTCCAAGTTGAGAATTTTGGTGGTTCTGTAGCTAAACCATAACCGGACCGAACAAGCCTTAAAAAATAGGGTTACCGAAACTGATTAGTTTTAGAAATCCTATAATCAAATTTTTTTGCTAGGTTTTGGTTGCGGCTCATAACTGAACTGAACTGTATTATTCACACCCTGGCCGCTAACTAACATTTCAATTTCTCCAAAATTGTTAAATTGGTGAATCTGTTGTTTGATGCAGAGGCATCACAATTGAATACTAAAAGTGTGATCTCATCAAGGTAGTGTCTGAGTATCCTATTTATGAATCAAACTTGTAAAAGTATATATAATTTTAGTTTTATGTCTGTCCTTAACTCCATATGCCTTCATCTAGGTCTATTATGTAGGCATGTCACCTACTTTGCACTTTATTTATATGTGCATACCTTCTTTAATATGTTTAAGACTTCAACTACTATCTTATTGTGTTAGATTCCTATATTTAGGTAAAAAAACATCTTTCAAATATACCGTAAACAAAGCCCCGTCAAACTGCATATGTTAACAAAGGCCCCAAATCATCAAAAAAAATTACCTTATTTAATGGACTCTTCGACAATTGATCACAAATTTATCTTTGTGGGTACTCTTTGCTCCTGTTAAGTTGGTTTCCACTTTGAAAATTTGAACATGTGTTGTCTCCTCCCTACCCCGTAATTAATTCTTTGTTCATGTTGGCTCATTTAATTTTGGTTTACAGGGATGGATGTAGGGTTTTTGTTGATGATTATTGAGGAGCCTTTCCAGGAAGGTTCTTCTTATAACTTTTTTTTTTTAAAGTTTCCTGGCTTTTATAGTGGTTTTTAAAAGTGAGACTCTAATGTCTTTGCCTACGTTAGCCTATATAATGTCTTTGCCTTCCAACCAACACTTATGTGCATCTGTAAAGATGTGCAGGTAAATTGCCTCAACGTGAATGAGCAGTTACCTACAAGCTAATATGGAGCTCGAGTTAGAACGGAATAAAGAACGCTACTCTTTCTTGAAATGGGGAGCAAATGCTTTTGACAACATTCTAGTTTTAATAAAAATATAAAACCATATTTTTCTAGGGTCCTAACACATTGGAGCATGATTTGTTATGTGGTTTTATATACAGTTATTAAGAGACACATAATCACACATATTAGACTTAGAATTAGTTTAAAAATACTTTTCCAACCATATTCTTTTTAAGGTTTGCTTTCATGTTGAGAGATTTTTTATATTTATTTTGGGTGATGCTATATATACCCCCCTCTAAAGTATTTTACTTGTTATACCCCTCCCCTCAACTTATAAAATTAGTTAAATTTTGTTTTTATGTTTTTTTATTTATCATATCATCATTTAATATGTTAAACTAAATATTTTAGGTTTGTCTATTTTTTATTACTTTTAGTCTTTATAGTTTTTGTTTTTTATTATTTTTATTTTAGTGGTTACAATTGTTCAAAAAAAGCCAAAAACTTAAAATAATCGAAAACCGAAACGTATACGTAACATTAAAAGTCGAATCAAATCGTACATTCGGTTTTCACTTTGGTTAACGGTTACACAAGATCTTGATTATTCGGTTCAGTTATCCGTATGTACCGAATAACAATCGGTTTAGTTGGTTTAATCGGATAACCGAATCAAATAAATCAGTTTCAATGGTTTAATAGGTTGAATTAAGTTCATTGAGGTCTATTTTCAATTCTAAAAGATACTTTTAAAAGTTTTTTTTTTATTTTAGAAATTATTATATTAAAATTTTATGATATTTTTTTATTTTTAAATAAGTTTTTATATCGTTATATAAAAATTATTTTTAAAACTTATTCAAAGAAAAAACAAAAACTTTTTTTTCTAAAATATGACAAGTTTTGAAGTTATTTTTTTGGATGGGTATGACAAGTAATAGAGGAGGATATGTATAGACTAACTCTTTATTTTTTACAGTTAAGTCTCCTTATGAAAGCAAAACTCTTATATCAATAGGAACTAGTTGTATACCACTCGCCGCTTTGCGGAGGAATTAAATCTGTTTTAACGTTTTTAAAAGACTCAGAAATGATGGTTCAATGTGGCTGCAAACAACTGTTTACCATGCCAAAATATAAACACGGAATGCATAATTTCATTATTAGCGCCTACTGGAGTTTGTCGTCACTAAAGTCAAGATTTATATACTATCTATTTATTTCAAACGTAATGAATGGTTAGTGAAAATGAGGTCTACATGGCAAAAACGCCATCATCATCATCATCACTAGAACGAAAAGATCTCGGATGTGCATGTGGCCATCATTCATCATCGACCTTAAGATAAATACATTACCATCAAGTTAACAGGTGAGGCTGAGACAGAGGACAAGAGTACCACCTATGACGGTCCAACAATCACTGCAACCAAGGACGACTTTGCCGAAGCAAGCAGTCGCTCGCCACTCGCGGCATAACCATTACGTCAAAGCCATCTGAAATCACAACCACTACCATCTATAATACCAAACCAAACAAAAAACAAACCACTGTAACCAAATATATCAAAAGGGGAGACACACGCCACCACATGCGAAGAAGCCGCTAGTCAACCACCAGCAGGGGGACGATATACCACCACAAATTCTTTCTCTCTCTATAAGCCATGGGGCATCACCGAATGGTAGACGGAAATCAAAAGAGTGTGGGGCGCCACCACCGTCGCAGCACCAACAATCGCAGAGCCCTATCTCTCTACAATATGTCTTTTCGTACTTATAAAGTCAAGAGTGAGGAAGGACCAAGAAATGACCAAAGTGTAAAGAATGAAAAACCATGTGCCCAAAACATAAACCTCACAAACCTCGCTGTTTCTTTAACATAGTTTTTAAATATATATGCTAATAAGAAGTGATTTGTGAATGCGTTTTAAAATCTAGTTTGTATTGAGACATTTGGGCCGATTGGGCCTAAATCATAAACACATTTAAAAGGCTTGGGTTGTCTAGACTCTGGATGTGCACATTTCACATTCATAAACTTGGTTTTGGACTTTAACGGGTTCCGTTAATTTTGAGGTTCGAGCTTGAAATCGAGTTTTATCCTGTTTCATTTGGGTTTGACCATTTCAAACCGGTTTCAACGTGTAGGAGGTTATAACCTGATTTCAAAAAGGTCGGTTCTAGACCGGTTCTTTTCATACCAACTCAATACCGGTTTCCGTTCGGGATCTGTTTTTTTTCACCTCTAGATTGGATCTTATCGAGTTCTATGATAGTTTTATTAAATTCCAACTATTTTTTAAATTAACTTTACTCAATATTTTATGTGTCATGCGGCGTCTGCTTCTTAACTAGTCATGGGCAAAAAAACCGGTTCGGCCGGAAAAACCGGAACCGGTTTCAAAGAAAAACCGGTTTAGCCCAAACCGGTTCCGAACCGACCCGAACCGCCGGTTTCTATACCGGTTTGGTACCCCCGACCTCAAAACCGGTTTATAAACCGGTTTAAAAGTTAAAAACCGGTTAAACCGGTAAGAAAAACCGGTTTCACCAAAAAAACCGGTTTCAAACCGGTCCGAATCGGTTTGAAAGGTTCGAGTTTCGGTGAGCCAAACCGGTTTGTAACCCGAACCGGTTTGAAGAAAAACTGGTTTGACTCTACCACAAAAAACCCGGTTCGGTTTTGAACCCGAACTTGTTTGGCCGGAAAAACCGGTTTGAACACCTCTATTCTTAACACAATATACACCTTTGAAATAGTACATGATACTTTTTATTAAAAAAGAAAAATTTAAGAGTGGTAGCCATAAAAAGTTGTTTGCTTACGAAGGTTTGTACTCACGAAATGGTTTGTAAAAGGCTCGAATCAACTCCAACTTAAGCGGCTCCAAGATTGAGCATGTATTGGGGATCCAGCTCAAGCCCGCGTTTTGCAATCGAGTTTGACTAGACTCATGAGAATAAAAGATTATGTTATTTATTTAAATTTAATATATGAAATATATTTACATAATAATAATTAGACTGTATTGTCGTTTTTCTTCTTAAAATTTAGTCACACTTGTCCTTTTCATCTAAAAATGATTTTCTTTTCATATGACTCCCCAAAGTTTTAAAAAATTGACATTTTCATTCAAAAAAGTAACTTCATTAATTTAAAATGTCAAAACATCTATCATTGAAAAGGATAATTATAAAAACAAACTCTTATTGTTTCATTCATGAAACCTAAATCTAACATTTAATCATCAAACATTTCATCATGATTGAATCAAGAGATTGCTGGCTACATTGGAGAGGGAGGAGAATGGACCTCATTTTTTTGACATCGTTAACATAAATTAAGATTTTATCTTTATATTTAAAATTGCATAATTTTCTCTTTTAATGATAGATGATTTAACGTTATAGATTAACAGAGTTAACTTTAATTTTTTAAAATCCTGGAAAGCCATATGCAAATAAATCTATTTTGGATGAAAATGACAAATGCGATCAAAACATAGAGAAAAAAAAATAACAATTCACTCTAATAACTATTATATACAAAGTTATGATAAACATAATTAAGTTATTTATATTATATTGTATATAAAAATTGAAATATTAAATATGTATGTATAAATAACCATAACTATATATATATACATGAATAATACGACATGAAATGTTTAACACAATTGAATATGAAAGTTTAATAACATAAAGACATGACACTGTTTAATCGGCTACCGAAACAAATTACTACACAATTTATGAAAAACACAAGACACATTCAATACGATAAAATCAAAGATATCAAAAAATAGAATTAATATTTAATTATAATATATTTAAGCATTTTGTAAACTATAAACCCATGTCTCTTTAATAAATGGGTTATAAACATGTGTCCACCGATTAACCTATTTAACACTTGTTTAAATCAAACCGTTAATGTGTCTGCCCATTTATCCCAAACGCTAACATGGTTACATTCATGTTAGGTCATATGGTGTCACCAAGTCGCGTCATAAAATGCCGGCTCTTGAACGTTGGTAACTAAGGTGGTGTTTGTTTTGTTAAAAAAACATCTGCGAAGCTTCTTCTGTTTGCGTCGCACACACCACACGCAGATATCAATGTCTGTGGATTGTTTGTTTTTTAGAATAAATTTTATTAAACAATGTCTGGGCGTGACTTTTTTGGTGTATACATAAAAACATAACTTTAAAACATTTCTCAAACCTCTTCTCAATGCCCACCATCACCTTGGATGTCGGCTGCACACCCTAACCCGTCGGCCACCCTCTCCCTCACCTGCGACCATCCCCTCGCACACCCTCTCCTGCACACTCAAACAATCTCAAAAATCAAAATCAAAAGAGTGATAACAACATCAGTGACAACAACATCGGAAGCAACGACAGCATGTTTGGTCGCTAGAGCATCGGATTTTCTTCCAATTGTTGGATTTTTGATTTGGTGGATGATTGGCGGTGAAGTGGTTGGGGGTCGCTGGTGACGACGGCCGGAGGGACATCGGTGCCGGAAGGGGAGACGACCGGCGGTGGTAGTTTAGGGGTGTGATGACAGTAGTGTGTGTTCTTCTTGTTGATTTGGAGATGAGAGAGAGGTGATCGGCGATTGAGTTAAGAATCAAACGGTCTTTTTCTTGCAGATTTCAGAGGTTTGGTCCACTGTTTTTTCTACAAATGCCTCCAGATATGATCCGCAAACTACAGACATTTTATATCTGAAAAAAATAAACTGCACCTAATCTTGGGTAAGCCACTCTAAAGATAGGAGCGAACCCACAGTGAAGTTGAAGCAACATAAAACTAAGGAATGACTATGTTAGATCTCTAAACATAGAGCTCATGAAGGGTCGAATTAGGAGCGTGCATTATTTGAATCACACTAATAAAAATTAAAATTTGATCCGAACCAAGTTTTGATTATAAATTTGAATCGGTTTTTGAAGTTAGGATTTGTTTAGCATCTATATTGAATTTAGACATCGGTTTTTTAATCAAATTTTAATATGTGAATTTGAATTGAACATAATCAATCTAGATATTCAAAACGAGCCATGTTATTTATCAAAATTTTCACTTTTACTATGCTCACATTTTATGTCAATATCATCAGATCTCCTAAGAGAGAGATAGAAAGTATTAAACTACTAAAGGAGAATTTAATATAAAAGATGCAAACACAACGCCACCGCAACCAAAATCAAGTCGTAGAAGAGGGGAAACAAACACAACGCCATCACCACCGCAACCGACAACCGTGAGCATCCACGCCTTTCCTCTCCACCGTGTGAAGGCAGAAGGAGAAAATCGGCGGCAACCGACAGTTTCAAAAATACGAGCAAAAATGAAAAACCTCAAAACTCATGTGCACAAATAAACACACTTCACAAACCCACTATCCATTCAACTTGGTTTTTAAACATTATAATTATAATAATATAATAATAATAATTAGGTTTGACATTGGACAACAATGTCCTTTTGAAAGGTCTCAATTCTCAAAACATTTGAGTCAAGTCTATCAAGGAAATGTTTATTTCAAAAAAAAAAATGACAAGAACTAATAAAAAATGATGTACTTGTATGTAATACTGAAATTGTAATACATTAGTCGGTTGCATAACCGTCTCACTATCTCTTTTTTATTTCTCTGGTTATCTTATATGCATTATATACAAGTATATTATATAATTCTTACTAGGAGTGTAAACGAATCAAGCCAGCTCGAGAGCTATTCGAGTTCGACTCGGTAAAAAGTTCGAACGAGTCGAGCCTTATCGAGCTCGAGCCCGATCTCAAGCCTGAAGTATGGCTCGATTAGTTGTCGAGCCCGAGCTCGAGCCTTGCATTCAAGGATCGTTAAGTCTCGCGAGCCTTGCATTCAAGGATCGCTAAGTCTCGCGAGCCTTAATGAGCCCAGTAATATTTAGTAAAAAACACTATCATAATCGATCACGAGCTTGATGCAATGTTTAATGAAACACAGGAAATGAAAAAGTGTAGCCAAATCGAGCTCGAGCCTAAACCGAGCTTTAGCTTAAATCTATTAGTTATCCCGTAAATGAGCTTGATCCAAGCTTTGGCTCGTTATTTGTATTGTACGCAGATTAAACCGAGCTTATTCGAGCCAATCTCGAGCTTTAGTTTCACTATTCAAGCCAAACTCGATCTAAGAATAATAGGCTCGAACGAGCTCGAGCTTTTGAGAGAATCCAAAGAGCCGAGCTCGATAGGGCTGGCGTAACAGGTCAGACACGACACGATAAGACACGACAAGATAAGACACGATGATCTGACACGTCGAACATGAACACGACACGAAAACTTATCGTGCCATTTTTTTAAAACACGAACACGAACCTGTTAAGAAACAGGGTACACGAAACGACCTGTTTACGCGAAATGGTTGTGTTAGTGTGTTACTTGCGAATCTACGATGAAGGCTATGGTCCCGAGTTCGCGACGGAGGTTGTTGTCTCGACTCTCAATGGTGGCTAATGGAGGGGTGGTCTCGATTGTGGAAGGGTTCCGATGGTGGGGAGGTCGCAATGAAGGCTGGTGGTCTCAACTCTCGATTGTGGCTGGTGGAGTGGTGGTCTCGATCGTGGAAGGGTTCCGATGGGGGGGGGGGGGGGGGTAGCAGCGCTGGGAGGGACGATGGTAGATTGGTGGTCTCGATCGTGGAAGGTTTACGATGGTGGGGAGGTAGCAGCGCTGGGAAGTTCAGCTGTTCAGGGGAGGGACCGATGGGCGATGGTGGGGAGGGTGTGATGGGCGTTGGGAAGTTTTGGGAATTAGGGATTTAGGGATGAAAGTTGAAAGGCTTTAGGGTTTGTTTTGCACTTTGAGTAATATATATATATATATATATATATATATATATATATATATATATATATATATATATAGGGGAAAGTTCTATTGTAAACCACTAGAAATTGTGTAAACTAAAAAACCAAATCTCCTCCTTTAATGATATATATATATATATATATATATATAGAGGAAAGTTCTATTGTAAACCACTAGAAATTGTGTAAACTAAAAAACCAAATCTCCTCCTTTAATGATTAAGATCAATGGCTCAGATTTGTTTGACTTTTTCAACACATGATTGTACAAAAGTACAAACTTCTGAATTTTTTATTCAAAAAAATCTAAGCAATTGATCTTAATAAATCAAATGTGAAGATTTGATTTTTTGGTTTACATAATTTCTCTTAGTTTTCATTTGAACCCAATCCTATATATATATATACATAGAGAGAGAGAGAGAGAGAGAGATGATGGATCCTAAGAAAATCATAAAGTTATGAGAAAACTAGAGAAAACCAATGAAAATGTTCACATAATTTATAATTTTTTTATCACTACCCTTTATATATATGTGTAAGTATATATAAATAAAGGTATGAATCAAATGAAAAACTGTAGCATGGTTTTTCATATACGTCACACATAGGTTACGTATACGTAACCATTTTTCATTCGACATAGTGTTACGTATACGTAAAACTCTTCATTCTTGTATGTATGCGCAACATATATGTATCACATACTTAAATAACATTTTAGCAATTAAAATAACAAAAAAGTTATGAACTATGTTATTAGTTTTCGTGATTTTCTTTGGTTTTCACATAACTATTGGTTTTCTCAGGAACCCTCCCATATATATATATATATATAATTATTTAATTATAATCAGGTTATTAACAGGTCTTAACAGGTTAATAGATATTAGTATTTAACCTGTTAAGACACGAAGTTTATCGTGTCTTAACGTGTTGATCTGTTTTAGACACGAAACCTGTTAAGATCAAACACGAAACCTGTTAATTTCGTGTCTTATCGTGTTAATAGGTTCGTATTAAAAATTGCCAGCCCTAAAGCTCGAGTAGGGAAAGACTCGGGATCGGCTCGGTTCGTTTACATTGCTAATTCTTACGATCCTCAACGATTTTGCAAAGAACGCGTCCCGTGTCCCGGTCCATCAAACCCAAAGGGTGTATATGTCTTTTCACAACAAATGGAGAAACCAAAGGGACGTTGATCTTTGACAAACTCCCTCTCTCCCTCCCCCTCTCCTGTTTCATCCGCCGGTAGTTGAAAACTTTCCGGCGACTACCTGTGGATGATCACCGGCGATAATCATCCCTAAGTTCCGGCGAACCCTTTACACACACGAATCAACTTCTATGAGCCAAACAAACGCATATAGATCCGTTGATAGAGATCGGGGTGGGGTCGGAACTGTCAAAATGTTACCGCGATCGAGCTCTATGCTGCAAGAGAAGACGTTTAGATCTGTGGATAGAGAGGGTGCCGGTGGCGGAAGCGCGGCGGCGTTGAATTCTGGACAACGGGAGAAGAGAATTACGCGGTCGAATCTGGTGGATCAGCTCAGAGAGTATCAAATTCGGTCGAAGAATGATTGGGCGTCTATGTCGTTCTTTTCTTCCACTTCGAATGTATCTTCTTCCAGGTGATGTGTGTGTTTGATCTGTTGATTAGGGTTTCTGGATTGGGAATTGATTGTGTTTTCTAGGGTTAGGGTTTCATTGATGTAGTTCTTGATGATTAGATGTGCCTCTGCTTGAATCTTGGTACAATTAGGTTTGTTTTCGCAATTTCTCGTCATTCTTTTGCAGAAAGAAATGTGCTGTTTGAGTTTTTGAGTTGTAATATAGTCAGGAATGTAGTAATTTGAACATTTTTTTTCGTTGAATTCTGTAAGTTTTGAGGGAAAAGGTTATAGTTGGAATATAGTTTGTTTACATAGTAAAATGCTGGTTGTTTTATAGTAAATAATATTAAATTCAAACATCGAAGCTTTGATAAACAAAAATGTTACCCAATATAACAATTAAAGCGCCATCATCTTCGCGTATTTATCACCAACGTCTAAGTGAAGCAGCTTCATTTACCCATATTGATGATTTTTAGTGAGACGAGATCACACTGGTGGTGGAAGGACTGCAAGGTTATACTGGACGAGACAGTAGTGGCTCAACATAGATGTAGGGGCATGAGGAAAAAAAATGGTGATGTGAAGAGGAAAGGTAGACCTAGAATTTGATGAGGAAATTTGAAGAACGAAAAGATTACAGTTTTTACATATAAGGTCCTCTGGAGGGGCTCAGTTAGAGTGCGTGGGGACGCAACAAAATGTGGGAGGATATGACAACTGCCATTATACAAATAGCAAAGGAGACTCTAGGGTCACATCGGGAAAGGCTAGTGAGCATAAGGAGTCTTGATAGTGGAATAAGGAGGTGCAAGGCTATGTAAATGACAAACACGAGAGTTTTAGGAAGCTCTTGAGATGCAATAATGAGAAAGAGAAAGCGAGATTTAGGGAGAAATATAAAAAGACCAAACGGGACATGAAGAAGGCAAGGTTTGAGGTAAAGAACATAACCTATAAGGAGATATATAAGCACATGGATGCTAATGATAATGAACATGAAATGTTCAAGATTGTCAAAGTTAGGAAGCAAACGAGCTAGGACTTGAGAGTCATGAAGTTCATAAAGGGCAAGGGTGAACGGGTTTTAGTGAGGGGTTGGACACCAATGCGAGATAACAAATATACTTGTTAGGTTTTATTTCCTTGGTAAACTGTGACCTGCAAATCTGCAATGATCGCCATCATTGGTAACTTCTCATTGATTTGTTTTTGTTATGTACGACGATTGACTGTTTAGAAAGATTCAGAATATCTCATTTGACTTAGTAATATGACCCATATTGAATGCCTGTGTGGGAAGTTTGCAGTATATGTCATGCTGATTGCTGTTAATAGAATTAGGTTGTTTTTTCTGTTAGGGCTACTCTTATGAGAAATATAGTTATACTTTTTTACTCTTTGGTAATCATGAGAAACTTTCACCGGAAAACCTACAAGCACCAACACTACTTGCACTAGGCAGGGCGCCTTTTATGGGTTAAAGTGTTAAACGCAGAAGCCAAATTGTACTTTCTGATAATGAGACTCTTGAAAGATGTAGGTTGTAATTTTTCTATACCTGATTCCTTCATTAGAATTTAGAATTAGTATTTTAATTTTCTTTTTCACTTAGATTGCTATTTGTGATAAATACTAATTGCTTTATGTTAATTCAATTTAATTTTTTACTTTCCCAAGCATGCCAGTACTTATGTTCGATGCTAACAATTGGATTTTTCCAATTTGACTTCTTAATTTGAGTAATTGAGTTTGTGATGCATGGAAAGTTGACAGTTGTGGCTATGGATTAAAACATCCAAGTAGATTCATACAACATCCGTGCAAGAAAAGAGATACATTTTCACTTAAAAGTACTCAATTTTCTACTTTAAGAAACGTTAGATGTAACCTCTAACCTTCTGGGAAATTTTTAATGACTTTTTATTAAACATTTTGACAAATGTTTTTAAGTTTTAAAAATATGTTGATACTTTATTACATTTGCGGTTAACCTAACTGCAAACTAAGATTCCTCAACACTTTGAATAGAAACATATTCGGTGCCGAGTATTAGCAATAGAGTTGAATTTGGGAATTGTTATATGATAGAAGTGAGCCAAATTTCAAAGTATATCTCTTCCTCTCAGAGTAATGTAGGGTGCATTTTGTTTTATTACTTTAATCATGGAGACTTAAACGTTTAAAGATGGTATCTCAGTGATAGTTAACCTCTAGCTATTGATTGTATTGCATACTTCTATCCTATCCATTTGCTTATAAGAAGTGCGCTTATATGAGAAGTATTGCTTATTGATAGCCATATCTTCCATACCTGTGAAAGTTTTTTTGGGTGAAATTTAGAAGGTAATTTTGTTATTTCTATTGTAAAAGCTAAGATAATCAACTTACAACCTGAACGTTTATACAACTTTTAGAAAATTCATGTCCCTGAAATATAATAAAAAATGGGGATGTTGCCCTTAGCCTAGTGTGATGATTCGTTTCTAAATCCAATGGTGTGAAAGAATTGGATTATCGATGATAGTTTCACATCCACATTTGATATTTCTTGGTATGATTATGATGATTTGATATTTCTTGGAATCTTTATTTATTATCTAGTGACATTCTTTTTGATGTTAGTCATCTTGTTTTTTTTAAGGTATATTAGCATTCACGCATTAAGTTATAATTTTTTTTTTTTTGAAATATTGTCTAAAAAACCTCTCTTTTTGGTTACTGGATGTGCAGGGTGGACGTGGTGGTGTTTGTATTATGGGAACTTGCAATTCTAGCTTTTTTCGTTTTCTCTGCAGTTTCATTGTATTTCAGGCATTTGAGACTTGGATTTGGTTTAGCAACCATCACATTGTTACTCCTATTATCTATGAAGGTAACAAAGAGAATAAAATTGGCCCAGAAAAAGAAACGAAGGATGCTTCTTCCTTTATCAATGTAGAAACTCTAAGCTCTTAATAGTTTCTTTTTGTAAATTGCAACAAAATTTTGACCATTTATACGGTCTCCCCCCTTTTTTTGATATATTATGTTCTGTTATTGCAATTAAAGCAAATGATGATAAAGAATGGACATTGTTACGACTACCTTGATTATTTCATTTGTGTTGTTCTCTCAGGTTGCATCTGTGTTTGGATTCTTTTTCATGTTTTCCAGGTATGCTGATTATATGATATGTGACGCTAAAATTTCACATGTTGGTGTTGGAACGAGGCTGTACCTTGTACTTGATAAGTTAAGTTTAGTTTAGAGATGGTAAGATGAGCGGGTCAAGCAGGTTGGATAACTGTCAAAACGGTTGAAATTTGTCTTTTTTAGCATGGGTTGTTACAGGAGGGATTGGGTTGACCAGGCAAACACCTTTTGGTTCATTTTTCTTTCAAAACCATATTATCACAATCTAAAATAATAGTTGAAATACTTGACTACAACAATTAGAAGTTGTATGCTTAAAAAAATAGACTCTGGGAAACTTTTCAACTCGGTCTACCCATTTAACCCGTTCTCCTTTTAACAATTTTTTTTACTTGACCCGTTTACTATAAAACACGACCCAAATAGCCCATTTTCAAGCATATGGGCGAATTTGTCACCGCTCATGAGACCTGTTTACATTGTCAGAAATGAAAATAAGATGAAATTTATTATATAGACAAATCAACTTTTACATTAGCTGGGAATCATAAAGCTCTTATATGTTGTACGATGGTTAATGCATTAGGTAGTTGTACTTCACCTAAATCTATTGTTCTTCACTCGGGCTTAAAGAAATGGACCTCAATTCCTCGAGTGACTATCGTCCAAATGGCTCCAAAAACCAGTAGGACACTTAAGATCATCCCTAAGCACCCAAGGATCCAATTGAACCACCACATTTTGCTATACGGGTCGGGTTTCTTCATCACTATCCACATAAAACAAGGGTATGCCAAAGTGATGGGCAATGCAATGCCTCCAATAAGACCTGCTAGACTCGGTAAGAACGGGAGTGCAACCGCTACAAAGAATGCTAGCCCGCCAAAGAAAACCCGAAACCCGGCCCTGAGCCACCATGGACATGGTCCGTTCATTTTAGTCACATATCTTAATTCTAAGTTGTCGAAAACAGGCATTGCATAGATTTGGAAAGATGTGAGACTGTTGATGATTACGAGGATGCTCGTAAACTCTAGGATTGCTTTTGAAGTTGATTGCCCGTGGTATTTGTACAATGCGGTTAACATTCCTCCGGTTGTAGGCATCTGCATCGACATGATTGTGCATTAAGTAGTTGTACGTAGTGCATCTAATGTGGTGATGAAAGTGTGTGCTTTGAGTAGTTGTACGGTATAAGTGAGAGATGAGTACCAAGTTCCCATAGGCCCAATAGCCACCAATGGCGAGAGGAAACAGACACATTGCGATGATTGAATACGAGTACTTAACACCTTTCCACATTGGCACTCGTGATGGCTGCTTTAGGCTTGAAGGCATTGTACCCTACAACAACATAACTTAATTATCATTTGATTCAACCTGGCACCAGGTCCATAAGTGCTCTGGTTAAGTTTATTTGAATTGACTATTTACTGGTAAATCTAGTTAACTGTTGAACTAGACCTTGCGGCTGGACAATGTTAGTGATAATTTCTAACCTGATTTACAAGTCGGTGAAGTTCAGGATCTAAGTTGGCAAGTCGATCAAATTTGGTTTAGTTTCTTTTAATTAGTAATTAGTATTGTAGTCAACTAGTACTTTAACAAGTTTGTTAGGTCATAAAGTTTAACAATCTCAATTGTATTAAATAGTTTTGGTTTTTAACCTATAAATACATAGCTAAGGTTTAAGGTTATGCATGAGTTGTAATAATGTATTTTGAGTTAAGTTTTTCTTTTTTTTTTTTTTTTTTTTTTTTTTTTTTTTTTTGTTATAATAAATCATTGGAAGTTAGTCAAGTACTTTTGTTTTTTATATCGATTGTAGACTTAGAAAATGCTTTAATATTTTCTATTTCTAATATCTCGTTTACTAATTACCTTACAAATTCAGGCTTCATAACCTGATTATTTTTGGTTTCATATTTTACCAACATTATTGACCCACATGAAAAGATCATATTAGCTCATAAGTTGACAAGTAAATTGAAACCAGACCCACCCATAAGTTAAGCTTTACATTGAAATTTTATTTTAGGGGGAAAAAATAAAATCTTAATATTTTAATTTACTCAATATTTTAGGAGGAATAAGAAAAAATAAATAGTTATAATAGTAATTTGTTAGTGTAGTCAAATATTTAAACATAATGCCAATTTTAAATTAAAGGCAAGCTTTCAAATCAAATTGTACTGTAATATTAAATAATGACTTTATTTAGGTGTGACGTGATGAGGGTTATAAAGAGTTCTTGTAATGGGTCGCTATAACTTTAATAAAAGAAAACTTTATATATATATATATATTCAAATGTATATATTAATATTTTCGGACACATAAAGTAGCTTGAATTGAAAAAAAGGATACGCACCAAAAGAAAATTGTTTTGCTGATCGTGATAAAGGGATAATCATGCAAGCTTTAACATATAATTAAAAATACGCCAATAGTATTCTTTATTTCAATTTAAACAATATTAAGAATTTTATAAACTTCTTTCTATATCTTAAACAAGATTAAGAAATTTTAATATACTAAATTAATTTAAAATATTTTTTCATATAAAATAAAAATCATGCTATTTTTTTTTTATAGTTATACTATCAAATCGTAAAAGCTAAAAACATCCACTTATCCCCAACATAATAAACTACCCTAAAGGCAAACATTGGACTTATGATGTGTAATTGATTGGATACACGTCTGATGCACGAAACCAGATCCAATCATCCAAATAAAATCATATTTTGCAATTTGCATACAAGTCTTAAAGATTTATGATAGGTTTGCTAAATATATCCCTTTTATTAAACGTATCTTCCCATGATGTTTGAATTTTTTTAAATCATATGCGTTCATATACGTACTTGTATATACGCCTATATACACTTGTATACGTCCATCTTGAACTTGCATATGTCCGTATATGACTTTTGTATGTCTTAAAGATGCATTGAAAAAGAATTAGGTGTGGTACATGTAGCAAAACCTTTAAAATTTGACGTACGTTAACTATTTAAGGTTTTGATCACCCTTAAAACACTGATAGCATTAAAATGAAAACATTTAAAAAAAATAAAAAATAAAAAAAAATATTATTAAATACAAAGAGTCCAAATATCGTGTGTTATTTTCTTTCTTGTTATTGCTTGGTTGCCATCATTTTTCACAATTATAAACTTATTATTTCTAGGGATCAAATAAATTTATGTCACATAAACCATGCAATATATCAATAGTTATGGCGTAAAATAAATCAACAAACCTGAATTTCAAGCACCAAATTATGGCCTCTAAAAGCAAAAGCCACGATGCCAAGAGCATTTAGAACATCACAAACCCTAGCAACTCCGGACCCCTTCGGTTGCTCATACGATACACCCTCAGGTCGACCTTCAATCACCGACACCACCCATATGATGGTGCAATACGAGACTGATGCAATTGCCCCGATTAATGAAACTCCAGCAATGGAGTTCAAGTTTGGCAGTTGTGATAACACAACTGCTATACATGTGAAAACCAGGTACCACTCGATCATTGATAATGGGGTGTCGTTTTTATCCTCCCATGTGTTCCCCATGATGGTGTTGAAAAGAAGTTTCATAGTTGCTCCTCCGATCATGATTAGGGTTATGCATGTCCCGCTCGATAGGTAAATTGTTGGTATTAATGTCATTAACTTCCCTAATTTCTCACCTGGATCATACAATATATATAAAACTATCATAAAATAACAGAACTCGGTAGAGTAACTGAAAAAATCTAATCAAATCATATCTTTTGGTTACAGTAAAGAAAACGACAGTAAACTATAAGTAATATATTTTATGTGACAATATTATCATGTTATTATTTTCTTTGGTGTGAGTATGAGTTTTTTTAAGAAGTTAAACTTTTTAAAAGAAGCATTACCGAAAGTAGCCATGGAAAGCCAAAGGTATCTGCTGTATCGAGCACCAGAAGATGATTCATGGAGTTGAACAAGAAGCCAAAGTGTGTACATTTGCCACACAAAAAATGTAGACAAACTTATTATCCCCCAAATCCTGCAAATTAATTCATAACACAAATTTAATTGATGATAATTTTATCTTATTTTTTTTAACAAATTCATAACTGCAATTTAGAATTTTTTTTCTCTCATCTTTTTTATATTTGCGAAAGTTTTGTCACCAAACGGAAACATTCGCAAGTTTTAAGAACATTTTACGACCAGAATTTAATTAATTCTAATTTGCGAACGACAATTAATTTAACTTTATTAAGTAAATTGTAAAACTAGCAAATTTCACTACTGTTTCCAAAACTGAAATTTAAATTTCTTTTTATTTCATAAATTGGGGACGGGTTTGTGACGTACAGTAAAATGTAAAAATTTTAATTTATTATTTTTAACTTCTTCCACCTTTTTGCCACCAAAACGGAACGTTAGTAAATTTCACGACCATTTTACAATTTTTTTTGTTTCGGTCGTAATTCGGTCGCTAAATTAGCTACACATTTTTTCGGTCGCAAATACCCAGTTGTGTAAACCACTAAGAAGTTTCAATTACTTAAAAAGATGAGTCTCAAAAACTTAAAAAATTGCACTAACCAGCCAAGTGCAGTGAAGGCAAGGGGAAGAACAAGAGCTTGAATTCCGATTCCGGAGCTAAGCGTATGGAATGCTGCATAAACCGCGTTTCCATTCCTCGATTCGGTGATGGGAAGCCATTCATCTTGTGGGTTTAGCTTGGTGAACTCTAGGTACTCTTGCATGCTAGCCATGGCCTTCTTCATGGGGCTAGCCAAGGGTGTCATCACGCGTGTGACAAACGGGCTCTTCGGGGTCATTGGAATGGAATTGGCTGGAGAAGGTGATTGGAATTGAGATGATGGTTGAATGGAGATCATTGTGTGACTAGGAGTTGTTTTGTTTGTGTTAAGATCAGCCATCTGAGTCGACTCGGATTAATATTATTGATGAACTCGGATGAATGTTTTTTCTTCAACTTATAAGTTATAATTGAAGATTCAAACTTGTGATCTTTGGATGTTGCAAATATGTTTTTCTCCTTCACACAAGTACACACGTTGTATGGAGTAGTAGAACTTGTGGAAGGATCTTGCTATTTATAGAGGGGAAAGAGAATACTTTTTATTTTCTTGGTGTGTAAATAATAATAGGCTTCAATTTGCAAATGTTTTAACTCGTAAAAAAGTTGTTTTGACGTTTGTTGTACCTAAATAATGATTTAATAAAAACGATCTCTTTTGATTATATGTATCTACTTTATTTCTTGCGTATATCGTGCATCAGCTTTAAGTTTCCTTATAATTTATTTTAGAGTTAAATTTGATTTTGTTCATTGATAAAAATAATTATTTAAAAAAAAATTATAAATAACAATTTCAGTCAAAAAATTTCGATCAGTTTTTCAACTTGAATCTAAAATATATAAAAATTTTGAATTGAATTTAAAACAAGTGATAAAAATTTTGAACTGAAATTAAAACAATAGATAAAAATTATGGACTGAAATTAATAAATTTAATTTTTTAGAAGAAATTGATTATTTTTATCAAAAATTCGAGAACAAAATTGAAATTACCTTTTTATTTACGTAGTAATGTAAGACGCAGCTACAATAACACAATATCTATTTTTTCTTGTATTTGCTCATATTGATTAATTTTTTCTTTTGATTTACCTATCGAATACATTTTAGTCTTTCATTTCCTATTATTCAAGAACAATGCAAGGAACGAAATACACCCAAACGATAGCCTCATACATGATTTTCGTATGAAATTGTTTATTGAATTGAAATTCCATAGTTTTCGTATGAAATTGTTTATTGAATTGAAATTCCTAATAAATAATGAAGTTGAGAATAAGTTAAAATCAAATAAGTTAATCGAATCCTTAGTCGATATAATAATTATAGACAAAGGTATATGAATACACCATGGATTATCGATTTCTATTTTTATCATGTTACACTTTCACCGTCTAATAAATAAAGATATTGATGATTAGTAATTATTGTGTTGACTCTGTATTTGTAGTTGAAGGATATGTTGTTTCCGTATTGTCAAAACAACATTCCTAACTTTTCATTTTCATCATAAAATAAATATTTAATTAATACACTATTGCACCATTTTAATCTTTGCCAACAACATCATTTTAACATGTTGATAACAGTTGAATATCATCATCTTAGGTTAAGTTAAAAACATTTGCATGTGGTTTTAATCTTGATGATGCAGTGTCACATGTTAACAATAAAAATAAAATCTTGGTATAATAATAAGGCTAGTTTCTATTACATGTTTTTGTCATAAATGAAAAAATTGTTAGAAAAGACCTAAGCTAATTAGCACTACTATGTGTTTCTATCATCCTATTTTATAAAGGTATATACCTTAAGTAAAGTGATTATATCCGATTTCCACTAAGATCTTCCTCTATAATAAAAACATGCAGTACAACCCAACATTTCGTGCTACCAATGTTGCATTACAAATTTTACATGAACACTATATTATTATGGTCCGAATATCATTTGAACCTTTTCAACTTACAATAAGATGAGGACGTGTGACCACAAACTTTTCAATGTATTGTTCACAAAGTATATGTCAGAAGAAATGATTGTGGAAGATAAAATTTTTTCTGAAGAATACGTTATTATATATATGATCCATGCGTAATATCATGAAAAATGAATACAAATTTTTTGCTGCTACTTAGTATCGGTAATAGGTTTGAAAGAGTATCTACAAAAATGAAAACTTTAAATATCCATACCCTTGTCAAAGGAAGAAACCATGCCATATATGTTTGGAATAGATTCTATTTTAAGAGAGTTGAATAAGCACTATCTCTTTGGAAAGTTCTATACATTTTCCCTTTCTCAACTCATTTCTTTAGACAAAGACTTCATTTTTTTCTCTTTTCCGGATGATAAATATTTCCCTGAACGTGAAGTGTGAATCAAACCTATGTTTGAATTGAAATTGAGATACTGATCCAAGTTCTTTCCGTCTGAATCAGATAGATTCATATATAAAAGAGGTTGAAAATAAGTTCTTTCAAAATTGACTATTTGAACATGAAGTGTGAATCAAACCCATGTCTGGGATTGTGTAAATATCTCTACGAACGAATGGATTGGATCGACTTGGAAAATGAAAAGATTTGCACAAAGTTATACATTTCGTCACCACTTTGTGGAAAAGACTTAGGGTTTAGCGATAGAAGTGTTATCTATGTATGTTAAGAATGCAGTAACAAAAAGGGACATGGGGGTCAAGCGATAGAGTTGTGACTTTAGTAATAAAATAGGTGATAGAAAAACTGTAACATGAAGGTTTAATTGTGGTTATCATGAGATATAATTTATCTTTATGTGAAAAGTGTAATTTTTGGTTGAGTAGAGTACGCTACTATCACATAAGTTGTCACCAACCATGCACTCCTCATATAGTAAATAAAATTCGTTGCATATAAGCATCATGCAATATGTAAGTAATTTTAGAGGGTTAGACGATACAACCCTCCTAACAAGAATCTAAAAATAATTAAATTGGTAATGTCATGAGTTTGCACTTTAAATATCGTATTTCCATTTCAACCAAATTCCTAACATATGTCGCAACCTTGAAGTTGCCTTGAATAAGAGCAAAATCTATTAAAACTATAGTTTAGCAAGCAAAATATAATTCTATTAATCTCACACCAGAAAGCATTATGAGATTTACCATTAATAACTTCTATCTCACATAAATAATTGATCTAGATATTACAGACATGTCACAAACAACAACTAGACTTACTATATCAAATACATTTTATATTGATTAAGTGGATTTCATGTTGGACTACCCTTTTCAATTATATTCACCGATACATTATGATCTCGCTATATGTGTGTGGATATGCACACAGATACACAATGTGTGTGTTTAAATGAGTGTTTTAACGAGATTTATACTAATGTTAATTTTTATTATATGCGAGAGCATTTAATGGTTTCGTCGTAAAATACAAACTTAAATAGACTGTAAAGTCTTGTGTTATCATTTTCGTTTCCAAAAGTAACTTACGTGCACGTATATATTAGCTTCAAATAACATTTAGTTATAACAAATTAATAACCATTTAGTTAAAATAAAATCAGAAAATTGTCTTTTTTCTATTTGTTTTCTTAAACAAAAACATGGTTATAGAAAAAGTAAAATTAATAATGGGAATGGTGGGGGTGTTGGACGGGCTATAAAGTAGTAGCCTTTTGACTGAATTGTGGCTGCAGCCTTATGTTTGGTTACTTTTTTTCTTTGTCAGTTTCCATCACCTATGAAAGTTCTGTATCTTTTCTCTTATTCTAATTCATCATCTTGTAGAAGATTAGCATATATTAGTACTATAGAAAACAATTATCAACATGACTTATAAATTAGAGTTAAATTCGATTTTACTCCCTGAGATTTGATGAAAATAACTATTTTTCTCCAAAAGATTAAAAATATCAATTTACCTCCAAAGATTTCATAGTTGTTTCAATTCAATCCAAAAAACTCCTAAGTTGTTTCAACTTGAATACAAAAAATGAAATTTTTGGACTGAAATTGATACAAATGATAAAACTTTTGGATTGAAATTGATGTTTTGAAACTTTTGAATGAAAATAGTTACTTTTGTCAAAACTTAAGGAGTAAAACTGAAATTAACTCTATAAACTATGTGAAAGCACACAAATTGTACTAGTAGTTAATGCATTGTCATTCATCAAGTCACTTTTATTAATTCACAATATATCCTTTTAACTTTAATTAAATTTAAAATATATATATACACACACACACCTTATACAATTTTTTTCCAACATGCTTTTCACATATGACATACTTACACTTCTTCTGTTTTATTATTTTTCTCTTATAACTATTAATATATGATGTTTTATTAGATTTTAAATATATAGCTGTAATATATTTATTTTTATCTATGTTTTTATGTAAATTTTATTAAAAATTGAATTGTGTATAGTAATGTACAAGTAATCGAAATACAAACTTATAAACCATTAAAGTTATTTCAATGTTTTTTTTACAGAATTCATCATTTTATAACTTTTGAAATATGATTTTTATACATTTTCGAATTTGCCGCTGATCAATACTTATTTTTATAAACTTTTTTTATAATACCATGAATAGTAATGTATATAAATTTAATAAAACAAAGATACAAGTCAAAAGTAATTCAAGTTCATTTTTCTAACTTTAAATTTAAATATGATTTTTTTGCAATTCTAAATATGTAATTGCTACTTGTTTATTTTTATTTATGTTTCAATGTAATTTTATTAAAACTTATGTTGTATGCTTATGTTAATCTACGTTATGATATGTATTTATTTGAAATTGTACAGTAAGTCATCAAAGCAACTTTATAGTTTCGTTAGCTGTTTCCCTTCTCATATATAGAATTCCGAATATACCTATGCGACTTGCTTGTTGTTGCATACTTTTTGACATGAATATTATTCAAAATCAACCCTTAAATTTCCTGTTGCGTCAACACTTGTGGCAACGTTGCAGATAACATCGAGTTTTTTGAATAAAAATAATCTTTTTTTCCTTTTAACAAATTACTTGTTGCTTAATTAATTAATAAGATATTGACTATTTCATTTGGGTTTTATTATTGTTTTAATTCTATTAAATTATGCTTTTGAAGTTTAATATTTTTTGAAAGAAAACCACGATTATCAGAAAGTAATCAAAACGTTCTATTCGTGCTTCTATTTATAATAACCTTGTTACTGATCAGTATCATTTTATTTTAAATATTTTCTTTAGCAATAGCAAAAACATTATTCAAAATAAACACCCAAAAATGGGGAGAAGCTACAATGAAACTTCTCTAAAGTATTTGGACAGAAGAGCAGACACCCAAAACAAGAACGCATGCAAGTTTGCTGACCGTAAGTCACATTAAAAAAGATTTTTAGTCGAAAATCAACGGAAAAATAATATGAAGACTTTGTAACAGATGGGTTTCTAACTTATATTATTTTAAATATCTCTTATAATTAAATTAAGCATTCTTGAAAGTTAATTGTTTTAGATAAAAAAAAGTCAAACAAAACAATTAAACTCCGTGTATTAGTTATAAATAACATACCCTTTACCCTCGCACCACAGCTGGTTTTGGAAATGTAGATAGAAAAGACGTCTTTGGTAGCAAAGAGAACCTTATGTTGTGATATATATATAAACATTGAGGAATACGAAGAAAAATTTAGAAAGTATTTGAGTAATTGGTAATATACGTAAAGCTAACATTATAAAAGATCGAATCCAGAAAAAAATAAGCTAAAAAAATAGTCAAGGTTAGTGGGGAAAAAAAGGAAGAAAACGAAAATGACAAGGCTCAAAATCTCGACAAGAGTTTTGACGATAAAACACCTTGACCAACTCATCTACTTTTGGCTTTGTTAGCATTACTAAAACTATATACTATCAATTAATATACATGTGTTGATAAAAATACAATACTGTTAGCCCAAGGTGCTTTTTACTGAGAGTACTAATGATAGCACAATCGCCATTGCCATATCAATACATAAAATATAAATTAGAAGTTAACATTGTTGAGTTAGCAACTGCTTGACACAACAATACTTTGCTTTTACTTTGTTCTCAAGAGGCTCCTTCACCTCGAATATATAATTATACATTGAGTACATGCTAGCAACACAATACACTCAGGGGGCGTTTGGTTGTAAGGAATGGAATGAAATGAAATGGAATGTAATTGAGAAACTAGTATAATTTTCAAGTAAAATTGTGTTTGAGTGAGCCATTAAAAGTAAACCCAAGGGAATGTTTCACCTCAAATTTCCTTAGTTGTGGGATTTCAAAATCCTTCCACCTAGAGAGTGAATTTGAAATCCCACAACCAAGGGAATTTGAGGTGAAACATTCCCGTGGGTTTTACATTTCATTACCCACTTAAACATAATTTTGCTTGAAAATTATACTACTTTCTCAATTTCATTCCATTCCATTCCTTCAAACCAAACGCCCCCTGAGTACATTCTTTAAAGATCCTAGTACTAATTATTATTATAAGTTTAAATCATGAAGATAGTGATTTTAAAACCAGAGTAAGCGTATAATGTGTCTTTGACGTTAAAAAAGAAGTAAGCTTAACAATAATAAAAGGTAGTGAAGTAAATTATTTAAACCATTATTGTAAGAAAATAAATGATTTAGAATGAACGTAGATTGCGATAGTTTCACATTAGCCTTACAATGTTTAGAATGCATAAAATTTTGTTCATGACACCACAAATTCCAAGCACAATCATGGCACCACAAAATTCCATATTTCTTATCTATATCCCCACTTTGTTCTCAAGAGGAGTACGTGTTAATTTCTCGTCACTCTCATAATTCAATTTCTTTCTTTCCTTTTTTTATCAATTTTTCTATGTTTTCATGCCATCCCAAAACAATTTATCAATCATGGAAGTGCCAGTCTTTGTCATCCTTTTCACCCCACAACTATTTTCGAACAAAAAGATGTAAAATTAATGAAAGTTTAAAAATAAAATATCATTAATTACGAGTCAATTACAATACTAAAGAAAATTGCATTTTATTAATAAAAAAATAACATGTCCAAATAATAAAAATTACACTTCACTCTCAAGCCTAACATTGTGTTAATTATTCCTTTGCATTGTAATACGACGTTCCGATAAAAGGCTAATGGGATTGATCAAAGATGTGTAAATTCTTCTCCTTTGCTTTCTGTGCAAGTGCTACTAACTTACTAAGCTCCATTATTCGTAATATCTCCAACTTGATTCTTTAGCCTTGCTTGATTTCGCTTCATATCTTCGAGATCCATTTTGTTAATATGAGCGTCTTCTGTAAATTCAAAATTTATCTTTTTGTAGTTGTTCTTCGCTTTCCTCGTGAGAAAATGTTTGTTTTCGATTGACCGTAATGATGTTGGCTCATCTTCTTGTTGTATAAGACAGAAACCACTAATTATTAATTATTTGTTTTTGGATTTAGAAGGAAAAAAAAAAAAAAAAAAAAAAAACTCGTTGAAGTTAGATATCAAAAAAAGTTTAACAAAACAATTTTTAGAGAAAATTGCATAAATAGTCCCTATGGTTTAACCAAATTGCATGTTTAGTCTCCAAACTTTAAAAAATTACAAAGATAGTTCAAACTTTTATGTAATCATTGCATGTTTGGTCCCTAGCACTAAATTAATTTATTTTTTTATGTATTTTATAAAATTTAAACTAACTTTTAAATTTAATTTCAGGGACCAAAAGTGCAATGCCCACATAAAAATTTAGACTAACTTTGCACTTTTGTAAAATTTGGGGATCAAATTTGCAATGACTACATAAAATTTGGACTAACTTTACAATTTTTAAAATCTGTGACCAATCATACAATCTGTTCAAACTAGAGGGACCATTTATATAATTTTCTTCTATATAAAGAAAACCTTGATAAAGAAACGGTGCACGGTGCGTCATAGGATGTTTGTAGTGGGCTTTCTTTTGGTGACATCAGCAAATTACCTTCGTATTACGTCATTGTCATATTTGTTTATCTAGTTTTTACACTCATTTACCTTTTGCAGCTAGGGAACACCGCCCCTATCATTGTGCTACCTATGCAGCGTGGGTAGCAAGGAGGTGTGATTTTCAATTTAGTGATTTCTTTTTGTAATATTAGTAATAGATTTTTTATATTAATAAGTTTTTGTTTTGTATATTAGTTACTTTTAATTTTAAAAAGGTTAAGGGATGTGAAGTATGGGTGTTTAAATTGAATATCCGAATTTTTAAATATATAAATATTTTAAATAGTAGATTTTAATATCCAAACTTGAATCCTGAATTTCAAATATCCTACCCCCAAATACAAAAGTTTAGATATTCGAATTGGATATCTAAAATTTTAGATTGAATTTTAGAAAATATGTATCATTTAATATTTTGGATATCTAATTATTATATAATGTAATTTTGCAATGCAAATGAACAGTATTGTGAGGGTGATTTGGGTATTTCACTGGGCGTGAGCTACAACACTTCTTTTTTAAATGGTTCTTCTCTGTTGCCTCCTGTTTTCTACTGCCTTTGTATTGCTTCCAGTCACCTTCGCTTGTCTCCAGCATTTCGGCTGGTTGTTGGGTGCCTCCAACTATGCTTTATGTTTTGTGATCTCACAATCAGCTACTGTTTGTGCCAAACGCTGTCATGATATGACGTTTCATTTGGGGTTTTTTTGTTTAAGCGACAAGAGTGGGGCTTATGTCAGCCACCATCGCCCGACTCCGGTGCGTTTGCTGATTGTTGCGTGCATTGGGGTTTACTCCCCATCTGCTGCTTAGACCGCCATCGTGTTCCGCCATGCTTCGGCCTCTTGCTAGATGGTGGCGTGCCTTTGTTTAACGTCGCCTCCAACAAGTCGGTTGGCCGGTCAAAGAGCACATAGTTGGTGGTTACACCCACCGCCGCCAACGGGTATTCTATTCTGGTTCAAAACCCTAAGTCGATGCTGGGAATCAATGACGATGCGGTTCGTTTCATCTGAGATCTTATGTCGATGATGATGGGGTTAGCCTTCTATAAGACAAGATGGCACAATGATGGTCATGATTATGTGTTACCTAGGGTCGGTATGTTCGGTTGATGATGATGATGACACAACCATCTGAGACCACTCATAATGTGTGTGAACATTCTTGTTTTCGTTACACTGTTGACACTATTTTACGGTTTCGGTTGATGTAAGATTTTGTTTGATCATTGTCTTCTTTGTTGGTTGAGTCGAAATATGCCAGTTTCGATTATGTTTGCATGTGTGTGGTTTTTGTTTATTGACTTTGGTTTGTGCTCCTTGGCATAATTTAATGGATACATCGGGTTAGTTTGTAGTAGAAAGCGTGTTGGATAAGATGGTATCAAAATGATTTGAGGTTGCTTATGGTGGCTTTCCATTTTCAAATGTAATTCACATCATGGAGTATTAATTTTGATTCTATTTGGTATGTCCCTGTCTGCCGCAGTGGTTACACGGATCTAGCGGTGATCTATGCCGATTGACGGTGTTGTTCATGTTGTTGGCCCTCTGTCACATTATGGTCATCGCTATCATTATTGTTTTATTCTGATGTGGGTGCATGCTAATGAATTGATGTTCATTAGAGACTTTTTGTTGTTTTTTGATTGCGTGACTATGATTTGAGTGTCAACAACCGTTCGTTGTCATGGCTCCACAACCGTTTATGGTATGCAACCACAAGTGGACAACGGTTCTAAGCCTCCTTTGTACTAAATTACAATTATTGCAGTCTGTTTGTTGTTTCGTTGTATGTCGGGCTATAATTGTGTTCCAAAGAAAATATCAGTTACCAAGGCGTGGCAACCAGTTGTGGTTTGCAGCCGTGACTAGACTGCGGTTCTGTGCCCACTGTTTTGTTTGTGACACATGTATGGCTATGATGATTTATCTGATCCATGGTCCGTCAACCACACGCGCAACGCGCGTAGACAAATTCAGCTAGTTTGTTTAAAAAAATAAAAAATATCCAGAAAAATTAAAAATTTTTAGCTAATATTTATTATTCATAGTTTTAGAAAAGTATTTTGGATAATTCTATCCCACATTCTTCAAAAACACCATCCGAATTTGAATCCAAAAATTTTGCAATTATTCGATTTTTTTATATTCTAAATTTAGAATTTTAAATAATTCAAGTCCGTTTTAAGATTCAGATCTTTTTGCAAAACCCTAATGTGAAGGATGTAAAAGATAATGACCATTTCTTTAGTTTAGAGGTATAAAAAGAAATTTACATAACACGAACTTGAAAGAGAGAGTTTCTTTTTGAGATGTGAGGGATGTGAAAACCCACACTTTCTCCTTAAGACCATGTTTGATACCCACGCTACGACTTACAAGGGGCTTATGTTGCATGATGTAGTTAAGCAAGAACGCCATGCCTATAGTGCAGAACCACCATGGTGATGCCGCCGCTACATGACCACCTCCAAGTACTTTATATTTTTTTTAAATCTTTCTAAACTCATTTAACATTTAATCTAGTTTTCCTCTAATAACATGTATATTATATACAATTTTTTAATCAGAACACACGGTTATTTTTTATTTTTCAACTTTGCAATACAAATTTTGTTGAAAACCGGTTTATATCCAATATAACTAAAATTTTGGTCTCCTAACATAAAAAAGATACCTTATCATGTGTAACACTCGGTTACTAATAAAATTTATATTTAAACGTAGCCTTTTGGATTATTATAAAATATATCATATATTAAATGTTGATTAACTATACAGATAGCCTTTCAGATTTGTACATTTTTCATGTTTGGTCTCTTCTTTCATGAAAGTAGAAAAGAGGGTCTGAAAAATACAAAAAATACACGCTAAAATTTCTTACACTAACAAAGGTTAAGTTATTCTAATAAGTACATGTGAAATTACTAAAATACCCCCAAATTAAATATATAAAAAACAATAGAAAGACCAAGTAATATTAAATATTAAATAAAACCTAACCTACTTCACTCTTCGATCGTCTTCTTCATCTTCATCACTTAACCTTTACCATCACCATGCTCCAACTCCACCATCTAAGAAATCAAACATCACCACCACCACCTCACCGCCACCGCCACCACCACCACCAGCCACTACCACCAGTCCATCACAACAGTCACAACCGTCACCAAAAAACCTTTTTTAGCGCTAGAAAAAAGAAATTGGCGATGGAGACTGTTGGTTTAAGATACAGTGATTTTCAAATCAAATCAATGGCATCTACGAAGGTGATGACAATAGTGACTTTCGGTTTCAAGGGGTTGCTGGGATGGTTGGTTACATGTTTTTCTGACCGTGGTAACCAAAAGGGGTGGGGTGTGATGGTGATGGAGAAGGTTGTCGGAATAGTCGTCAGACGGTGACCGTGGTGTTGTCGGACCATTCTCGAAAAGTAAGGGGTGGTTGTGGTAAGTGATTTAGTTTCGTTTTTATTTTACAATTATTTTCAGTTGATTTTATTTTAAAGATAAATGTACTTTGATCATTTCTCATATACTTAACTGATCAAGTTAATATTAGTGCTAGGGATCGTCGCATACAAAACATGTAAACTTCAGGCCGACATTTATACTTAAATGAGGACTAAACATGGAAAACGTGCAAAACTCTTAACTGTGCGTGTAATTAACTCTTTTTTTTAATGAACTTTTTAACGAAATATTATTTTTTACTTTTGTATTTTTATAAGGAAAATATCATATGTGTATATTTCTGTGTGTGTATAGTGGAGTGTTTAATGGGGAATACAAAAAAAAAAAAATAAAACTAGAAAATTAATCCTTGTCACGTATTTCAGCGTAAAAAAGAGGAAAAAAGTTTAAAAAAGGTCAAATTTCACAAATGAAATCGATATGTTTTACATAATTTTTTTTTTCATTTTACAAGTGAAATTAACGTGATTTTTTTTTGCTTTTTATTGATGGTGATAAAATAAAGTTTTTTTATTCCATATTTTTTGAATTTTTTTGGAATTAAAATGTGGCTAGGATTGGTTCTCTGGTCTATCTTTTTTTTAATGTTTCCTTTCAAACCCCTTTTCCCCCCATCTCTTTCTCTCTATCTCTCTCTCTCTCTATTTATATATATATCTTTTACTTTAATAAAAATATAACTATAGAGGACACGTGTTAATATCATAATTTTTTTATTAAAATTTTTCCGCTCACTCTTATTAAATTAGTACATCAATTACTAACAATATTAATTAATTTCTTTTTAGATTATAAATATTTTTTAAAAAGTTAAAATTTTTTATTAAGGTTATTTAAAAAAACTAATTACTATAAAATAGTAAATTTTTTAAACTAACTAAAAATTTTTGAAAATATAAAATATTTTAAAATTGGTGTTTTAAAAAGTAAAATTTACATAAACCAAATCAGTTAAAATTGAGAGTTATAATAAGGATATTATTACAAAAGACATGTTTTTAAAATGGTTTGTTTTGAAACAAAATACCTTTTTTAGAAAAAACAAAAAAAAATTAATATTATTGTTTTATTACTTATAATACTTACTCATATGTAATTTTAATTTTATATATATATATATATATATATATATATATATATATATATATATATATAGGGTAAGGAACGGTTGTTAACCCACATTTATTGCGATAACCCGTTAACACTAATGTAACATTCACTTACCTCATGATTATGTAATGCAACTAACTTTACGCCGCGTTACACCACTGATGTAATAATTTTCCCTCCATTTTTTAAAAAGTTTCACCATTTTTTTTAAAATGGTCTTAACTTTTTTGTATGATGTTATTTTTTATACAAATTGCACCATTAAATAGATCATTTTTATATCTTTAATTCAAGTATAGTCTTGCTAAATTTTTTTTAAAAAAATTTTAACGTTAATTGTGGACCACTAGTTTACCACTGTAACTCTAATTTACAGTGATGACGTGGCCTGCTGTGGACCACTAGTTTGGTTAACAGGTTATCGCAATAAATAAGGGTTAACATTCGTTCTCTATCCTATATATATATTGCTACAAATTTGCTTAATATCATATATATTCACATTAAATTTAAATATATTCAAATCAAATTTTAAATATCATACACATTCCTATAAAACTTTGTTAAATATTAAATACATCTTTACAAAACTTATCTAATATATCCATTAGAAATATTTTGTAGAGAACAGTAGTTTTACCCTTGATTTTTCAAAGCGTTAAAAGTCTTTTTACGCACTTTCATTCTCATCTTTTTTCTTCTTTTATTTCAACATTTGTTTTACCTTTTTTTTAGAATTTGCCTTTACAAACCACATCAAATTTATAAGTGACCAATTCCGGCATCATTTTTAGATGCGTTTTTTTTTTAGCGGTTCACAATATTTTTTCGATATAATTATTTATTAAAAGTTGTTATTTTTTAGAGCGATTTTTGTATTCATTTGGGGCGGTTCCCAAACCGCTTAAAGAATAGTGGTATTTTTTTGAGGCTCTCTTTTTAGGGGTCCAATAACCGCACTAAACTGCCATTTTCACCACCTCAAAAAACTGTGTACTAGTGAGAACTTAGCATGCCTCATTCGGTTATGATAGGCTTTTGTTCTGGTTGTTTGGTTTTACTAGTTGGACTAAGATCATAAAAAGCAATATTAAGATTTTTTTAAGATATATAAAAGTGTAATAGAAATAAAGAAGAGACAACGAGAAAAAGAGGATGCATGCGTTAATTTTTGTGAACATGTGGGGTGCGTTTAACGTTTAAGGTCAATCAATAGACTATGTGTTGTGGTGGGTGACTGACTTGAATGAGTGCTTTTGTGTATTTAAATATCAATGTGTAAACGCCACACTTGTAAAATTAATTGGTTTTTCTTTAATAGCTTGTGCTCGTCAACTATTTTTAAAATCTGGATACATGGTGATGTTAAATTTTTTTCTCTATACATTATGATAAATTTTATCGAAAACCAAGTTCTTTTTAAGATAAAGTATTTTTAATTTCCATAAACGGCTTTTTTACGTACTTTGTATCACTAACTTTTGTAACATATTTACGCACTTCGACTACCCAACGACGATGTAATCTAGATATCTTATTTTTTGTGCGTTGCGTAATATTTTACAACAATCAAAAAGTTATTCGACACATGGTGTCTAAACAACCAATAAAATTGAGGCTTTTGAAAGTTTGGGTCTGAATTATCGCCTAATCAACACACCCTCAACCCAAGACCGGTCATGACACAATTCAAACCCTCAACCTCCTAACAAGAAGAGAAACATCTTACTATAAAGTATCAAATAAAGATATCTCTTTAAAGACATGTAATTTATTGCCTATTAACCAACTCTTTAAAGTTTTATAAAATAAAGTTCATGATTAAAATTTAGCCAACCGTCGTTGAGTTTTACGTCACGTAAATCAAAATTAGGGTGCATGGACGCCTATAAAGTTTTTGTTTGTTTGACTGGCCCCATCGGCGGCTCCTCCTATTCTTTTTTTTATTTTCTTTCTATTATTTTTTATATGCCCGATTTTATAAAAAAAAAAAGTATTAAATAAAGTTATATGTATGTACCTTAATTGATTTTCCTCGTCATATTTCTTTTTTCAATTTGCTAAACAATTTGAAAGTAAATTATGGAGTAAGTTATACTTTTTTTTTTCCTTTTGTTATATCAATAATTAAAAAAGTTCACTAAAGTTTTTACTTATTTATTATGTCTTTTTTGTTAATTTGTCGTATGAAATTTATCGATTACTTACAAAGGGATCTCACGAAATCTGAAATAAAAAATATAATTTTTAACTGTCGTAGGAAATCATGTGCACCAAGATTACGGATGAACACAAAATCTCAAAAAGAAAGGAAAAGTTAAAATTTTAATTTGTTGAGCCGATAAAATTAATTTTTTTTGGCAGAAGTCCGACATATCCCACAAAATCCGAAGTGAATCTACTAGAAAACTACCCACACCATTTTGTGTAAAAGAATTATCAGAACTGGTAAATAGAAAAAATTCAATGGTTTAATTATCATATATATTATCGGCTTAGATTATAGATAAAACTGGTTTGTTTAATTTCAAGAACTCTTAAACTTTAAGGGCCTAAATTATTTGTTTTAATTGTGTATCACATATATTATCAGCATTATAGATAAAACTAGTTTCTTTAATTTGAAGGAGTCTTAAAATTTAAGGGTGTCAGTTATTTGTTTTAGTTGCGTGTAATATAGAAACGAGCCAACTAGAAGAATATGTGAATACGTAACTAATTGATCACGCACACCATTGATCTTTTGGCCTAATGGTTAAGGGAGAGGTGGGAGGCTTTGTCTCTCTTGGAGGTCCAAAGTTCAACCTTGATATTGTCGAATATTACTAACTTGGTGATACTACTACTAACTACTAACCAGCCGTTCAAAAAAAAAAAAAAAAAATTGGATCACGCACATGACCCGAGAAGGGATCAGAAATCATTTATATATCAATAATTCTCTCTCCCAGAAAAACTTGCCGGCGAGGGAAAAGTATAATCCCTCGCTCACGTGTCATCTCCTTCGCCCACGTGTCATGTTTTGTGGCATCACTCGCTGACTTCATAATCCCTCGCCCATATTTAGGAAAATACCCCCCCTCGCCAAAAATTAAAAAAAATTTAAATTAATTTTTAATAAAAAAATCCAAGTTTTTTTAATTATTTATTGTTTTTTAAATAATTAAAATTTTAAATTAATTTTATTTTTCTATATATAACACCATGTTTACCCTTAACAAATATCTTACATTCTTCTCAACCTTTTTCATAAAATTCTCTAAAACTTTATAAAATATTAGTGAATATCATACTATGCAGTGGTGGTAAATGACATTTTGTAAACGGTGTTGAAAAATATCTACCATTAAAAGGTAAATGTGTTAGACTTGTTCTTAGTTTATCTACTAATATAACGTTTGATAAATTAAAGGATATTATTTCTTCAAAACTGAAAATTCAAAGTTATATACGGTTATCGTATAAAATGTCTACCTATACTTATTTTATTGATATATCTGATGATAAAGATTTACTATATTTTATGAATGCTGTTTTTAATGGTCAACACGAAATTTTTACATTATTCGTCAATGAAGAATCCGGTGTTGGTAGTAGCTCTTCTGTCCACGAAAAAAAATTCAATTTTACAAACGACACTGAAAAGTTTATTTATAATTTAAACAATATTCCTGTGGATGACGAGAGTTATAGTGATGTTAAGCAAGAATGTGATTATGAAAACGAAAAAAATAAGGATTTTTATGAAAAAGAGCATACGCCTCTCTATTATTTCGAGTATAAAGTTCATGAAGATATATTTTTTTTCACAACCAGAGTCATTAGCGGATCCTACAAATAATCCACTCAAAAATACCAGCTCTGGGTTGTCAACGATTTCTGATGGTGATTGTTTCAACAACAAAGAAGAATTACAACTGAAATTGGGTACGATGTGTCTTACCGAATGTTTTGAGTATAAAGTGGTAAAATCATCAAAAAGTAGATTTGAGGCGTCATGTCGTAAAAATGGTTGCGATTGGTGTATCCGTGCGCATTGTTTTAAAAATATAAGTATATTTCAAGTTAGATATTTTAAATCAGTACATACTTGTTCAAAAACACAAACTTATCCCAATATTCGTCAAGCAAACAAAAAAGTTTTTGGTCATATCATTAAAGACCAATTAAAAGATAGCGGTCGAATTTACCAGGGTAAAGAAATTATGAATGATATTAAAGAGAGATTTAAAGATAGCATATCGTACGCTTAAGCTTGGCGTGGGAAGGCTTACGCGCTCGAACTTTTAAAAGGATCTCCAGAAGAATCGTTTTCACATCTTCTTATTTACTGCTACAACTTGAAGAAAACAAACCCGTGTACCATCACTGATATTGCTGTAGATGAAATGGGACGTTTTGAAATGTTATTTGTCGCGATCGGTGCAGCGGTAAGTAAATATTTAAGTATGGTTTTAATAATATTTTAATTATTTATTTATTTAGATTCGAAGTTTTGTGCAATCTTTATGGCCTTTAATTGTGATTGATGGAGCACATTTAAAGGTAAAGTTTTTAGACACCATGTTTTTGGCAGTAGGTATGGATGAAAACAATCAGATTTTACTAGTTGCATACCGTGTTGGTAAAACAGAGAGCGGAGAGTCATGGAAATCGTTTTATCAAAACTTAAAAATTGTATTGGTGATAATCCAAAGTTGGCAATCATTTCTGATAGAGCTGCCTCAATTGATATGGCAATCAAAACTGTGTTTCCACATGCATATCACAGGTTATGTTGTCGTCATTTGATGGTAAATCTGCGCTTAAAGTCAATGAAAGGAAAAAATTATGAGTCATTGTGGTGGCAGACCTACAATGCTTATAGAGTTTCTGATTTTGAAGAGAGATTTTATAGACTCACCGTTGTACTTTCACGCGTGCAAAATACTTTAGTCAATGTCAAGTTTGAAAAATGGGCAAGAGCACACTGTTCTAGAAGTCGTTATAATATCATGACGTCTAATGGCACTGGGTCTATCAATGCCTTGTCACGACATGCTAGAAAACTACCAATTATTGGGCTTGTTGAAACTTTTCGAGAATATCCACAAAAATGGTATTTTAATCGTAGACAGATTGCAGGAAATATTTTTAAATAAAAGTACCACATAATATTTTATGTTTTTTGTTAAAAATATTAACATATTAAATTTTGTAGGTGATTTGTCGCATAGTCTTACAAAATGGGCAGAAAATAAAAATAACAAGAAGAATTGCAAAAAGTGCAACATGGACAGTGACCGGAATCGATGATCACACATTTTAGGTTGCAGACGGAGGCAAAAAAGGTTTGGTTGATTTATGGAGCAGAACATGTAGTTGTAGACAATGGGAACTCTCTGGTTTACCTTGTGGTCATGCGATTGTTGTTTCAAGGTTTCTAAATATAACAGATTGTAGTCACTGGGCTTTAAACTGGTTTAGTAAAGATTTATATAAGGCTACATATGAGAAGTCAATAAATCCTTTACCATGCCACTAATTCATTTACTAAATCTAAAAGTTGACTGTTTAAAATTTTTTTTCTTTATAATCCCATAAAATCTTGTTGAACAAGTAATAATGAACAAACTTTTATTACGGTTGCATCATCTAACATGTGTAACCTGTTATCAAAAACTTCAATTAAATCATCTAACGTAGGTTTAATTATTCCATTTTTATGAAAAACGATATCGAGAAAATTTGTTCTTGTAGGAATAATTTGACGCGTCATATCACCAAATTTAAACCCGGTAATAATACAAAATTCCTTACACCCCAATTGGAGATTTTGTCCATTAATTGAAAAGTTGATATCGTTCTCCGGATTTTCGGTATAAACTTGTGTTTGTAATATCAAATGAATAAATGATGCAGTATTAGTAATGCATTCACATAATAACCATTTTGCAAAACATGTGCTGTTAAACATAACAAGTTGATTAGGATTATCTTTTAATTTAATATAAATTTGTTTTGCAACTTTTACATTACATCTATTAGTAATACTATTAGATGCATAAAAACCCTGTATAAAAATAATAAACAACTTTAATATAATAAAAACAATAAAAAACAAAAATAAAAGTTAAAGTAGAAAGTAATAAACAAAAACTAACCTCGTGCTCCATAACCATGATTTTTTCTAAAATCGGAAGATTCTTTTAACAATTTTTAAACAATTGTTTAAAGATTTGAACAGCTTGGGATTGATTAGGATTTTTTAAAGATTTATGGAGACCCACATGGTCCCCCAACAATCCTTTAAATACCCCTCGCACCCACACATTAATTTCTCGCATGGGTACACGAGTCCTCGTTGACGGGCGAGGGGGATGTCAAATCCCTTGCCTTGTAAACCCCCCCCCCCCACCCTCGCTCACTCAGGGAGACAACCATCACATCCCTCTCCTCGTAAACCCCCCCTCGCTGACTCGGCGAGAGAACCGTCACATCCCTCGCCTCGTAAACACCCCCCTCGCTGACTCGGCGAGACAACCATCACATCCCTCGCCTTGTAAACCCCCCCTCGCTGACTCGGCGAGAGAACCGTCACATCCCTCGCCTCGTAAACCCCCTCTCGCTGACTCGACGAGATCATAGTCACATCCCTCGCCTCGAAACCCGATCCCTCGCTTAATGTTTTTTTTATAGAACAAACTTATTTTACATGCGAGCAAGATAAAGCCACGTTGGCGAGGAAAAGTTTTGCCATGTGGGCGAGGGATCATGACTTTTCCTCGCCTTTGGCGAGGGTCAAAGTCAAATGGTCATTTTCGTATTAACACAAGTCAATAGTTGTTTTGTTAATTTACATCGGTCAAACGGTCACTTTGGTAATTTTCCCTTATAATTAACTGTATTAAACAAATGGTCAAAAATAAATTGGTGTAAGTCTATGAGAAATGAGAAGGTCAAACTGGCCGAATATTAACTTTATTTTTAATTTACTTTCCTCGAGTTTTTTAGCGACATATTTACGACTGAAAAAATATGGCCGTAAATATTGTGAGCGGTTTGCTATTGATATTTGTCAGTCACAAATTTATGGTTGGATTGGTTGTGGTCATCAATGCTGTGATATGTGTGCTTCGGTGGCAAATTAGTGGCTACATTTACGACCACTTTTGTTAATTGTAAAACTATAGTCATAAATGCATAATTTTCTAGTAGTATTAGTTCGTGAGTATCTTTACAAGATCACAAGGTTAAGGTAACACGAAGTGGGAACTGGCTTGGAAAATTATCCCCAACTCAATGTATATTGATTGGGCTTCACCGGTTGCTTTGGCCCCTCACCCAATTGTTATTCTAACTCTCGGCAACGATTAATTTATTGTTTGATTTAATAATAAATAATATAAATACTATAAATACCACCCAAACCTATAGCAACAAACTCAGCAACGGTCAGAAGCTTAGCAAACTGAACCTGCTAGTACTTCTACTAGAACTCCTGATGATGCTCCAGGAAGTTCTCAATTAGCTGGAAGGTCCATAGATTTTAATACATTACTTCCACTCTATAAACAATATGAACTTGTTGGAATCTTGAATTTATGACTCGTCAGGTTTCAAGGAGGAAATATAGAGATGCGTAAGTGTAATTTCACTACGATTTCCTTATCATTAGGTGACGTTCAAGACACCGTCTCATTGCCAAGAAGGTTTCTTTTTGTGCTTTAATAAATAAAAAAGAGCTATTTAATTTTTAAATTATTATTATTTATAACTATGTTAACTTTTAAAATATTGTTGTACTTATATTTATTTTTTAAGATACGTGCATAGAGATGATTGTGTAAAAGCTCATACTCGATTAGTGGCAAAATATTTTACAATTAACAAGCTAACATTCTTCATTTAGAAGTTTCGAAGAAGATTTCAAATGGACCAATGCCTATTTTTAATGATCGTTGGCCATTTGCAGATGAATTTTTCATACACATAAACCATTTCTGATGCGCGATGTCGTCAAAGTTTTAGTTCGCTACACAAGTGCACTTTTTCAATATGACTGCTAGCATATGGGGATGCACCTAGGGCCCTTGATGAATACATTGGCTGACCTAAGGCAAGAGGAGGGAGGCAACCACCCACCCTATAATTTTTTGTTAAATGTTCTATATACGTAAAAATTCTGCCCGCCCCCTATAAAATTTTGCAATTGCCCCCTTTAAAATTTTGAAAATAAAAAAAGGGCAAGATTTCTCTCAAACATATTGTCAGGGACGTAACTATAATGGGATCCAATTACCCTCCGACTGTCCGACGAACAATATTTACTCGCTGACTAGGGTCTATAACTAAGTAGATTTTTATTATTTTTGCCCTCAAATAATAAAGTAGTTCTATTGAGATAAAAAAAAGAGGAGCGATTGTAAAATTTATATCAAAATAAATGTTTATGACAATAAAACACACTAAATTTATATTGTTTCTAACATATGAGAGATTAAATGTTATATTTCATTGCTGACATTGTTTAAAAACATGTTAAACATTATTGCTATTAAAGCCTAATTAACACTCTGAACAATTTTGCATAAATTTCTATTAAAACTACTCAAATGAAAAGTCCGAGTTCCATCATTGACATTGTTATTTTTATGAGTATAGTTATATGGTTATAGTCATATACAGGGGAATGAACAGTTCTTAACCCACATTGTGATAATCCGTTAATACTATTGTAACGAACACTTACACTATAATTATGCAGGTTAACTAATATTTGTTCTCTATCCTATATATATATATATATATATATATATATATATATATAAATATATATATGAAAAGGTTCAAATGAGAACTATCTTTTATTGCAAGAACTTGTGAAAATCCATTAAGATCAATGAATATTAATAAATTTTTTAAAAATAATATTATTACACATTTAGAAGATTATGATATTTTATGTGTATGTGTAAACTCATAAGTGTAGAAAAGTTTATATTGGTGTAAGTTTTGCGAAAAAAAAAGCGTATATTTGAAACTATAAGTAAAACTTACACCAATGTAAACTTTTTTACATATATGAATTTACACATGTACACAAAATATCATAATCTTGTATATGTGCAATAATATTATTACAACAAAAAAAATTATGATTTAGATTTATCTTGATAGGTTTTTCGCAAGTTCTCGCAATAACGTAGGGTTCTCTTTTGAACCTTACACTATATATAGGGTAATATATATATATATATATATATATATATATATATATATATATATATATATATATATATATATATATATATATATATATATATATATATATATATATATATATATATATATATGCTAAGAATCAAATGTTAACCCTTTCTTATTGCGATAATCGTGTTAATTTTTGAAGATCAATCAAAATCATTATTTTTATTGTTGGAATAACATCATTGACATATACAATGTTATGTTTTTCACATATATGTGTAAACACACAAGTGGAAAAAAGTTACGACTGGTAAATATTTACAGATGTAAGTTTAAATTACATTAGTGTAAACTTTTTTACACTTATGAATTTACACATATACATAAAAAATATATTTTTTTATATGTGTAATGATATTATTCCAACATAAAAATAATGATTTTCATTAATGTGGGCGAGTTACAAAGTTCTTTTTTCGTGCGAAGTGTATGAAGTTTGGGGAGGAAAATATTACGCAAGAACAAGTAATAATCACCCAAGGCGAATTACACTAGCATGGTATTATTAAACAAAGATGAAATTATCACGCAAGAACACCTTCTTGCGTAACAATTCCACATTTGCGTAATAATTCTATCTCTATGTGATTAATTCGTATACTTGTGTTATAGTTCCACGCGTAACGTTCATTCTTAAGTGATAACTTCGTATGCTTCGTACGAGAAAAACACTTTATACCATAACATTTCTCTCTCTCTCTCTCTCTATATATATATATATATATATATATGTATATATATAGGGTAAAGAACAGTTGTTAACCCACCTTTATTGCGATAACATGTTAAAACTAATGTAACAAGCACCTACACCATAATTATGTAGTGTAACTAACATTACACCGCGTTACACTACTGATATAACAATTTTCCTTCTATTTTTTTAAAAAAGTTTCACCCTTTTCTTAAAACCGTCTTAACTTTTTTGTATGATGTTATTTTTTTTATACAAATTATAATATTAAATAGATCATTTTAATATCTTTAATTCAAGTATAGTCTTGCTATATTTTGTTTTTAAAAAATTGTAACGTTAATTGTGGACCACTAGTTTACCACTGTAACTCTAACTTACAGTGATGGCGTGGCCTGCTGTGGACAACTAGTTTGGTTAATGGTTTATCGCAATAAACAAAGGTTAACATTCGTTCTCTATCCTATATATATATATATATATATATATATATATATATATATAGGGGAGGAATCCCTTGAAAACCAAGTTATAAATGAAAACCATGAAAACTATGGGTTACATATATGTATTTACGTATTACAAAATGTACAACTAATAGTTACGTATATGTAGGGGTTATGCATATGTAAGTACGTGTTACCAAGTGTACAAATACGAGTTGCGTACATGTAACTCATACAAGGTACATATACATAAGTCGTTTCGTCATCATTGTCGTTACTTGGAGTTTAAACTAAAAAATATATAATGACATCAAAAAATAAGATTGAAGTTTAATCAATTATACTTTAAACAATTAAAAGGTTAAATCAATTATCAATTATCTGATTGGGTAGTGGTGGTTTTCACGATTTTTAATTATAAGCATGGTTTTCATTTGATCCCTCCCCCATATATATATATATATATATGAAATTGTTTAACGATTTTTTTCGCCAAAGAACCGGATCCGACCCGATTTGACCCAAACCAGATTGAACAAATATATTATATTATGATAGTCAAACTACCCTTAAAAATTTCCGCCCCCATGAAATTTATGAGTCCACCACTGGATGAATATTTGAATACGTTTGAGAGAACATCACGCAAATGCTTGCACCCCTGTGTTGTGGCGTTGTTACTCTGTATTCGAATGAATATCTTCGTAAAGCTATTTACAATGACGTACAACTTTTATATGCCACACTTGAGCCATAACATGGTTTTCCTAGAATGTTAGAGTTTAGATTGTACGCATTGGGCTTAAAGAGTTCTCTAACCTAACGGCGAGAGTAATATATGAGGGTGATCACAAGCAACCGACAATAATGCTTGAAGATGCGGTGTCTCTAGATTTATGGTTTTGGCATTTGTTTTTTGGGATGCTCAGAGCTAACAATAACATCAACATTCTCTACTAATCGTATTTATTCAATGATGTTATTAATGGAACCGCCCTAAAGTGTTGTTTTGTGGTAAATGGTATTGAATAGATTTGGGTATTATCTTGTCGATGAGATATACCTAAACTAGGAAGTCCTAGTTAAAACGTTGTCCTACCCACTTGAGAACAATTGTAAATGGCAAACGATTCAAAAGAGCACAAGAATAAGCTTTTGAGGCCCTAAAAGGTTTGTAACACATACTTCAACAACCTGCAAAACAACTACTTCCTTGAAGAATTAGCAAAATCATATACGTGTGTGTTATCCTACACAATATGATTTTTGGAGAGTGATGGCGCGACAATATCTACCGATTACATAGAAGATCCTCCAGACAATTAACCGATAGATCACGACATAGTTTCACGTTTACGATCACATACAATCGATGATAACCTTCAATCGGATCTTATCGAGCTTCTGGATCATTTGCATTAATCGAACCAAATGAACCACTAGTTTTGTTTTATTAATAAAATGTTGTCTTGTATTTTAATTTTTAAGTAGTTTTTTATTTATTATTATTTTTTATGTATTTATTTTAATTTTACTATAAAAATATGAAATATAAATGTAAAACTAAAATTTCAGTTAATCTGATAACATAGGGAAACACGGAAAAGTAGGATGAGATCCTATAAAATAAGAAAAATCTTGAAGAAATCTAAAGAAAAAAAACTAATATAACTCTTATGTATCACCCATCTCCCCACAACAAAGTTCATCATGAATAGATGGTAAAAAAAAGTTTCTTAATTTCTACAAAAGTCGCCATGTTGTGTATAAGATTTTAATATCTTTCTACTGGAATAAAAAATTAATTATGTTGGACACAGGGTACCATCACGTTTCATCTTACTAAAATTTTCCCGCTTCTCTGTTTAGTTAATATTATATTAACTAGCTTTAGTAAACCCGTGTATTACACGAGATTAACAAACAAAATATTAAATATAATAAAATTTTATTAAGTATAGAATGATATTTTAAGATAAAATATGATTAAAATTACGTATGAGTAATAACTATAAATAATAAACAAAATTATATCAACTTTTTAAACTTTTGCAAAACTTATTTTTCAAAAAAAAAAATTAAACATTTTGTTTCAAAACAAATTGTATTTGAAAATATCATTTTAAATTTTTTTTATTATAATATTCAATTTTAATTATTTTTGGTTTATAAAAAATTTACTTTTTAAAAACACTAATTTTAAAAAAGTTTGATGTTTTATTAAAATTTATTATTTTATAAAAATTTCTTATTTTATAAAAGTTTCTTTTTTAAGAAATAACATCAATAAAAAGAGTTTTTTATTAATTTATTAAAAACATATTTTTATTCTAAAAAAAGTTACGTAATTAAGGTAATTATTTAATAGGAGAGGGAAGCGGAAAAATTTTGTGAGGTAAAATGTGATGCTGACAAGTGACTTCCAAGTTACTTTTTTATTAGAGTATAAAGATAAAGATATAAAGATTACAAACAATATATTAAGAAATATTTCTTTTTAAAAATTATTAATATTTTTTCTAAGGAAATAAATATTTATATATTAAGAAACTTTTAAAACATCAAACCTTTTTAAAAACATTAAATATTCTAACATTGATGTTTTACGTAAAATTTTTATAAACAAAAATTAACTAAAATTAGGAGTTAAAATAAAAAATAATTTAAAAATTTTTATTTTTTAAAATGTTTGTTTTGAAACAAAGTTTTTAATTTTTATTTTGAAAAAAATAAATAAAAAAAGTTTAAAAACAATCATTAAAAAATTTAGGGTTATTGGATTTTAATAATGCCAAGTTTCATTTATTGGCCGAGATTAATCCAAACTCAGAAAATGTTTGCAGACACTTCCAACTTTGAATTTATTTTCATTCAACGATCTCTTACTAACTGAGAGTTAACCTTCGTTAGTTTTTTTGATGAAATGGGGCCAACATTTATTCATTTTTCAACTACGTCGCCGCTCAGTCTCTATCAAGTCTGTTTTTCGATGTCTAGCCTCCAACGTCACCTGAAATCTACCTCGAATAAGTTAAGTGGTTCAGATCAGAAGGTGAAGATTGATGGGTTTTAAGGGTGCAAAAGTTTCAGATTGACGGACCAGATGATTGATTTTAACTTTCTGCTTAGTGTTTTGGCCATATAAACAGTCCACGTTATCAAAAAACTAACGGTGTTAACTCTCAGTTAGTTAGGAATCGTTGAAAGAAAATAAACTTAAAGTTGGGAGTGTCTGTAAACATTTCCTGAGTTGAGATTAATCTCGTACAATAAATGAAAGTTGGGATTATTAAAATCCAATATTATTATTTTATTATTTATAGTCCTTACTTATATATAATTTTAATCATATTTTATCTTAAAATATCATTTTATAACTATTAAAATTTTATTATATTTAGTATTTTATTTATTCAACCCGTGTAACAAACGGCTTTACTAAATCTAGTTTATTCATATATTTGTACCTTTTTTATTTTTGGATAATTATAGGCTAAAATATATCATTATTTTTTTTCAATGTCATACCATACAAATAAAAATTTACCTTGCATATAATTTCTTTTAGAATAGAAAATAATTACACTATCGTTTTCATTTGTTTTTGCTTTTCATCATTTCGGAAGTTGGATATAGAAGGCATCCTTTTTGTGGGCATACCTTAGTTTATACGAAAGTTGTATGAAACCTTCTAGGAAATTACCGAAATTGGGTCGTCTTCTTTTTAATCTTTCCTTTTGAATTTTCAAATTAAAAACAAACCATTCATTTTTTTAATGAATTTTCAAATGAAAAACAAACCACTTTTTAATGAACAAAGCACGTAAGGAAGATAAATAAGTATATAAAGTTTGTTAGAAATATAATTTGAGCATTTAAAATGTAATTGTTTATTATTAAACTAGCTTTACTAAAGTTGTGTATTAAACGGGTTGAATAAATAAAATATTAAATAATATAAAATTTTATTAATTATAAAATGATGTTCAAATATAAGATACAATTGAAATTACATATGTATAAAGACCATAAGTGATAAACAATGTTATTAATTTTTTAAACTTTTGTTTTTAAATTTTTATTTGTTTTTCAATTTTTTTCAAAACAAACCATTTTAAAAAAATCATTTTTAAAATTTTCTTACTATAACTCCCAATTTTATATAGTTTTTGCTTATAAAATTTTTACTTTTTAAAAACACTAATTTTAAAATATTTTATATTTAGAAAGTTTGATGTTTTTGAAAAATTTAATTTTATAAAAATTTTCTTTAAAATAACATTAATAAAAAGATTTTCTACTTAATGTACTTAAATTATTATTTTTAATCTAAAAAAAATTAAATAAATTTATTGAAAATTAATGTAGTAATTAATAACAGAGAGAAGTAAAAAAACGTTTGCTTCTTGTGTAATATATAGTTTATTTCATTTAAATTATTGGGTTAAAAGCATATTTACCCTTCTAAAACTCTTTATTTACATATATTCCCAAGCAAAAATTTTAAATGCATACATCTCCTTACAAAACCTCATAATTGGCAAATTTACTCATTTTCATTAAAAATATTTTATGTAATGACTAATTTGTCTTGATATTTACTAAAACTTCATAATTGACAAATTACCCCTTACAAACCTTATAATTAGCAAATGTATTAAAAGCATATTCCCCCATCTAAAACTATTTAATGGCATATTTATCCATATGTAAATGTTTATTTAACTTTTTTTGAAGGGTAATATTATAATAACAATAAATTGGGTATATATGCAATTAAAGTTTTTGCTTGGGTATATATGCATTTAAGGATGTTTAGAAGGGTATATATGTAGTTAATCCTAAATTAGTCATTATATGGAAATGGATGATTTTTCAACAACATTCATTATATCTTACTACTCTAATAAAATAGTAAACACAGAGGATAAACGGCATCATCATAATCATCCTCATCAAGTTTTTTTTTTTTTTTTTTTTTTTTTTTTTTGTCTCTCTCTCTCTCCTATTAAATAATCATATTAATTATTAATATTATTTAATTCTTTTTTATATTAAAATAATTTTTAATAAATTAAGAGAAAGATCTTTTTATTAATGTTATTTCTAAAGAAATATTTTTTTATAAAATAAGAAAACTTCTTAAAACATCAAAATTTTTTAAAAATACGACACATTTAAAATTGGTGTTTTTTAAAAAGTTAAATTTTTTTTATAAAATAATTAAAATTAGGAGTTATAATAAGAAACTTTTTATAAATGATATTTTTAAAAATGTTCTTTTTAAAATGAAATATTTTATTCTATTTATAATAAAAAAGATTTCAATCATATCTTATATTAAAATATTAGTTCACTATTAACAAATTTTAATTCTATTTAATGTTTTATTTATTCGACCCGTGTAATACACGGGTTTACTAAAGCTATTTGGATATATATTAGGGTAGAGTTATAATAAAAAAGGTGTTTAATTTAAAAAGATTAAGAAGGATTATGGGCTTGACACATGTCATTTTATTGTTTTAAAAAAAATGGTATATTGGTCATTGTGTCAAATAAGCTAGTTTATTGTGTCTTATACATTGATTGTGTCACATATCACGCATTGTGTCATATATTTACATTACTTGTTACATGTATTAATTATTGTGTTTTACGTTTTAAATCATTTGTGTTATTTTTGTCATTGTTTATATATATTATATAAACTTGTTATATATCATTGTGTTTTACAATTAGAATTACACAATGATTTACTTTCATAAATGTATTATTATTAATATTTTTATTATTATTATTATTATTATTATTTATTATTATTATTATTATTATTATTATTATTATTATTATTATTTAATAAATTATATAAACTTGTTATCTATTATTGTGTTTTACAATTCGAAATACACAATGATGTTATTTCACCTATATATTGTTTAAAACTTATAGTATTCAAGATAACACAATCACGATCAAAAAACACAATGAGATATTGCGTTATTTTGTAATTGTTTTAGTGTGTTAGATTAATTAGTTGTTAATTCATTATCGTATTTTACATATTAGAGATAAAAAACAATGTTATTCCACCGTTTTAATTTTTTTTAATTCATCATTTTAGAAAAACACAATAGTATTTAAAAAAACACAATAACTGACAAAAAAACACAATAAACTGCATTAAAGACATAATGACGAAATATGAGCTTAAAAACATAAATTTTTTTCTTTTTATATAACAATACTGTATTCGTTTTAAAAATAAATAATGCTCGTTTTTATGGTGTAATTTAAATAAAAAAAAACAATATAGTACATAATATGCCACCTCAACCCGTGCCACATCACACCACACCACATCATAAAATTTGAAAGGGTCCTAATGTCATTTCATGCCACAACTATTATTTTAAAATAATAACTTCATAAAATTTATAAAAGTTACAAACTAAAATTAAAAACTATTCTGGGTGGTAGTATGAAGATGGTGGGTTTGATATGTGGGTATTGTTGGAGATGGTTGAGGCGGTTTGTACGGGTTGTAAAAACGATAGGTTGTATGTGATGGGGTAAACAGTTGCATAGAATGAGCCACTTCGCTAAGACCCACACGTACCGTCGGGTCTATGTTTTTTGGTGGTTTGGGTTCGGGATTTGGTGATTTTTTGTTGCCTTTCATTGTGTATAAAATTAGAAATGAGTAGAAGATATATTTGAGATTGATGTATAAAACTTGAGAGAATTAGTTTGTATTTATAGTGTTTGATTTAACAAAAAATAAAATAAAAATGAACTACCATTTTTTGTGGTTTTACACGGAGAGTACATGTTGGCGAATTGAGTCACATGTAGCATGAGGAGGGGAAGACGGAGGTGCTCCAGCCTGATGCTGCGACCTTCCAAGCCTAAGCGCATTAGCGCCACCTCCACATTGTACATTTCACCTTAGTCTTATTACACACATGTTGAATTACTTTAGATATATATGATCGAGTTGAAGTACTTTAAATATGATGAAATAAATGATGTTAATAAAGAATTACTTACACGTATAAATCAGAATTAATTCTATAAACTTCTTCTGCAATTAATATTTCCTTTTCCATATGGCTATATTATTTCTAAACTGAAGTTACTCAAATCTTTCCTCCATTAACTTAACAATTCATTTAACATGATTCTTTCTTTAAATTGAGTGCGACGATCTGATTAACTAATTTGTATAAAGGATGTTAATTTTGTTTCATCTTTTAGAAGTGTAATACATTTTATACGGCTTGTATTTTTAGTTAGTACTTTAATAAATTATATATTAAACCGTACATCATTTTTCGATTAACTAAATATGTTTCTGTAATTTTTACTTGTCAATATATGAAAAAATATTGGGATAAGGACTTTTTATCATTTATTTGTGATTTATTTAATGTTTCACAAATTATTTATTAATAAATTATTTAGGATTTTTGTTTAGTTTTCAGTCTTGACAAAGTGAGCAAATAATAAGTATTTTTGATAAAATTCCCTAAAACTCATTACGACTCTAATATGTGTGATTGCGTGCATTTACCATACATGTTTCATCATATATCCATGTGGTAAGATCTTAAGCAGATAAAAAGTGTTGAAACATTAAATAAATCACAAATAAAAGTTAGTTGAATTAGACCTACACAATTGGGACTGAATCATCGTAAATGCACATATTTGTTATAAAATAAAAGTTAGTTGTTCATTTGATTTTAATAACAACATTTAAATAAACTAAAATTACAAAAGATAATTAGCAACTTAGTACATGAAGCTATTGATTCTCATAATAAGTACAGACAAGCTTTTTATGCTTATATATATATATATTAGGTTCTTTGAAAGATTTCACATTAAAGGCAAATATATATTAATTTGTTTGTAAAAGGATCAGTTTTTTTACTTCTTTTAGGGTCTCCCCAATTAATTACCGCTAAACGTGTGGGTTGTAATCATTGGCGAACAACCGACCTCGCAGAATTTAGTTTTTTTATGTACCGTCTTTTAGCGGTTTTCGATCGACCCGTAATTTTTTTAATTTTGGATCCTATGAAAAAAATTAACGACCCATGAATCAAAATAACTATTTCTAAATTATAAACCAATAACATTTATATTAGAATAAACTTCACTTTGGCTCCTTATGGTTTATCTCAAATAATACTTTTCATTCAAATATTTTAAAATCTTGATTTTACTCCTTATGATTTTTAATTTGGCTCAATTAACTCCAACATATTAACTCCATTGATTTTTTATGTTAAAATCAAAGGCATTTGAGTCTTTTTATATATAAGGACTACTTTTGTAATTTATCCAAACTAATAAGGGGTATTTCATAAATTGTTAAGCTTGAATAGTTTAATAGCAATTCTTTTTCTTACACGAAACATTGCTAACCAACACCTGCAAACACCTACCCGCCAGTCATCCACCTCCATCGCACGTCATCTGCCTCCTCTGTTGGCTGCCCCCACCCCTATCTCTCTCTCTCTCTCTCACTCTCTCTCGCCATCCACTATCACAGATTAAGGCTTCGAAAGGTACGTGGTGGTGGTCAGTGACAGAACGAGGAAACTTTTCCTAGGGGGTCGCTAATTTTTGGTGACTTGGTTTGTATCGAAACAACAAAAAAATTTTCAGGTTATATTATATGACTAGGTCGGGTCGGGCTTAAAACTAAATGGTGCTTGTAGCTTGAATAAATTAGGGTTTGGTAGTCGAATGAAGCTTGCAAACCGCTGCTGATGGAGTTAGAGTCGGCCACCGCCTCGCCGGAATTGATGGCAGCAGAGGGCAGGGGCGGACAGATGGGCGATGGTCGAGAGGGAGGGGGCGTCTTTGAGCGATCGTAATGGCATAATGCAATGAGCGATGTGAAGGATTTGGGATTAGGGTTTTATGTGTATTAAAATTAAGGGTAAAAATTCACTTTTTACAAATTAAAAAGTGAAAAAAATAACAATTTGCAGCTTGCAAGTTTTGAACCCATGACCTCTTCCTCATTGCTACACACACAAACCAATGAACCAAGATCATATTTAAGTTATTATTTAAATATGAAAATACTAATGGGTTCACTTCCTAAAAAACTATGGGTTCACTCAAAATTTTGGTAATATACGATACACTAACGGCTCAAAAATCAATGGGGTCACTTGACCCCGTTGTCGTTAACGTGGATCCGCCCCTGGTGGTGGTGCGGTGGTGATGGTCTCGTGGATGTGGTCAACAACAATGGGTTTGTTATGAGTGTTCATCGGAGAAACCACGGTGGCCAGCCGTGGTGGTGGGTGATCGGCGGTGATGGTGGTCTAGTGGCTGTGGTCAAGTGGTTTGGTTGTGATGTCCATTGTGTGTGTATATTTATGTAAAATCAATTTAATAAAAGGATATAATATTTCATTATTGAGTTTGAATAAATTACACAACTAGTCCTAATACGTGAAAAGACTAAAAAGCCCTTACATTTTACTTGAAACAATCCACAATGAGCAAAAGTGAAGTTTACTCTTTATATTAAAAGGCGATTTTGGTTAAAATCAATAAGCCTCAAGTCTAATAATCCATTAGAGTAGTGTGAAGACGGGTAGGTCATATTGTTTCTTTGTTACTTGTTTAAAAGACATGGTGCAAATCAAACGTTTTAAAAAAATAAAAACTCGTAGACACTAAGTATAAAATGTAATTTTTATACCATTTTATAATGAAATCATGTTTTGTTACTTGTTTTATAATGTAGTTGTAGTTAATTTACGTGACCCGATTCGATTAAAAAGTTCATAAATCGACCTTGAAATACACTTGAGAATCGGAAAAACCCGACCTAGAGAAAAAAATTCCTAGGTCCGCCCCTAATTGTAATGTCTTTACGTTAATTCTCATGTTCTTTGATTACTTTTAAATTGAATATAGGTAAATATCTATTTAAAGTCGACGGAGAACTCTTCTATCATATGCACGCATGACTTAGACATATGGTAGGTATCATATGTGTTCCACATGAGTAAGATATAAAGACATTTGGTTGTCATGCCTTTAAGTCTACGTGTTAACTTTATAAGTTTGAGTCAACTAAAGATAAAAAAAGCTTTTGTCGAATTTCTATATCAGATAATTTCATGTTCCAATTCTTTGATTTATATCGTGTGTTGTCGGAGCTAGGCTTGCCTATCCGGCCCTCCAATTATGATGTTTTACGTAAAAGGAATATATAACTTGTATAATAACTTATATATAAATATAAATTAGAGTAAATTATCGTTTTTTTTTTCCGTGATTTGATAATATTTATCATTTTTATCCAAAATGTTTTTTTTTTTTTTTTTTTTTTTTTTTTTTTTTTTTTTTTTTTTTGCATTTGATTCCCAAGGTTTGAAAATATTATTATTTTCATCCAAAAATATTAGCTTTATTATTTTAAAATATTAATTATTCAAAGTTAAAAAATACTTATGTAAATTTTTTTATAAGCACAAAATTCTAATTTATTTTTACATGTTGCTGATAAAATATTATTCACGGAATTCATGTTTTTTGATGAAAATGATAACTTTTTTAAACTTTAAGGAGCCAAACAGTCAAAAAAAATTTTTTTAAATAAAAATAACAAATATAAACGAACCAAAAAAAGAAAAACGATAATTCATTCTATAAATTAATTTTATATAAATTAATTTTGCATCCTTCGTAGATATAATAATTAGCTTGTGGCAATTTATTTGACAATTCAATCGGATATGGAGACACCAATAAACGTCTTTTATGGTGATTTATTGTATATTTTTTAATTATGATTTGACTTTAAGTTTAAAAGTTACAATTGGTTTTATTGTGATTTGACCTTTGGTCTAAAAGTTCAAATTGTAATTAAGGTATATTTATTTTATATCTTATATACATAATAAAAAAAAGATTACCTTATGCCACATATTAATTTTTAAAGTAAACTAGCAATTCACCCGACTTGGTTTCATATTAATTCACGTCGAATCGTAAAGTAACACAAGTTTATACCTTTGAATGAAAACGTATTATACTTGAGCCGCCTTCTTTTCAAACAAAATTATATCGAAACGTATACCAAGTCAAAGCTTACATAAAAAAAGTAACTCGAATTTATATTGTTGAACAAAAACATATTATAATTGACATGTTTCTTTTCCAAACAAAATTATATCTAAACTTAGACCAAGTCAAAGCGTACATAAAGAGCACATAAATTACAATCATCCCGATTCACTTTCGCACTAAATTTACGTTTAAATGTAAAGTAGCTTTGATTTATACCATCGAATATAAAAGTTTTATATTTGACCTAACTCATTTTAAACAAAACTTGCATCAAAACATACATAAAAATATGCACAGACACGTTTTATATATGATCCAACTCGTACTTAAAAATACGAACGTAAGAAATTATGTTTTAAGTAAAAGTTGTACTTGGCTAAACTCTAAACTTTAAAAATATAAGGGGGTCAAAGTGATGACTCGTACCTAAAAATACGAACGTAAGAAATTAGATTTTTTAAGAAAAAATTCTACTGGGCTAAACACAAAATTTTTAAAATCATAAGGGGGTCAAAGAGACGTGTCAAAGTTAACAAGTAATTCAATAAACAGATTTTATAATTATTTAATAATAAATATTATACAAGTAATAAACAATTATTATTATTAATTAATTATTACTATTATCAAATTTTAATAAACAATTATTATTAATTTGAATTCAATTTAAATTCAATAAAAAAGTAATATTATTATTGTTCCTTCCTACCTTGATTACTATATGAGTAATATGGCAATTTCTCGTTATATTAAGCCCAATTTTCAAACTCTAAATTTTCTCTTTATTTGTTTTCGTTGAATAAAAAGGTTCTAAAATTTGAATTTACTTCATTATATAGCAAAACCAAGTAACTATCAAACAAATAAAGGAATTACTCAAATTATCTTTAATTTTAAACAGATCTTTAGACAAAATAATAAATATTTTATTTCAAAACAAACCGTATTAAAAAATATCATTTTAAAAAAAAAAATTTATTATAAATTTCAATTTTAATTATTTTTTGTTTATAAAAAATCAACTTTTTAAAAACACTAATTTTAAAAATGTTTGATGTTTTGTAAAAATTTCTTATTCTATAAAAATTATTTTTAAAAATAACATAGATCTTTTTTTGAATTTATTAAAAAACTATTTTTGTACTAAAAAAAGTTAAATAATATTATTGATAATTAAGGTAATTATTTGATAGGAGAGAGAATCGGGAAAATTTTGATGAGAATGAATGTGATGCCGACACGTGTCACCGCAAGATACTCTTTTATTATAGTAGAAAGATGTTATATATTATAGACTAGTTTTAGTAAATCCGTATATTACACGGGTCGAACAAATAAAATATTAAATATAATAAAAATTTATTGAGTATAAAACAAAATTCTATGATAAAATATAATTAAATTACGTAACTGTACGAACAATATATAATAAAACAATTATATCAATTTTTTAAACTTTTGTTTTATTCCAAAAAAATAAATATTTTGTTTCAAAAAACCATATAAAAATATCATTTTTTAAAAATTTTCTTATTATAATTTTCAATTTTAATTATTTTTGATTTATTAAAAATGTACTTTTTAAAAAAATTAATTTTAAAAAGTTTGATTTTTTGTAAACTTTTTTTATTTTATAAAAATTATTTTTTTAGAAATAACATTAATAAGAAGATGTTATTCTAAAATTATTAAAAAACTATTTTTATTCTAAATAAAGTTAAATAATATTATTGGTAATTAAGGTAATTATTTAATAGAAGAGAGAAGCGGAAAAATCTTGGTGAGGATGAATGCGGTGCTTCCACGTGTCACTTCAAGTTACTCTTTTATTAGAGTAGAAGGATGATTCTTTTAATTTAAATTTGGAAAATATTTTTAATTTAAAAACTAATTATATCAATGTATTTATGTCTATGTATACTAATAAATAAAAGTTTTTAAAGATACTTGTCATCTTAGAGCATCAATTTTTTTAATTTTACTGCCTAAACAAAATGCCCGAAAATGTATTCGCAACTATGTATGGAAATGATTTTAATTTAACATTTAAATTTAATAAGTCAAATATTCGCTTACTATGACATTAAATTATGGAACTTGGTTGGTATCACATGTATTATACGAATTGAATGAATAAAATATTAAATAATTAGTAATAAAAATTTATGAATTATAAAACCATGCTTGTAGATAAAATATAATTATAATTACGTACAAACTGCTACTTTATGTAAGTAAACAATAATGTATTTTTTTAAACTTTTGTTTTATAAAAAAAGTGTGGTTTTTAAATATATTGTTATAAGAAAGATATTTTTTTCTAAAAGGTTTATTGTATTATGTATTTTATTAAAGTGTTGTTTTTATAAAGTGTTTTTTGAATAAAAAATAGGTTTAATTTAATGGTATGAGTAATATTATTAGTATTTAATATTATTATTAACGATAGAGAAATAAAAAAATTAGTATGATGAGTCTTACAATAATGTCATGCTTATCTTAGTTTTTTTTTATTATAGATAGATAGATATGTAGATAGATAGCCTAGAAACTAACTTATTATACAAATTATAGTTAGTAATAAACACAAAGAGTTACAATATGATATTTTAATAAAAGATATGATTAAAATTATATATATGTAAATTGTAATAGTTCAATAAATAAAATAATTATACTATTTTTTAAATTTTCTTATCTTAATAGTTTTATTTTTAAACATTTGTTTTAAGATTTTTTTATATAAAATTATTTTTATAAAAATCCTGTTTATTAAAAATATTGGTTGTTTTTAGAAAATTTCACTTTTTATAATTTTCTAAAAAAACCGATTAAAAATATTTTGTTTCAAAAAGGTTTATTGTTTTATAAAATTTCATATTATATAAAATTTTTTATTATTATTTCTATTTTAATAAAAAGATGCAAATTTTAATTTCATTTAATAAAATTTATTTTTAAAAAGATAGTTTGATTTTAAAAAAATTTAATGGGAGAGAAAAATGCTGTTTAAAATAGTTTATTTAATAAGATAGTTTATTTATTAACCCATTACTTTACTATGCGTACAATTCATCTATTATTAATCAAATTTTCTAAAAAATAATATTAAATTATTTGAACAGTTTAAACAAAAAGGAACGAAAGTACCTTCTTCAAATAAATAAAATATACAAAAATTCTTTTCCTGGAAATAATTTTACAACATAACTTATTTGTTATACATTTTTTTGTGCTCCTATTTGGAAAACACGATTCATTGACATTAAAAGTGTGTGATAGAATAAAAAACGTACCGGCACTAATTTTCTGTTTTATTACCTTTACAATATGTTATGCAAAGAAAATGATCTTTATTTTTATAATTAATTTCCTTCTTTAACATTTATTTTTACTAATTACATTAGACAACTTTTATGTAGATGGTTTGTTTTACATTTGGTTCTTTAGTTTAATGGTTATTAGTTTGCATCGTTAAGTTATGTCATATGGTTATCACATGATGATAGATGTGTAAGAAAAACATTTGGTCTGCATAATCCAAAGATGAATGAAGGTATTAGGAAAATATGATTGGTGAAACTTGAAGACCGACGAGTAACACTTCAAACACATTATATATATTTTTATCATCATATTTTTAAAACTAATTTTATTTTGTATTATATGATATATATATATATATATATATATAAGTAAAAAATTAATATAAAAAAACTAGAATGCACGTCACACGAAGTAATTTAGATGCTTTCTATAATCATATGATTATGGAAATCATATGATATAATAAACTTTATAGAACTAGCATTCTAGTTTAACAAAAATATTTAAATAACTTCACATGGCTTGCAATCTGATTATTATGTCTTAAGCTTATTATTGATGCATAAATCATATGATACAATTAGATTTTATCTAACTAAGTTTAGAAAAAATTATGATAAGTAATATCTCAAATTTGTTTGAGGTTTTATTCATTAGTTTTAACGTTTTACTAATCATATTCTATAGTTAATTTAACAAGGTTTGCATTCTAATTTCTATATATTAATTTTATTATTGATATGTAAATCATATGAAACAGTAAATCTTTACAAAACAAGCCTTTAAAAATGATATAAAAAAATATAAAAGTTGTTTAAGGTTTTACTCGACGGTTTCAAAGTTTTACTTTTACTGATCATATTTCCCTAATATGTCGATTCCTTTCTGAATTATGTCGCCTAGATGGTTTTATGCACAACTACCTCATGTAATAATTATGTGATCTAGGTTAACAATGTAAACTAATGACTATTAGATAAAGACCAAAGATTAAACAAAATATATACATAAATGTTGTCTAGTATAATTAATAAAGATAAATGTTAAATGGTGAAATTAGTTACAAAGATAAATTTTAATTTTTGTAATTTACTCTTATATATTTTATTTTTATCCTACACTACTTAATGCTTTGTTTTCAACTTTTGTTTCTTTTGAATTTTAAAATGCATACAACTTTCTTATTTCTTATATACAACCATCCGAGGATATGCCTAAAAGGTTAAGTAGTTCATCCAGGCATCCACATCAACAATTTCTCACACCGATCATAATTCGAGTTTAACGAATTCAATGTTTAATACTTTATTTTTAATTTTCAAATTGATATTGTTTATATAACAAATTTAGTGATTGCTCTCTTTTATTAACCTTATATTCTTTTTTTGTAGGTGACCGCCCAAGAACTCTTTTATCTGAAATTTTAAATGGTATTAAAATGTCACCTTTGAAAATTTTAAGATATATATATGTCAAAACTTGACCACCAATGTTTCATAAGCGCATTAAACAAAAACTTTATTCATTAATTCAAATTAATTAGACGTGAAAATTAACTTTGTGTTGTTGATTAGACGTGAAAAGACAAATGAATGAAATACGATGGTGATTATGGTGGGTGGTGGTGGTGGTGGCGGCGTATTGATGAATACATAATAATGGCATATTACATTACATAATATTAATTTTGCAATTGGAATGAATAGTTTACTTAATTGAGTTCGTGGTTTGGCCACATAACTATGGTAAGTTGTGCATTTTACCCCTTCTGTGAGTTTTAAAGGGGAAGAATGGGGAGAAGCCCCATGTTATCTCATCCGATTCTTTTTTAGAGAGAGAAATGTCTCCCTTCTTTTCTATACCGCTGTTACGTTCCGCCTGTGCCCCCGTCGTGTTCTGCCCGCGCTACCACGTTGCGCCTGCAACGTCGCATTCCGCCTGCTATGTTGCGTTACGCCTCCACCGCAAACACCATGGAATATATCGTCGGTCGGTCGAGCGGCGGTCTTGGGTTTGTGTTTTCGGTTTTAACAGGCGGCGATGGTGGTGGCGCGTGTGGTATAGGTTGAGAGAAAAACGGTTCGTGGTATTTCTATGCCTTCGTTCTTTTCCAAAGAAACCCTAGCTCTGCCCTAGTGCTGGTGACGGTGGAGCGGAGGTGGTGGCCGCTCAGGCTTGGTCGTCGCTTCCTCGGCCGATGATCCATCTTTCTTTAATTGCATGCAGAGGAGGGTTTTCTTAAAGGGAGGGTTTCCTATCTCGCTTCTCGGACAGAGTATTTCTCTTTTGCACAACTAGATCTGATAGGGTTTGACGGAGGTCTTTGGCAGTGGTCGGAGACGATTGAGTCTCTCTGGGCCGCCTTTGGTGGCATCTATCTGGCAGTGATGTCGGGTGTTTGTAGAGTCGATGACTTTGGCCTCTTGCTCATTTGAGACTAACCCTTTACTTTTCTTATTTTGGAGGTTTTTGTTGTGCGTAACGTTGTTTAATCATTCAAGCTGATTGTTGCCTATTTGATGAAAATGTTTGTGCCGAAACTAATATTGAGTTGTAGATGTGATGTAGTTGGGTCGGTGATGATGAGCATAACTCATCTGAGACAAATTTATAATTCCTGATTTTGAGATCTCTGAATGTTTTGTTGTGTTTTGGGGTTGGCTGTGATGAGTTCAAGCTCTGGATTACAACATGATCTTGGCATGGAAGGGTCGGAGGACGGTCGGTATATACCGGCAACCCCCCTTGCAGCCATTGATTTATAATCATTTTTGAAACTCTGAGCCAAATTTTACATTAAAACTTTTGTTTTGTGAGGTTGAGGGTTTTTTTGTAAGTTGGTATGATCCCGTTCAGATGATGGTGGTGCTGAGAATGAATACATTCATGTTTATTTAAGACTCGGTTTAATCTGTTTATTCAACCCGCAAAGCGCGTTGGGGGTACAACCCTAGTTTGATAAAATAACCAAATTATATGCCCTCCTCTTTAGAATATTAAAAATATACGTGTCAACTCCATAATAGCTCTTAAATTTTTTTAAATTAAATATTTTTTAACTGTAACTTTACCCTTATATTTTTTTTATCGTTTTAATGATTTCTTTTTCCACAACGTATTTTATTGAAGGCAAAACAAACATAACTTAATCAACCATTTATTTTTCGAAATCTATTACATTTAATAAAACAAATTTTGCTAAGGACACATGATAATTAATGATAACCTTTCCAATTGAGTTTTTCCGCCTAAAACGTATTAAATTGTGATTGCATTTTTATTTTGGAAGCTATTTAAAAATAAAGAATGCATTTTTAAAAATGCATTTATTAATCATTTTAAAAAAACAATCAACGATTACCACAATTAACATTTCAAATAATTTTCATATTAAAATTTGATATAACTTAAATTTCATCGGGTTTCCATATTAAAATTTGATATCAATTAAAGTGTGTTGATTATACGTTAACTACTTAATGTTTAAATTGATTTAAAATTTTCATATGTGTTAAAAAAGTAATTGTTCGAAAACAATACCTTAGCGTAATAAAAAATACAAAATTATAATTCATTTAAATTAATACTAAAATTAAAATTAATATTTAAATTCAAAAAAAAATTATAATTACAATTATACAATAAATTATCATTCATTACAAACAATTTATGTCTTGAAATGGCAAATTATTTTAGAAACAAAATTCAATGATCTATGAACAAATGTATTAAAAAGTTGATACTACAGTAACCTTCGAATTTAGACATTACAAAAGAATTAGTATAAATATGATCAAAAGCATCTTTATATTTTTGAAAGAATATTTCATAAAGTGAGCTAGGGACTTAATAAAGTTATTATTTTTTCTATGCTCGTATTGTTTTATGAAATTGCTTCATAAAAAAATAAAACAAAAAAATTTACTTTTTTGAATGACCTTGACATGAAAAAAATATGAATATACGATCATGGTAATAGTAATTAAACATTAGAAAAATCAAATGTTCAAAAGCGAGATGAAACATATTTTATTGAGATGCTATTAACGGATGAGCAGATACACTTTAGTTTAATTCAATTATTTATTATATCTATTCTTAAAAGTTTCAATATTTAACTTTGCATTTAAAACACGTTTGGGTGCGCAAGAGGAAAACACGCTTGTGAAGATCTTATAGAAGTGTTCCCTCTTATTGCGTTTAGTGACAATGGTTTTGTTGCCGCGTAGGCTGCGCTGAAGGTAGACTCGAGCAAAATTGCTAAACATGAGTTAGCTTGCTTATAGGCTATGTTTGGGATTGCTTATTTTGATTAAAAAGGACTTTTGACAAAAAGGACTTATTAACTTATGACTTTTCAAAATGAGTTTTTAAAAAAGTGTTTCGATTAGCTTATAAACTAAAATGTTGTAAAATGACTAAAAAAGACATGATTTTAATAACGATAGGTGTTAATAGTAGATAGTAAAAAGGTATAATAGAAAATTTGATCAAATGGAGTTTGAAAAGTCAATAAATTACCCCATCCTTACTTCTCAAAACCTTCTTTTTACCCTATATGAAAAGTCAGTTTGAAAAGTACTTTTAGGTTTGCCAAATATTTTTTTTGACTTATTAACTTCAGAGAAGTTAATAAGTCAAAAGTTGGGATAAAATAAGCAATCCCAAACATGCAATAAAGAGAATCAACACGTTTATATCACTTTTGTCTTTGATACATTTAGTTTTCTAGCCCTCAAGCTGTGGACTTTCTAAATAGGGATCAGCATGTTATCCATAGTAATTTGTTAGCTTCTAAGTCTCGAAGCTTTTTTTCTAAATTGGGTTTGCAGTTCAAAAGGGGGTTGCGGCGCAACTTGTTACTTGTTTACCTGGCACTTTATTGTAAACGTTTTATTTGACTTGCAAATCTAAATGAAGCAAAATGTTCTTTTCCTTCCAAAAAAAATATTTTGTTCTAATTTTAAAGTATTAAAGTACAATCCAACGTCTGAAACATACTATTTATAATGTTTCAAAACCGTCTACATGAAAATAAATGTTTTTTTATTCAAAAGCCATTGCTTGGTGAAAATTATTTAAATTTAAGCATTTTGATAATAAACATGTACTTTGCTTTAATTTTTATTCAATGATTGCAAAACTTACAAACTTTCTAGGATTCAAACATGGTTTTTGTTTCACCATCTTTAAATCCATTTTATATCTTTATATCTCTCAAAAAATCTAGAATTGGTTGTTTTCTAATCTTAAATTAATTATTATAATTATAATACTTTCTAAATTTATTCGCAAACTGTATATTTACATCTTATCACGTGAAGACAAAAAGTCAATCTATAATCTTGCAATATATTTTCTTCATGAGCCGTGTAGTACATATATTCCAACCTATAGTTATTAATAGACTTTAGTTTTTTTTTATTTTTTAATGACAAAAACATTAAAAATATTTAATTTACAGGGCTCAAAGTAATTAAACACAAAATCATTACTCTGCGAGTAATTTTATTTCATTTGGAAGCCGTATGCTTTCTTTGTAAAAAAACAAGCAAAATTTGTTCAACTTAAAAAAGATAATTAATTGAAGATGCAATAAAATTCTAACAATTTCTCTCGTATTACTGACTTTTCAAAAACTATTTTAAATTAATTAAATTAGTTATATTATAACATATTTAGTTTAAATTTTATCAATTTTATTTTTTATACTAATTTACTATTTAATTTTATTTGTAAGTTCAATTATCACCAATTTAATTTTATTTCGTTAATAGCTAATAATTGATTGTAGGATTTTTCATTATCCTTATGTACTTTAACTTTTAAAATTTGCTTTTTCATCTTTACTTTTTATAACATAAATTGTTATTAGCTATTTATTTTGGTAAATAACTTTCTTGAATACTTTCATATTATACGAAAACTAACCTAGGTCAACAAATATAACCATGTCAAACTTTCAAACTTAATTTAAAATTTGATTTTCATTTTTAAGAACACAAAAAAAAAAATCATTCATGTCAAAATTTACGAATTTATTGATTATTTATGTTTTACGTTTTATATCATGTTATATTATTTTATTATTGTTTATAATGCTTTTTATTAATTTGTTGTTATTTTATCATTATGTTTTTATGCATTAAAGTACACAACAGTGTTATTTTACCATTATGCTTTATAAAACACATAAGTTTTGAAAAATAAAATAGTATTCAAAAAATAAATAAAGAGAGAAAATAACAATGAATTGCTACTAATATGAGCTAAAAAAGAATTGTTATATATATATATATATATATATATATATATATATATATTGTTTCCTTTTTAAGGATAAAAAACGCTCTTTTTTATGGTGTAATTTTTATAAGAAAATAATGTCGTATATAAAAATTATAAACGTTTTAAAAAAATAGGTGAACTTAAAAAAAAGTCAACAAAAGTTGCTAATGCCTAACCATCTAACAAACCTTTTTTTTCTATAACTTTATCTCAACCATTGATTAAAAATGATAATTAATAATTTTTCTTACACATTTTAAATTATTTTTTTTTAAGTTTATATCCTTACCATATTTAAAAAGTAAAGAAGAAGAAGATGTCTGATTGCCTAATATTATTATAAAAAGTTACAATTCAAAGGAAAAAATGGATAAGTTCCTCATTACATTCTTGTTTTTAATCTTTTCATTTTATTTGAAACTAACCATAGTAAACACGTGTATTACATGGGTTTAACAAATAAAATGTTAAACATAATAAAACTATTTTGTTTCAAAACAAATCACATTCAAAATTAAAAAAATTCTTATTATAATATTTAATTTTAATTATTTTTAGTTTATAAAAAATTTACTTTTTAAAAACACTAATTTTAAAAAAGGTTGATGTTTTATAAAAATATATTTTTTAGATATAACATCAATAGAAATATTTTTTTCTTAATTTATTAAAAAAACTATTTTTATTCTAAGAAGGATTAAATAATATTATTGGTAATTAAGGTAATTATTTAATAGGAGAGAGAATCGAGAAAATTTTGGTGAGATGAAATATGATACTAACACGTGTCACCCCAAGTTACTATTTTATTATAGTAGAAAGATAATAAGAAATTTTGGTTGGCTTAGAAGCCATTAACTCCCTTTAAACCCAAAGTCTATTCCGATAAAATTTAATTAGGCCCGACGATATGTTAGCTCTGGGTGAGAGCCAGAAACCAATATGACGAGTGGCTCCAATCCACCTTTTTCATATTGCAACTTGAATTGAAAAAAAAGAAAAGAAAGAAAAAGGGCACTTTATACATTTAAAAAATTTAACAATAGTCTTTTTTAATTGTTTGCTTTCATCTAATTGCGTTTTAAATCAATGTACTAATAAACTTAGTAAAATGTTAGAATAGAATATGCTTTGTCATACAAACTGTATAAGGGAGAGGTTGAAATTATCACGCAATAATAATTTATACTTGTGTGATATTATCATTTAGGATTGAAATTATCACGCATGAATGTGTAAGATTATCACGTAGGAGGGGGTAAGATTATCCCGCAAAAAAATTGAATAATTACACAAGCACTTCGTATCCTTCAAAAGAAAAATCTATTTTGTACCATAATCTTCTGCAATAAACTTATACTATATATATTCGGTTTATTTAACTTAGAAATTATTGTAATAACATTTATCATAATTAAGATACATGAAACCATATTTTTATAATTACTCGTATAAATAGATAATCAATAATATACAATATTATATTAGACCTTTACTATTGTGTATGGTGTTAGCGTCTTATGGTTCTTGTAATAGCTGAAATAAATCGTAACAAGATATTGCTTGTTTTACCCCTGATGAGTTGCCTATCCAGAAACTTATGATATTGTTTTCATCTAACGAATGCTCGGTCAGCAAAATGCGTTTTGATAGAGGATATTTACACCTCCTTTTAAGGAAGGCTTCATTTCATTCAATCACCATGGGTCTTACAACTCCAACCCCTTTTTAATAAGACTAGCGTTCTCGCTGGCACATCGGTTCGGTCTCTGACTCTAATAGTATATATGACAACCCAAGCAACTTTACAAGGATATTGTACGCTTTGTAGCCATTTGACTGTCCATCTTGGAACTTACAGTTTTGTTTTCACCTTACGAATTGCTCGCCCTAGCAAAACATATCTTGGCAAAGGAGGGTTTTACCCCTTATATCGGTGGGATTTACATCGTTGGTGGAAAAACATCATCAAGGATGATAAATCCCCGTGGTTGTTTAGAGGGTCACCATAGACAAATCTCACATCCATAAATGGAAAGGTGTGGCAAACATCATCGAGTTTAATGAATTTATAAGGGGTGAGGGGTAATTGTAACACTCTAGCAAATCTCACATCGACCATGGATATGAGAGATGTCGGGTTCATAAGGAATATCCTGCTTCAAATTTTGACTGCACATTTTGAACGTATTAGCTATGGATGAGAGGAAAATTAAACAATTAAGTGTGTTCGTGTGAGAGCAATACAGAGATGGGTGACATCCTAAGAAGTTTTTACTAGAACAACTAAAAGTAAATTCGTTAGCTTTTTGTGGGTAAAGTAAACAACATTAGTAGTATGAGAGGTCATATGATACAGATTGTATTAGGGCCGGTCAGAAGCCGAACTGGTGTGCAGTGAGGATGTTGGGCTCCTTAAGGATGGTAGAGATGTAAGTCTCATATCGGTTTAAGGAGAGACCAAAACCTTTTTTTTATAATAGGATGGAAACCTCCTCTAACTTCTTATGATCTGATGTTACTTTATGTAATGTATAACAAGTCGGTACACATGACAAGACCTATTAAGATTCATTAATGTACTAATCATTATAAAATATTCTAAACACCAACTTGAGTTGTTATAACCAATTGTAACTTCAGTGTAACATAAAAGGAAAAAGTTACAACACATGAATTTCATTAACACTACCATGATTTGTTATGACGAAATATGATATCCAGTAATCTAAAACAAGTCACTCAGTCATGAAAAAGCTATAATGAAGTCGAGAATATAACACCCCCAATGAGCCTTCACTATTTGAGTGGCCTCAGGGTTACGACCGCAAATCCTCGTTATATTACTAAAAATATGACTTCAGCTCTAAAAATACATACATTTACGAACCAGATTAATAACAATTAATATTTTAAAAACTTTATAATAATTATTTCACTAATTAATTATACAAATTATATTTGACTAGTGTTGATGTAATTTATATATAATACTAAAAGAGTAACTTGATGGGACACTTGTTATATTTCTAGCCCCTCTAAGTTTTTTTTTTTCCGCCTCTCTCTCCTCTTAGATAATTACCTAAAATAAGAAATATTAAATAATTTTAATTCTTTTTTAGGGTACAAATACTTTTTTAATAAATTAAAAAAGATATTTTTTATTTATGTTATGGAGATATTCTTTCTCACTAAAATTTTTCTCCTTCTCTCTTCTATTAAATAATTACATTAATTACTAATAATATTATTTTATTTTATTTAAATTAAAAATAATTTTTTAATAAATTAAAAAAAAGATATTTTTATTAATGTTATTTTTAGAGAAATAAATTTTTATAACATAAGCACCTTTTTCAAAACATTAAAATTTTTTAAAAATAAAAAATATTTTAAAATTTATATTTTTAAAATGAAAATTTTTTATAAACTAATAATAATTAAAATTTGGAGCTATATAAGGAAATTTTAAAAAATATATTTTTATTAAAACTATCTCTTTTGAAACAAAATGTTTTTTTTTTTTTTTTGAAAACACAAAAACAATTTAAAAACAAAAATTTAAAGAGTTGGTATCATTATTTTATTACTTATAGTCCTGACTCATATATAATTTTAATCATATCTTATTTTAAAATATCGTTTAATAATTAATAATTTATTTTATTTTATTTAATATTTTATTTTTTTAACCCGTGTAATACACGGATTTACTAAATCTAGTTCAATATAAACACATAACTGTTTTATTTTGCTCGGTGCGTCACCTTAATTTCAGATTTTTATGTAATAAGCAATGTTGTAATATATTAATTCTTGAAAATTCTAATCCAACAAATATCACTAGCTGAAAAACACGAATCATGAAAACATAAATTAAATGATTTGTCGTGTAATAACTCAAATGATCATACACTGATGGTCCCGATTGTAGAAAATGAAATCATAAGTCACTGACGTCACGTCGAAGTTACAAGTTTTACTCAAAAAATGATAGCTAATTGTTATTAGCAATCATCTAACATACAATTGACAAGAACCCTTATATTTTAGATGAGGTCACCCTATATTCCGACCATATAACCTACAACCTTATTCACCGCCTACGTGTCCCTTACGCCCAGTCATTCCAAAAAACACTTGCTGCTTCATTGGGGAGAAAATAATCATAGATATGCCAGTCATTAGAAGGACCTTAGCTTTAACGTATTTATATCGGGGGGAAATTTGCTAAAATGAATGTTTGATCAAGTGTAAACACAATAATAGGTTTTACTTTAAAACATACATATAACATACATATGATTTTTACTTTAACTTCAATAAACTTAGTTTATTCTAATATGAAAACTTAACTTCTATTGATTAATTTTGAATAAAACACTTTAAGTTCAATTGATTAATTTATTCTAAAGCATATTACTTGAGGATTTGAGTAATAGTTGATTACAAAGATAGAGTAATTTAAGATGATGAGTGGAGCTAAAAGCCATTTAAGCTTCAGTTTTCAATTAAAGTACCAAGCAGCTTTTCTAAAAAGAATATACTTACATATTATTATGGAAATATTTAGGTCATATCATAAAACTATAAAAGTGATGACCCTTATCATGAATAACTTGATCGATGTCTTTGATTAGTAATAAATTATTAAAGATGGTTTTGGATAAGATTAAATAATAATATAAACTTTAATATATAGCATAAAAATAGTAATAAAAGTAAAAAACTTAATAAAATCCAAAATTATTCACAGAAAATGTCCCGAAGTTTTACCTACATACGTACAAGTCAATAAGTCATAGCTAAGATATACAATTTTATTAGGAAGTAATCTGTATCCCAAATATAATATCTTTTTATTCATGTAATCATGTATCATGTGAGTTAAATAAGATTTTTTACAATTTTTCTTAAAGCATATTGTTAACAACTTGGGTACGATGAGATATTTAATATGTTGATTTTGTTTTTACGAAACGTGAATCTTCTACTTTTGTACTCGCGTATCTCTGAAAATTATTTATGTCTATCCGATAAAACCAAATATGATACACGGATTGTGTATCTTGTTATATTCACATATCTCTACAAAATCAAACTAGTGGGTTTTAATCATGTGTTCAGTAGATTGATCTTTGATAAGATTTATGTTGAAACTTAGAATTAAACACGTTGAATTAGTATATTCAGAATTTAAAATCAAAAGAAAAACGAGAATTTACTCTTGATCTTAAATGAAAATTACACTTAAAACTAATTTCACACACAACTAATTTAACATTCACATACTAATTTGATAATTTGCCACACAAATATTCTATTATATATATAGGGGAGGGATCACTTGAAAACCATGTTATATATGAAAACCATGAAAACTATTAGTTACATATATTTAAGTACATATTACAAAGTGTACAACTAATAGATACGTATATGTAGGGTTATGTATATGTAAGTACGTGTTACCAAGTGTATAACTATGAGTTGTGTACATATAACTAATACAAGTTACGTATACGTAAGTCGTTTCGTCATCATTGTCATTTCTTGTAGTTTAAACTAAAAAATATATAACGACATCAAAAAATAAAATTAAAGTTTAATCAAATATACTTTAAACAATTAAAAGGTTAAATCAATTATCAATTATGTGATTGGACAGTGGTGGTTTTCATGGTTTTCAGTTATATATATATATATAACTGAAAATCGTTAGAAGAGACTCGTGTGTTGAGGGGGGGGGGGGGGGGATGGGCGAGGCTTAGATAAGACTGCATAGGCTAAAAATGATTTCGTTAGAGGAGACTTGAACCCCCCGACCTCCTTCATGGATGAGCGGCAATAAATCATATATAATTATTGTTGTATTAAAAATAAAATTTTAAAGTTGCTATTCATATGTTTAGCTTTTAATATTAACTAGTTTTTTTTCCTCGCGCTACGCGATGGGAGTTTGGTCATTTCCCCCTGCACCATGTGGCGTGACATCGATTGTTATCGATTCAGCTCATCGAAAACCATTATAACAAACAACGATACTAGCTCTGGTAATACCAACACCAACAACAATGATGCTCGCTCATAATTAGTTTGGTTCGTCACGGTATCAAAACTACAATTGCCCCTGCTATAGCCTAAGATACTAAAAAAATAATCGATTTTGAATAACATTTCATCAAAAAAACTATACTAACCAATGCCAAGCACTGCAAGTTTTGTCGTTTTTCTCCTTCGCTATATGGTGTGTGTTTAATCGTTAATGCCTAAGCACGTCACAAACCGTAAAAGCAAATATTGAAAGCAGCTTCAATCATACCTATACTAGTTAGGGCTGCTCAAAATCGGATATCCAGATTTTTGTATATCCAAATATTTCGCCAAAATTTTCATAAAATGAATTTCAATATCCGAATTCGAATTCAAAATTTCAAATATCTAAAATGTTAAATTAAGATTTTGGATATCCAGATTCTAATAAATATTGATTTATTTAATAAATTTTTTACAAATTTTATATTTTATTTTAAAAAACTTTTGGATATCCAAATTTTTTTATGAAAATATAAGACATATCTAAAATTTAAATTTAAATTTATTAACGTAATAGTTTTTATAAAAATATTAGGGATAATATAATTGGGCTATCCGAAAACATTATCTGAATCCAAAATTTCGATGTCCAAAATTTAGAATACCAGATTTGGAATTTTAGATTCCGATACTTTCAGACACCCTTAAATTACCAACAATATTTTTATTGCTCGTAATTGGTTCCGTTCATCACAATAACGTAAGAGTAACTGCACTCGATATATCCTACGACACAAAAAATTTTCGATTCTGAATACAACTTCGTTTTGAAAAAAAAAATTATATCGGAGTATTAACAAAAAGAATAAAGAAAACCACGTATATTTAAATTTAACAAACAACAGATATATAAAAAATTGAAATTATTAGAAAATAAAACGAGTTTAGAACATAACTTATAAATGATAAGAAGGGTGAAATTTTTTTAAAAAAAGTCAAACTATTAAACTTTTGTGACAAAATTTTTAAAAACCAAAGTTTTTATGGAAAATTTCGAGACGAAAATACCATTTCATGAAAGTCTTATGGCAAAAACTAAAATCATAAAAGTGCACAATAACACCTAAGTTACACTTAAATATATAAAAGCTGGTTTCTATACAAAGTACAAATTTTGTACGAACCGTACGAAGTCACCAGGGTATGACACACGTTTTTTTGCGGAGTGGTAGTTTAGTCTGACAACAATTACGTATATATGGGACATAATTACGCAAGTATAATTCATAATTAGGCAAATTATATATGTTATTATGCATGTTATATTTATTATTATGCAAAGTAAAATTACTCACATTATAAAAAATAATTACGCAAGTTATATTTATAATTTCGCAAGTTATATGATAATTACACAATTTATGCTAATAATTACCCAGTTAATAATCACGCAAGTTATACGCACAACACATGGACGTTTTAAAAAAATGTTACTTCTAAAAAAAAATAGAGCAATACTATACTCATATTAAAGTAGATAAAATGCTCGATTTTATGGAGTATTTTCTTAAAAAATAATGCCGTATTAAAAAATTTTATGCGTTTAAAAAAATGGGGGGAACTTGAAAAAAAGTCAACAATTTTAGTTTATTTCCAAATCTACCCTTCTAGGCGCAATCCTTACGTAATTATTTAATCTTAAATCTCAACCGTTCATCTCTAAGATCAATGGTTGTTATCACTTCGTATTAGCACAATTCGTCACTTTGTACCGTAAACTTATCCTAAATATAAATAATAAATAGGTAGTGACTCGGTTGTTCCTTTGATGCTTCAAGTCGAGAATTAATACAAGAGTGATTAGATATGATTCATAAGCTTCATACACATCACATGATCAAGTCAAATCCGATAACTTGAAGTAAAAAAAAATAAAATCCTACTTCTAATAATTATTTACATGTATGACAAATGTCATTACCATTCTCCCTTACCTTCCATTTCCTGCTCAAATTGAATGACTTAAATGTTACTTACATGCAGGTTAAATGAACCAAGTGTAACTCGATACTGATTTCAAGAAATATGCAACTCTTATTCAAACCCTAGCTCTCATTAACACAGTTAATTATGGTTCAACAATGTAACATCCCAACCGATGGCGGAACCATCGAGGCGCGATAAGTGATAGATTGTTCAACGACATCATAGCACTAAAATGATAATAAATTAAGATTGAATTTCATTGTCATTCATCAACATAACATTACAATGTATCAAGTAAACATACAACAAATTTGGAAAAAAGAATACAAGATTAAAACAAACATAATAAAATGATAGATTTAGCGTGTTTCTAAGTCCACTTAATTGAATTTTTTGATGAAGATTCAATCATTTTCTGCAACATGTATAAATTATTGGTCAACATATGGTGAGCATACAAATTTGAATACATAGCATAATAGTGAATAAATATCAAGATTGTCATCATTGCATAAAATCATCACATAATGGTGTTTCGGATGGTCATGAGTACATAAATGAAAATATTAAAGTAAACTAATTAATTTTGGCTAAGTGTTCAAGTGGGATATGGTGAAAATATTAGTTGTAGAACCAAGGTTTAATATCATCATTTCGTACCTTAACACAAGCCTTTCAAATTGATTGAAGACCTGGTTAGATTTAATCCATCTTTTAATTTGTAGATCACTTAGTGTTTTGTAAATATGAAAGAGTAGAGGTGTAAAAGCCTCAAAATTTTTAAATTTTAACTTCAACATAAGCTTTTCAACATTGAAGTTGTTGGTGACTTGCTTTAGTATGTAGAAAATGTAAAAAGAAGACAAGAAAAATATGTATAAAAGAATCAACTAAAATATTTCCAACTTGATCCTTAAAAATAGAGGCTTCCCATACTTGTTCACCTTGATTACTAAGTGGTTATGTCTTAGAGATTGTTGCAAGTGCTAAAGGAAAAAAAATAATGTAAGAAAAATGAAAGAAAAAAATAAGAAAAATCTCCATACTAATAAATAAAAATAAAACCGGACACTTGTCATCATTCTAGGCCATCTAATAATTGGTTTTTCCGCTTCTCTCTCCTCTTAATTATGAATGCTATAATAACTATTTATTAATTAATAACTATCCATAATTAAAATTTTAAATATGTTAACTTCAAAATTTCAAATGAATGATACATGGGTTTATTCAATCATATAATACATAATATTTAAGACATAATTTTTTATAGTATTAATCATATAACAGTAAATTTATTTAGTCCGTGTATTACACGGGATTGTAACCTAATAAAAGAATAAATAAAAAAAGTCACAAGTTGTTCTTAAAAATTTATTGCAAAAAGATAGAGTTTTTGGATGGAATGAGAGTTTGAAAGAAAGTTTAGAGTGATGAAAGTGATTACACAAGGATTTACGTTAGTATTTATAGATAAAAATTAAAGTTTGGCATTAAACACAGGAAGTTGAGAATATGAGTGGAGGGAAAATTCAAAAATTTTAATTTTGGCCCTTAAACTTATTTTATTGATTCCTTTGCACCATAAACTCATATTTAAGAATGTTTTTGAATACTTTAACATATAAGCCATAAAACACTTATACAATAATTTTTCGAAAAAATATAAATCTCATTAAGTTGCTCGGTTTACATTAAGATACGTATTCGCAATTGTTTAAACGTTTTACAAGCATATAATCAACAAGAATGATATAAGAAGAGAATTTTTACTATGATCAGGCTTTGACATTACAAAGAATGAATAAAAAGTATGATTACATTTGAAATAAAATAAATGAAAAATACAAAACATTACAAACAACTTTGTTAAGGTTAATTGAAAGGTGATTGAGGAGCACATCAACAGCACCGATCTTTATTAGATGAGCTAGGGTTTCACAGTCGTCCTCGAATAACAATGATGAAGATGGCGACTCTATTAGAGTAAATTGATAGGCAATCACAGACTTTAAGGACATATGCAAGAGAAAGCTACCACCTAAATATCTCCTATAGATGTTAAACTTTTTTTGTAAAACACACACTACTACATATTGCATTGGTTATCATCATGATTTATAAAAATCTAAAGTTATTATATGCTAAAGATTCGGACGCATTACTTTCCATTCATGGAGCTCTTATTATTGACTATTGATCTTGCTTTTGTTTGATCTTAAGAACTTTTTCTTATGTTTAGTATTTATTTTGCTTTTTTGATGATTTAATTTTTAGACTGTAGTAGGATGCCAAATGTAACAATAGAGACCTTTGTGGCTTTGTGTACCATGAAGTTTTATTCCCATATAGCAATTCTTGAAATAGAGGCTTGCTTTTTGTGTAGTATCCCAATTCCCAAATGGAAGGTAAGTACATTGAAAGCTATTAATTGGGCTTGAAACCATACTTAACCTTTTATGACATTTGTTTCTTATGTTTGCTACAGTTTGTATACTCTCACGGAAGCTATGTATATCATGTATGTTACCATCCAATTATTTTCATGAAACATCAACATACTACATTCTAAAATTTGAGGTTTTGTCTTTGTTATTGTTGAATTAGTTATCTACATTGCTCTTAATGTTAATTGGTTTTTTTTTCTAGAAAACTGTTTTGAGATTTAAGTTATTATCTTGTTGACGACTAGAGCAAAAAAGATTATTCCAAATGGGTAGGAATATGGCTCAAAACGAGCAAGGTTGGGTTTACTCCTAACACCTTTCTTTTCATTTTTAAAATTTTAAATAAATTCTAAAGTAATAAGACTTGAAGCTTTAATATACTTCAAGCAACTATTTGGTATTACATTTAACCTAAATGAAACTTTTTGTGTACTCAAGTTAGTTTGGGGCTATGGAAATAATCTTGTGTCTTAATATATATGGTATAAATGTGATGATACTTTAGCAGATCAGGGTATAAATGAGAGAGTGAATGTATTCACGTTAATTGAGATCTTATATACATTATGAATTATTATTATTATAGCTTAATAAACTAATGTTTTCCTTTCTTTATGTTATTGTAGCTTGAAGTTGTACATATAAAGCCAGTACGCCATGTCAGATTTTAAATTGTGCTTTGTTAATAACAGCTAATTGCAATCAACTCATGTAATACATGGGTTCTAACCTAGTATGCAATATAGTAAAATTGAAATTGTAAATTAGGATGCTAACAGTAACATTTTCAAGTAATTAATTCGATAAAACATAACTTTTAATGAACCAAAAGAGATCCCTTACACCGCAACCATCATGTTGCCTATCATTTAGAATTGCAATTGCATCCATGTAAGCTTCCGTTTTGCTAAATTAGATAAAACCACCAATGAATGGTGGTTCCATGGAAGCAAGCAAAAAGAGGTATGGCTAGAAGTCCTCTACACTCCATCACCAAAGAAATTAAAAATAGTGATATTAGATACTAAGCATTATTAGTTCTATTTCTAATAATCTGTAGCTTGAATTGAAAGATCATACAAATACAAACACCATTTTAAAATAACAATACATTATTTTACATCACAATATCAAGAAACTACTATTATAAGCGATTGTATAAACAGGCTCGACCCGTTATGTTAAGATTCCAACACATGATCTCTATATCTCATCAAGAAACTCATTAATCTTTATGTTCTTTCTTACAGTTTGGAAGTTGCAAGTTGTATGAGATCTTTCCTTAGTATCTTCCCAGATGGATTCTTGGGGACCGACGCAATGAAGGCTACTCGCCTTATTCTCTTGTATGGAGCCACCTGTGATAATCATTAATGTTTATACGCGTATATTTGGTTAAAATTAGTCGAAATACATAGATTTGTACCTAGAAGTTCGAATAATATGATTACCTGTTTAGAAACAAAGTCCATAACTCCCTTTTCGGTTAGATTACTTCCATTTTTCCTCACCACATATGCCATTGGAAACTGCCCAACATCCTTATCAGGAAACCTGAGGGTCACATGGTTAGCAGAGTATTGGTAACGTCATGCATATTTTCTAATGAGATTTCATAGTCACAGAAGTTATAAATATAGAAGAAATAAAATACAAACTTACGGGATCACAGCACAATCGTCAATTTCGGGGTGTGTTAGTAACAAAGCTTCAAGTTCTGCTGGAGGAACCTGTTAATAATTTAAATATAGATAATTAAAACAATGTTCAAAAAAATACATGTTGAAGATTTTAGAACCATTTAATATCGCAAAAAGCCTACAATTTGTTAATACTTCAAAGGTCAAAGGTTCAAACCCGTCTCTTTCAGTATGAGAAGACTATGATAGTTACCTGATACCCCTTATATTTGATGAGCTCTTTTAATCTATCGACCACGAAGATGAACCCGTCTTCATCAATGTAGCAAAGGTCGCCGGTTCTTAACCATCCTTTTGAATCTAGAGTAGATGTGGTTGCCTCTGGATTACTAAAGTAACCTACAATATAAGATGGTATATAGACGGATGTTCAAAAACTAAATAAATAAATAACTCGTCGATGGAAATGAGAGATCGCAACCATCCATTGAAATATGATTGAAAGTTAAAAAGAGATATTCTTGTTTTCTAACCGTTTATTATTATTTTTTTTTGTTACATATTTTAACACTTAACATAAGCCTTCTTATCATCTGTATTAACACTGATTTATTGAGATAAATTCATAAAAACGTGAAAATATAATGCTATTATTACTCTTATTCTATGGGATTAAGATTATATCATTAGAAACAATTTCACCCTCCATCAGCCAACTTTTAGTTCCATTATTGCTCTAAGGTGCATCATGCAAAGAATTAACAATCAAATAAAACAAACACTATTAATCGATTTATGCAAGTGGAACTACTTTTCTCACTTTTGTCACATAGTATATGGGGACAGTATAATGAGAAACTAGAATATAAGGTTTAATAATTTAAACTTTAACATAATAATTATTTTGTTTTTGGTTGTATTCGTGATCGGTGCGCCTAGCATTACCTGTTATTTTCCTCTCAAGCACATGCTGCACATACAATATAATTAGTGTATATTGCATAATTTATTTATCTTTTCAAAATTTTTTTTTTTGTGTCTTTTCTTCTTTTTATAAATTTTATATTGAGGTGAATAAAAAAGCGAGCAATTGGATGGCAATAAATAAATCATCTTATTAACCGGTTAGCTTTATTTTTTATATTAGCTATAAGCTCATGAGAAGATATATGTTATCATAAACAAATCTACCTTACATAAGACCGGACGTCTATAGTAAATACGTCGCACATCTTCGCTCCCCCTAAATTGAGTAGCAGGTACGCGCGATAAAAAATATACTACGTACTAGCCGTTTCACCTCTTAGTAGAGGTTGGTTGGGGCAATTCACGAATCAACTTCTATATGTAAAAACCGGAACATTTGAAACCAAACCAACTGGTAATGCAGAGTTAAGAACTGAAACACGTTTTGACTCATACAAATAATCAGATTAAACCAAACCAAACCGAATCATATTCATCTTTACACTTTAGTATAATAAGTCTTTTTTCTTAAATTATTGCTGTTGTAATTTATTTACATAGATTTAATTCTGTAACGGCTATCACATTCCTTTATGCTTTCATTATAAAATTTTTTATTCCTCTGAAATCAATGGAATCATCTAAAATAAATAGTTATTAAGAACTATTATTGACGACTTGACAACATGTTCATTTCATCAAGGATGTGTCAAGTTTTATTCAAGCAACAGAATGACCGAAAGTAATAAAAGTAATAAATAAACAATAGCAATAGTATATAAAAATAAAAATGCACTCATACCTTTCATCACGGTTGGACCCTTGAGCCAGAGCTCACCAGTTCGATTCTCTGGCAACGCTTCTCCGGTTTCCGGATCGACAATTTTCGCTTCCATATTCGACGATAACATCCCCGCGGTCCCATACTTCCGGCTCTCGGCCAATGTATCCGTCGACGCCCCAATTCCAGTCGACTCCGTCAACCCATACCCTTGCATAATCGTCACGCCCGGATACTTCTCCATGAATCCTTCGGTTAATTCCTTACTCAAAGGCGCCCCGCCGGATAATACCCACTTTAAGCTTCTAAGATCATACTTGTTCTTAATCTTATCTGCGTTGTTTACGAGGGCTACTAGTATAGGTGGCACGAGTGGCAGATAACTGACGTTGTACAAACCAATCGCGGACAACATTTCGTGCATGTCGAATTTCGATAAAACCACCACTGTCGCCCCTGACGCGATCAGTCCTGTGGCGAAAGCGACCAATCCGTATATGTGGAACATAGGGACAGTGCACAGAAAGGTTTGATGATTATCTTGCAGCTGAAACCGTCCAATAACGGTTTGAACCATGGCTATTAGATTCCTATGAGACGAGATCACGCCTTTGCTCGCTCCGGTCGTGCCAGAGGAGTACAAAAGCGTGGCCGTGTCGTCCTGAGTCACTCGCTCCCTAATCCGATTCGGATTCGGCTCCCTCCTTATCATTTCCTCTAGCGTGTTCACAATTTTCCCCCCTCGGGTTCCGGACCCGATTAGTACGATCGGGATATCCGAATCCGAGAATTTTGTAACGAGATCGGGTACTGTGAATACCAATACCGGTTTTGAGTCCGAGATTTGCTTATTTATTTCTCGATTAGTGTTGAGGGGGTTTGTGGTAGTAATAATTGCGCCAAGAGACATGACTGACAGACAGACTATTGGAAAGAATATTGAGTTTGGGGAAAGTAATAAAACCACGTCGCCTTTTCGGATCCCGAGATCCGATAAGGCGCACGAGACCGACTCGACCGCCCGCCATACGTCAGAGAACGTAAGGCGCTGGCCGGTCGATCCATCGATGTAGGCGATCGTTCCATGGTGCGCGCACGCCGAGATGAACGTCGTCACATCGAGCGTTTCGTTCGCCGGTAACGGTGCCGGCTTCCGTTTACTGTAGAAGGTGGAGTTTGATTTGCAGTAGCCACTTCTGGCGTTGATCTCCGGCATGTTGCTATGATGCGCTGTGGGTTGAAAGATAGACTTTGGTGGTGGTGGTACTACATGTGATTTGAGTGACATTTATGTGTGTTAGATATTCAGAAGTCAAAGTATTGGCCGTTAGGTCTTTGACTGATAGACGGATATGATTTTTTATTAATGAGGAATGGTTTTAGACCGTTGATTAGGTGGGGGACCCACACGCTGCTCATTCTAGCCAGATGATGAATGTTTTTCTTTTAAGTGGAACTAGATTTTTTACCCGCCGGGCGTTGCCGCGGCATCGTACGTACATACGCGGCGTGATAAAGTATAGACTACAATCGATCCAAGTCGTTTCCAAACTAAATTTACTTCATTACGTAGAGTGACTCGAATTTATACCATTAAATGAAAACGTATTATTTTTTACCTGATTTTTTTTCAAACAAAATTATGTCGAAACATAGACTTATATTCGTTTCTACTTGTTTCAAACTAAATTTACGTCGAAGCGTAAAAGAAATGAAAATGTAAGGGTCAAGTTATATTTTAGATTTGTAAAGAATTGTATTTGACAAAAACTAAAAAAAGTATGAAAAAAGAAAAGAAAAAAGGAAAAAGAGAAAAACGTTTTTTGCTCCTCCCGTGATTCGAACCCAAGGTACTTGTTTATAAGATGAATTGTACTTGTTTAAAAAATAAAATGTATAATAATATTAGCAAAGTTAAGTACATAAAAAGAAAACTGTTATATAACGATGCAGTGTTCTTCGGTTGGTATTAGTTTTATTATTCACAGTAACAACACGCTACCTTTACTCAATGAAGATAAATACCATAACTTGAGTACTACTATGCTTTTAACAAAACTTATACCAAAATGTCATGAAAAAAAAAATAAACACATCCACATATTACTTTTTTAATGAATGAAAGTTGCTTAAGAAAAATAAAATTAGTAAAAAAAATTAATCAGTTATAAACGTATGTTACTTATAGTATAGGAGGACAACTTGAAACATTAGAAGTATAAGGGCTTACGTTGTAATATTGAATGGGGGCTAAGTTGTAATTTAGCATAAGTATGAGACTAAATTGTAATTTTTTGATATATCACATTTGGCAGAAGTATGCACGTTTGAAAAAGAATGGAACTAAGTGAAGGGGTAAGTTGCAATTTTGTAAAAATATAGGACTAAGTTTGTATTTAGCAAGGTCCACCGACCTTGCTAAATGTGATATATATAATATAATTTGTATCAGCCTCTAGATCTATGTTTACTGGTAGATTCTTTTGTAAACTAAAAAAATAATATTATGTGTACTTGTCGGTTGTTTGTTTTTATATATAAAATTTTATGTTCTTTTCACTAATGGAAAAGGAGAAGCGAAAATGAGATATGATATTAATAATTAGGGTTAATAATTTTTTATCTATTTATAATATGATTAAATCTGTTTAATAAAAATTATATTATTTATTTTTTTAAGTTTTTAAAAATAATTAAAATTAGAAGGCTATACTTTATTATTTCTCATTCTTGTTTCACAAAAACATTTTAAAAAAATTAAAAGCATGATATATACTTAGGAGCCGTTTGGTTCGCAGAATGTTTTGCAAAGTAATTAGAATTGGAAATGGAAATGGAATTGGAATTTGAATGTTGTTAAAATTGATAACGTGTTTGGTTCGTTAATTTTGAGTGAAATTGAAATGTTAATTTTGAACATTCCATTGGGTTGTTAAACATTTCATGGGTAAGTGGAAGGAATGCGAATTCTAATGAATAAGAAAAAATTTTCCAATTCCAATTTCAATTTCAATTCCATCCATTGACCAACCAAACATGATTTTAGATGGAAATTTTTCCAATTCCAATTCCAATTCATGAGAATTCCGTGAACCAAACGGAGCCTTAGTTAAACAAGTAATTTTCATGTTTGATATGTGTACTACGCATGTCATATATAACATGTTAAACTCAATAATACTTGTTTTGCCACCACTAAATATTATAAAGGCTCCATCGTTTCCGAAAGCTCACATTTGCACCAAGACACAAATCGTTAAAACGATCTAACGATGTACGGTTGGAAAGGGCGATAGTCGTTTGATTGATGCGGAATTGGATTTTGATGATAACTACTAGAATATTGAGTGTTAGTAACAGGAAAACATCAATAACCGTAGTAGCCGGGAATTACCGACATATAACTTATGGAAACCAAAAAATATAATTAAAAAAAATAGTAGAATGGCCATTAGGTTACAGATGGATAAGCGACAATTTGCTTTTTCGATGGGCAAGCCGTTGGTGTATTTAAGGATACAAATAAGATGTGATTTCTGTTCAGACTTTTTAAATATGGTTTTCGACTTGGAAGGTTTCTAATGGAAACACCCTATGTTGATCCCTCACTAATGTTTATATTTATAGAAAGCTCACGATGTGATTAGTGGCAACTTTTCTTTTATTTTATATAAATATATATACAATGTAAATATATAAGATAAATCTTCTCCTGAAACCTCTCTTTTTCATATGTGGTTAACTTTATGGTACGTTTATGTTGAAATTGGTGTCTTCATAGTTAAAATCATTCAATGCTGGTCTTGGACTCCTCATAGGTGCCAAACCAATCTGTCGATTGTTTGAGAAGATACGCATGGGTTGGTATGAGTTTCTTTTTAACTCTACCTATTTGACTGAAACCAAAATAGAAAATACACATTGAGGTGTGTGGTTTCTAAATGCACGAGCTGCAAAATACATGTGGTAACATGTCAGCCACATCATCTAGATTACATAATGACGGAAGTATAATATACGACATACATGGTAATGTGTTGGTAACCTTTAGCCATTAATACATGTGGCTCCCTAACTGTACATTAACCGTGCGACTAGGTTGGTTTCCCAAGTTTACAATCTTTGCCATAAGTTCAATATAAAATTACTTATTTTTATTTTTGTATTTCCCGTGATGAGACATTAGGGCAATTGACAATTTCGCTTCAAGCAATCGTACTAACTCTCGAAGGGGTATTCTCGAACAATTTATATAAAGTCCTTGGATTCATTGATTACTATTGTGGAGTGGTCTGTATGGTCTGTCCTTTTTTTTTAATTATAAAACAATAATTAAATGTTCTTAAAATGACATTTTAATAAATATTTTATTACCAATTCTAGTTTAACAAATAAATTATTTATGAACACCATTTATAGAGGAAAAAGAGCAAAAAAAAAAAAAAAAGGACCTAATCCGTTAAATACTTGTTTCATAGTCAATGGTTTGTGGACGGTACAAAGACGCTGGTCAATGACATAGGTATCACGTGTCTCTTTTTTTTTCATCTTCTTATGTGTGTACAGATTCCTTTTGTAGATGGCCACTATAATATCCGAATAACACACCGTCCAAGTTTTTATTTTTATTAAATATACACCCTTTCATGTCACAACTTTTGTTATCTTATTTAACTAGTTTTTCTTTCCCGCGCTATGCGGCGGGAGTTTTGTCGTTTACCTTTGTGCTACCGGGCAGTGTGGTGGCCGGTTATCGCCTTGCTTCATCAAAACCCATTTATCTATATTCTACGATACCATAAAAATACACAGTTTTGAACCGCTGGCCAATTTATTTTGGTTTAAGGTTTTAAGACTCCGCTAGATAACAACGCTAGGTTACAAAGAGTTCACATCTTGCACGAAAATGTTTAAGAAAACACTTAAACATTAGTAAAATAACAAAACCTTTAAAAAGAAAACGTAAATTTGTAAGAGGGAAAAAAAGAGCTTGCTATTATTTTATATATATATATATATACATTCATATTTCATAGAGAAACATCCATATATAGAGAGCGAAAGCAGGTGAGTTGTTGTTGCTTGCTGGAAAAAAGAACACACACAGATCTATTTACAATGGATAGAAATTTCTTAACTGCCCTTTTATAAAAAAAACAAAAAGTAAGAATCCTGTGCACTCAAATCCGATGTCTAAATACGTAATTTAAAACCAAGGTTGGGTAAAACAGAAAATGTAAAGGTTCCTACCGCTCACCACCACAACTGCAGCTCAACGCCGACCGTCACGGCTCACCAAAGCAGCTCACCACCACCATCGCCGCTAACCACCACTGTCTCCTCTCAACAAACACCGCTTACCACCACCAACGTCGTTCACCACTATATATAGCCGCCGTTCACTAAACGCCGCTCAGGCGTTGATCACCTCCGGCCGATGGTCCACTAATCGCCGCCATCATGTACACCGGCCGAGCCTCCGGCCTCTCGTGTCCCAGCAAATGAACCGCCACCATTACCCATTAGTACCCCGGTGGTCATGAAACGATTTTGGGATACGGACCTGGCGGTGGGGTGATGACAGATGCGAGTTGTACACGGTGAAAGATGTGGTTGTAGCACCGACAGGACACATTCATTGAAAAGAGAAGAGGAACACCACGTGTAAATCAACTGTAGAGAGCTGAAGACGTGGAGAGTTCAGGCAAAAAGTATTTGTACCAAATGCATTAAGCTATGTACTAATAGCTACAGTAAAAAGTCTCACATAAAAAAACTTGATGTTTGATATATACTAGTAAAATGCACCCGCGCTTCGCGGCGGTATTTTTCCTTCCATCAGGGTCAATTAAAAATCAAAATAATAACCTTCTCATTGAAAAACTATTTGCTACTATCTATTATAATACTTACACACCCACGTATATTTATATTGTTAAGTAAATTGCTTTAGTTAATTATATTTTATTTTCATAACTTACTTTTTAAAAATTATTACTTATATTAATAATTTGTCTATTACAGTGGTTTTTTCTGTTTTGTTTACCCTTTTTAACAATTATATATAATATAAATCACCAAGGTCGGTTGCTACAGTTCTCGTATGCTATTGGTTGATTTTAGTTTTTTTAGTTGTTATGTATTGTTTTTGCTGATTATTGACATTATTTTGGGTTGGTTTAGTGGTTTGAGGGTTTAATTTGTTTTTTGTGTTCAGGGGTTCGACTCTTGTAATCTTTTTTTTTGTTTCGACCGGCTCTTCTATATATATAGTGGTACACGTGGTGACATGTCGAACTTCCGCGTGCCTCCCACTTACGTTTATATTCTCTCTTTTCTTCAGCCAAAGATTTCTTCATGCAGATTTCTTCATCCGTGGAGTCAATCGTTGCCAGTTTTGTGCGAAGTTCAGGTACATTTGGTTGATTTTGGTAGTCGACGAGTGTGTTGGTCTATTTTTGTTCTTTGTGTTTTGGTGTTTCGTTGTTTGATTGCTTGATTGTGGTTGTTTTGCATTTGTTTTATCTTGGTTGTGTATGTTTGGTTTTCTTTATAGATATTGCCCTTAAGGTGTTTGTATTAATGTCTGTTAGAATTGTATGGTTTAGATGGTTTGAAATTGTATGTTTTTAAAGCATATTATGTGTGTAAACAGTCACGGATGTGTTTGTTGTGTGATATATATTTGGGATTCAAAACGGGTATCTGTTCGATGAGACGAGCAGTTTAAGAATGAAATTGAATTGTAGATTATACCACTATGAGAATCATGCTGTTTGACATTGGTTATTATTAGTTGGTTCATGCTCCAAGAGTTTTGATCCACATATATGTTGTTGATGCTAGCCAGTATTAGATGTATAGCTTTTGATGTTTATAATGCAAGCTTAATAATTTGCTCCTAACCTTGTGAGGTTTTCTGTAGACTGCAGCTTGCATTCGTGTTTCTTGCTTACATTCTTTTGATTTTCTACATTTAGTTTAGAGTTGATGTTAACTTCATTTCATTTTCTTTACTTTTGTGTTTTGTCTTTCTGTTTATGGGGATTTTGGTGGGCTTTCAAAGTTATATGATAGTTATTAAACATTTTCTTTAGTGTCTGTAAAGCATTTAGAGTATATATAGCTCTGGTCACGTGTTGTTTTCGATTTTCATTTTGATTTGTTTTCCTTGGTAAAGCAACTATTGTGTTGAAAAGTTGTTTCGAATTTAATCTTCATCAAATCCGATTTCCTGCAAGTTGTTGTTTATTGTAACTTATATATTTACATTCATTTAGTTTTCTGCTTTCAGGGTTAATAATGTTGTTAATGATTAACTTAATTTCATTTTTTGTTGAATTATTATTTACTGATCTGATGTTGTTTGTTTTTTAAAGTTGGACTCATGAATGCTGGCTGTTGTTAGTGCTTTTCGGTTTGTCTTAGTGCAGGTAAGTGCACTTGAATTTTGTAGTTGTTGTTGTCCAGTGTTTATTAGACGCATGTACTGTATTAGTTTCTTTTTCATCTAATAGTTGTCTCCTTAAAGCTTTTAAAATAAATAAGAATAGACTGTTAGAAAAACGAAAGCAAGATGTTTGTATGTTATTAGAAACGGATTATGCAGCACATTTAGATAGTTCTATGGGTTCTACATCTAGAAGACAAGATCGCCGACGAACGTCCATGCTTGCTCTTTCATCACCTTAAAGCACCGTAAACGCGGTACTCTTTTTACATACTTGCAGAGTCATCATGGGCTGCTCGAGTCGATTCATATTCCTATTGTGATTGTGGAGATACCATTTCTGTTTGTCATGCTTGTGGAGCACAGTTTTGGCCTTCTGAACAAATTAGAATTGCCTCAGCTTAACGAAACCCGCGCAACGCGCGATATCAAACTAGTTAAAATATAATTCATCTATTGTCTATGAAAAGCTACTTTCATAATTACTAATTTAAATATATTATTCATGATTAAAATTTTCGTAATCATTACCATGCAAAAGGTGTTCTTATCAAGACATCACCTAATTAATTTTATCAAGTTTCAAAAAAAGTTATCCTTTATGTATTGCCCTTTTGAAAAGCCTGATAAACCACCACACCACCGTTACCACCTTCCATCACCACACCATAGCCGCTACCACCACACCACGGCCACCACCACAACCGCACCGCCACCCACCATCACCACACCACGGTCGCCGCCCACCATCACCACACCACGGCAGCCACCACCGCCACACCGCCACCGTACCTTCTCTTTAAAGTTCTTTCTTTTGTCCATTCACACTGAAACCCTGCAACCCGTCAATCACGACCGACCGCCCCCTGCCACTAAAACTTCTGAACACCTCTATTTCCGATAATAGCGGCCCCGGACCACCACTACGTTCGGCCACAGGCGCCGACTACTATCGTAAACCACCACCGGCGAACACATTGTCATAGCCGCTCACGTCCACCACCGCCAACCACCCTCGACGAAAACGGCCACCTAAACCCGGTGTCATCGTAGGTCACAAACCCCCGTCGTTCTTCTTTTTTAGGCTCGACGATAGATCCGCTCTCAAGCGGAGATGAGGTACTGATGATGTGGACTTGGCTATAGCGGTTGCGGTGGTGGAGGCGGAGGAGGCGGAGACGAAGGCGGTGTTGACGTTCCCACCAGAGCAAGGGGAAGCTTAAAACTTCGGAGAGGGTGAAACAGGGTGGTGGAAAGGCGGTAAACATGAGGGCTCTTTTTAAGTGGGAGAAACGTGCACTGATGAGTAGTACCATGTGCTTTATATGTAGTAACTTTAGCTACAGTAAACTCCCTCACATGAGGGAGTCGTTGTTTAATAAATTTATAACTAGTAATTGTGCCCCGCGCTTCGCGGCGGTATTATTTATTTAAATAACTTTTTGTATTTAGATAACATGTTTAAACAATAGCTTACTATTAGTTATAATTATATACAACCATCGTTGATTTATAATCCACGTTATTAGCATGGAATTCTATCTTATGGGCCGACACCTCTGATCCTTGCCAATCCCACATGTTTGCCATTTCACTCATGAATTCTTCACAAACATCGGGCATTTTGTATAAATTAAAGATATCTCAAAAATCTTATTTTAAAAAATATGATACCTGGAAATTGTAATGATTGTAATATTAAATAATTATTTGAATTAAAATCTAACGAAACTGAAAAAGATGTCGGACTTCAACACAAAATTAACTAAAATGCATATTTTTTTTCTTTTTAAACTCAACTTTTATCATTAATATCTTTCTCTCACACACACAAAAATTATTTCTCTCTGTTTTTCACCACCAAAACACCGCCGGCCGGCCACCACACCACAGCCACCCCGACACCGGATCCCACGACAACGGACAACCTCCTTCTTCCGCACTTCTCTTTTAGTTCTAGAATTATTATTCGACGGGGTGGCGTAAAGATCTAAACACCCATTTTTGTTCAGATTCAAGCCCCCACTTCTAAACACCCATTGGCGACCTGAGCTCCCGCCGACCACCACAATCGTTTATGGCAAATGCCTTGAGCTCCTTTCGACAACCAGTACCTTCGGCCACCAATCATTCACCATCGCCAACCTCCCGTCTTTCTATTTGTCGGGTTGTAGAAACGTCAAGCTACCATGCATCGCCAACCACCACCGGCGAACACACAACAGTCGTTGATATCCGCCATCGCCAACCTCCCGTCTTTCTCTTTGTCTCGTTCTCACAACAACTTATCATGTATAGATTCGGTTTCAACCGGGGATTGTAACCTTAGGCTTTGGTGGTTGTACCAACGACGTGGATTTAGCGATGGTGGTGGCGTTGGTAGCGAAAGTGGAGGCTACTGGACCTGGTGGTGGACTTCGGCGGTGGCAGCAAAAAAGAGGGAAGGATGCTTCCTGGAGTTGTACCCTGTGTATAAGAGGAGGTACTATTAGCTACAGTACCTCCCTTCACATCAAAAACTTGCTGTTTAATATGATTATAATATAATATTGGTTATATTGTTTAAAAATTAAATCATAAAGAGCGGTTTATGTTTAAATTTACACATTGAAACCCAATACAAATCTATAATAATGTGCAATGATTATTACTAAATGACGCATTTTCTAATATTTTCATATTTTTGACTTTCATGAGCCTATAGGTTAATATAAGTAAAAGTGTATTTCGAATAGGTAAATGTTTTGGTCATGAGACGCCTTCACCAGATTGGATCTTCGAACTCCAAAGCCACCAATGATCTACGAACCATCATGGTTACAACGCCACAGGAAGAGACTTATCTGTATAACCACCTTCTGGTGTAAGAATAAATTATTGCCTCAAAATATAAGTTATATATATAGATATACATACATATATAGGTAGGGAGGGTAAGTTTTAGTGAGAGAATAGATATATGATCATAATAATACTTGGTCTTCCATTTTATAAATATATATGATGTATGTATTTTATCAGCTCCTTTCTTCATGCATATTATCATGGAGAGTCCCCTACTCATGTAAGAGAGCAAACTAGATTGAACGCTCTACATTAATGAGGACAATCTCACACCTTAGGTGTGTGAAACATGGCCGTATTTGTAAACCGTTTACCCAACCTTGATTCATCATCAGATCCGGGATAAAATTAGCACCATATCGCTACATTGGCACCATCAATGTGGCCGCCTTTGTCCTATGGATAGTAAATAGTATTTTGAAATATCCATGTTCGGACCATCTGCCCTCATTGGCCTTGGAATGGGAAGCATGAGATTTTCTATGGTTAGAATCTCTCTTAACGTCATGGTTAGCTGAATTAAAGGACCATTCCATTATCTCGGATTCCCACCATGATTACTCCTTCCATGAACCGAAAGCTGTTGGAAGTATTGGTGTGAATGAATGTCTAATTGTGGTGTATACTTTGTCCCACACTGGTGTGGGAACAAAGTGAGGTTTAGTTAATAAGAAGGTGCCTTACCACTCTAATGTATCATTATGATTAATTTTGCCACAAGTTCTACCCGCGCACAGGGGGTGCAAAAACGGGTTTTCGGTTGGATTTTCATCGAACTCGTGCACGTCCCGCGGACACGAATGCAGCTCCAAAACCACAACGTGCATTCGATCAATATGAAAATGAAAATCGACCCCTAAAAGGGGAAAAAGTTGAGCCTTCTTTGTTTCAACCCTGAGTTTTCAACATACTTGCATGTTGATTAGCAACTGCAAGAACTGTGTACATGTTAATTAGCACAACAAGGATGTTATACATAGTTACAAACAATTTACAAGTATCATAATTAAGAAAAAATACATGCATGTGGAATTACAAATCTAACCTCAATTTTGAATTTTATAATGTTGACAAGATGGTGGAGACTTGCCTACCCCAAAAAGCCCAAAATTAATACATTCATGGGTGATTTTTTTTAAAAGGCAAAAAGGACTTGTATTTGAGGGGATGTACTTTTAAAAATAAAAGACATTTTTTTCCATAGGCTACGCGGAGGGAATTATGTTGTTTTCCTTCACGCTATGCGCCGTGAATTAGTTGGTACTGTCTCGCCTTCTCGAGACCAATACAATCAAATACTAAAACTGGTTCCGATACCACCCATACTAGCAACGATGTTTTTCGTTACAACCAGTTGGTTCGCGTAGTACCACAACATTAATGTATTCGTTATATTCAAATATACCATACTAAACTCAATTTCGAATACAAATTCATTTTAAAAGAAATAAAAAAAATTAAGGCAACCATGTATTTTGTTTCTCATAAAATATACAAAAGTTACAGAAAATAAAAAATACTAGAAATAAAACGATTTAAAACGTAAATTATGTATTGTATGATGAATGAAAATTAGGATTAAAATCATAAAAATCAAATTTTTTTTAAGTATACTGTTTTATTAAGAGGATAGTAATAGTTGAATTATTTTTTTTTTTCCTTTTTTAGGATAAAAAGAAGAATATTTACAATTTACAATTATTTTAGAGATAAGGTGAATGAACCATCACATATTATCTTTCTAGACATCCTAACGTCAATTTTTCTTTTAGAAAAGTATTATAGTCATTTGAACATTAATATTAATTTCTCTCTTTTATTAAAACTTAATTCAGTTAATTACTACTCTCTCTCTCTCTCTCTCTCTCTCTCTCCCTTTTTTAAATCAAGGTATCCTTTTAAAAATAAATTTTATAAAAAAATTAAAAATTATATTTTTTATTAAAAATAGAAATAAATAAAAACAAAATATTTATAAAATATAAAATTTTCTGAAACAATAAACTTTTTTGAAAAAAAAATTATTTTAAATCGGTCCTTTAAAAAAATTATAAAGATGAAATTTCTTAAAAACAATATCATCAAAACAAACGAAAATAATTAAAAATCAAATACTTTTTTATATACAAGACATGTATATAAATAAAAATACTTTTTTAAAACGAATGTTTAAAAATAAAATTATTCAGTTTTTAATCATACCGTATAATACACCAATTTTTATCCTATCTATCTATCTATCTATATAAAATAAATATATAACTAAGATGTCACGCGACACATGTAAACCTTCTCATGCTAACTTTCCCGCTCCTCTCTATAATCAATGATAATATTAAATATCAATAACATTATTCATATCCTATTCAAATTAAAAACGTATTATTTCATAAATTAAAACCCCGATTTTTTTTATTAAAAAACACTTTTTAAAATATAATTTTTTTATAAAGTACAAAATATTCTAATACAACAAACTTTTTATAGAATACTTCATTTTTTCAAAATTTTTTCTTAAAAAAAATATTTAAGAACCACATATCTAAAAATTCTAATTAAGCAAGCTTTCTAAGTCACATGTCATTCTTTTGACCTACCTTTTTGTCACTTGTCATTCTTCTAGACATTATCATCTTATTTTTCCCTCCAAAAGAGTATTATAGTAATTTAAACATTAAAACTAATTTTTCTCTCTTATTAAAGATCAATTTTATTAATTGCAATATTTCTCTCTCTTATTTAAAATTTTAAAATCAATGTATCTTTTTAAAGTTATATTTTATTAAGAAAATAAAAAAATCACGTTTTTTAATTAAAATATAACTAATAATAAAAAAATTTATATAATATGAAATTCTCAAAAACACTAAATCTTTTTGAAACAATATAAAAATGTAAACTTTTCTAAAAACAATATTATTAAAACAACCAGAATAATTACAAACAGAGTTTTTAATAAACAAGATTTTTATAAAAATAAATTTATTTTATAACAGAATCTTAATACGAATGTTTAAAAATGAAACTATTTAAATAAGAGAGTTAAAAAATAATATAATTATTTTATTTTCTTGAACTATTACGTATATAAAATTAATATCTTATATTAAAATGTCGTACTGTAAATATTTATGTTTATTACTAACTATAATCCGTTTAATAAATGAGTTTTTAGCCTATCTATCTATATATCTATCTGTCTGTTTGTCTATCAATCTATCTATAATAAGAAAAAAATAAGATAATACGTGACGCAATTGTAAGCCTCATCGTACTAACTTTCTCATTTCTCTCTATTATTAAAACTAATATTGAATATTAATAATATTACTCATACTATTTTCAAATTGAAAAATGTATAATTTAATAAATTGAAAATCTATTTATTTTAAATTAAAAACACACTTCTTAAAAACAAAAAAGCAACGAACTGTTTAAAAAAAATTCATTTTACTTAAAACAAAATATTTACAAACCATAAATTTTTTATAAGACAAAAGTTAAAAAAAATATATTATTGTTTATTCACTTAAAGTAGATATTTATAAGTAATTATAATCATATTTTATCTTTAAGCATAGTTTTATAATTTATAAATTTTTTTACTAATTATTTAATAATTTATATATTCAACCCGTGTAATACACGTGATACTAACCTAGTTTTTTTATAAAACAAAAGTTTAATAAAAAGACGTTATTATTTATTTACTTAAATTAACTATTTATACGTAATTTTAATCATATTTTGTCTTTAGGTATGGTTTTATCATTTATAAATTTTTATTATTTTATTTACACAAATTGTTTATACATAGGATACTAATCTAACTATTTGTATACAAGCTAGCTTGTTGTATCGATTGTATCTGTTTCATTTTTTAATTTTACATGAAAATGCATCACATCTATAGGTGAGTTATATATCAAGTTAAGTTATTTTGGACGATACAATGTTGCAAAGTTAAAGCAATATATATGCAAGCAAATGCTAATATATTTCTGCATCCATTAAATAACATAAAATTAGTTGATAAATGTTTCCATATATAAAATAAGCAAGAATTACATATTTTCCTCTACAAACTTATTCAATTGCATATATATCCAACTTAAATTTTTTTAAAATATCTATCCCATTTCAAAACTTAGTCATTTACAAATATGCCCAAACTAGAATTTCAATTACATATATCCCCTTCATTAACCATAAATATTACATATTCACCTATTTGAATATATTTTATTAAAAATAACATATATAATTAATTTTTTACTCTTATTTTTACTAAAACTTTAAAATTAAGTATTTACTCATTTCTTAACTAATTTTTCTTTGTAACTAACTTTCGATTTATAATTATTTGTTTATGTTTTGATATTAACATTTCTTACTTTTTTTATATTATGTTTATCTTTCGATAGTAAGATTCCTCAGTTCACGAACAAGACACTTTCAATCCCGTCATACAACACGATTTGTGTTGGGTTGTGAAGTCTTTGGTCGGACCGGGTTGGGCTCGGGCTTGTTTTGGTGACAAAAACCTATGTTTTTTGTTATTTCTTGGAGCCTGAGAATTGCCTTAATCACACCTAATCTAGCATTATAAATACACCAATGATATAATGGTATTTTTAAACACAATAATATTATAAACCTTAGTTGTAGAGTGGACGTAGGTCAACTTGACCGAACCACTATACTTCTCTCTTGTCTACGTTTTTCTATTATGTGATCATGTGTTTTGATTGCTTCCGCTAATATCTATTCTGATTGTGATACCTAACAATTTGAACACCTTTGTTTCTTGTTTTTACATTACGAGTAATTCTCTGGTCTATGATTTTGCTTTTGCACCCTTTTAATTAAAAAGTTGACAAACCCGAACTTCTGACGAATATATTCAAATAGCTCGAAACTAATAGAAACAAACACGAAATGGATACAAAGTAGTTATGTTTGAATTGTCTCATCACCTTCCACCATCCCTATTGCCAAAGTTGTACATCAAAGGCTGGAAAAGGTAACCGGCCAAAAACAAGTGATTTGGCTAAAATTTCAACACGAAACTTCTAAAATGATATTTGAATGTAGATAGATGTTACAGAAGATGATTTATGATGTTGCAGTTTATTCAGCCGAACCAGGCTTTCCAACCAATTATGTTTTTCCGCCCTCTAGCGGCGGCTGCTGCTAGTGAGGGTGGTGGAGGGTGATATGATGATTTCAACGCAGGAAGTTAGATTCCATTTTGATTTCATTTCAAGCTATCAAATAGATTCACAAGAAGGTACTGGTTTAACAATTTTTGAACCAAAAATGTGCAAAAGCGGGACTTGAGATAGAGAATTACTCGCGACACAAAAATAAGTAAAATTATGTGTTTAGATTGTGTATGCGAACAAGAAAACATTAGTACTGAAAAGTAAATAAGATAAAAATTAATAAAAAATCAAAAACATTAGTATAGAAACATTACAAATAATCAAAACTCAAAAGTTAGTAAAAAGAAAAAAATATCATTTTAAAGTTTAATAAAAATAAGAGTAAAATACTAATTAATAAGTTGCTTTCAATACAATAATAAAATGGGTAAACATATAATATTTATGTTTGATAAAAGGGGATATATGTAATTAAAATTTTAATTTGAGTATATTTGTAATTGACTAAGTTTTAGAAGGGGATATATGTAATTAAAATTTTAATTTGGGTATATATGCAACTAATTAAATTTTAAAAGAAGATATATGTAATTAAAAATTTAAGTTGGATATATATGTAATTGATTAAGTTTGTAGAGGGAAAAATATGTAATTCTACCATAAAATAACAAGATTAATAATTATGATGTATGCATTTGGATCCTTAATTATGCTACAACTCATATTAATCGATCGATGGTGTTAGATTACAAAAGATCTTAAAATACTAATGATAGTTGCACACTTTGAGCACATTTAACTTCCTAGTTTGTGAGAATATTAAGCAACAAAACCCTAGTTCTCATCAACCTCTTAAAAATACACCCTAATTCAACTTCAAGATCTTCCATTGCACTTTCCACAGCTTCCAGTCTCTCTATCGCGCTTCTAAGCACTTGAACATCACAATCCTCCCATGGACTCAAGCTATCCAACCGCGTAAACTTTACCTTGACGGCAAAAACACCATTACACTTCACCATGGTCTTTGTGGTTTTAGGGTTAGGGTTAGGTATGGACATAAGCAACATGATTGACTCCAATAGTACAATAATGGTTTCCCTCACTTCTTTCAAAACATTTACCATAACATTTAGGTTATCATCCATTAAAGTATCATGACCACAATAATTGGTGGTCATGTTCATTTGTTTCAAAGATTTTATCGTCCTCAACATCCGTCTCCGTAGCTCTTTTCTTTGGAGACAATATGTTGAGAGTTTGTTGTCAGTTTCACCGCGACTAGCTCGATGAAACGTGGACCGGAGTTGCTGGATATGACCCTTGACAAGAGAGAGTATGTCTTTGGTGTTCCCGCAAGAATCCAACATATTTAAAGATGATTCAGAGACCTTCTGAATCAACTTTTGGTCATTTTCATGGTGTGATAGCGCGCCTTTGATGTCTGGCGAACGAAGTAGGTTGTTAATCGAGTCGTGCAAGTCTCTTAATGATTCAAAACTGGAGGAAGGCATTAGTATGCAATAGTTCATAGGTACATGTATACATGTAAGCTTTTAGTTATGGATGATAGTGTTATTCTTGAAGGTTTATATAGGAGTTTTCTTCTTGTATTAGATCTGAGATATTAATGGCTGAAGACTAGAAGGTATAAGTTAAGGTATACAAAGTATCACATACGTACGGTGTGACAATTTGGCAACAGCTAGATTTATGAAAATTGTCTCTATGAACCTTCCAAGTGATTGCATGTAGGCAGCTTGGATTTGTGATAATATTCATTATTATTGTGGTAGGGCCATCAAGGAGACATTGCATAGTAATTTAAGCATTTTATTTTTAGTTTCGTACTTTAGATTGTCTAAAAGTACCTATCCAAACTCCTATGTTATTCAGTAGCGGAGTTTTAACATTCTTATAAGAGGGGTGGGGTCAAAAATAATTTTTTAGGAGAGCGAAATCAATATATATAAAAAGAAACCTTTAAAGTATCGGGTTAAAATTAATACTACTTAATTTATCTATCAAAATATATGCTACTATTTTTATCTAATACAAATGCTCCAACAATATGAAAAAAATACGTGAGAGAGTTCGTCTCATGTGAAGGAGAAAAGGATGGAAGGGATCTACACGTAAGGGCGGTGCCCGTTAAGATTTGTGTGAGGGGAAGTAGAGAGAAAAGAGAGGAGGGGGCATTTGTGAAAATTCTTTTTAGACAAGTTGAGGTGAATGTATTAAGATAACTAAGAGAATTAGAAGTTTGTATTTGTGAAACACTTCATTTCTTTCAATGTAAATATCAATTGAATATTTTAAATAATATATTGATGAAAGTTCTTAACAACACTTTCACAATGGTTAAAATTAATTGAAGTACACTTAAGAAGTTAAATCTACGAGAAATTGAATTTTGAGGAAAAATGGACCTGAAATTGTTCTATTTTAATAAAATATTAACTTGAGGTGACATGTGACATAATCACATTCATATTTATCAAAATTTTCACGTTTCTCTTTTCTAGTAAATAAATTAAATAATTACCTTAATTACAAATAATATTATTTAACTTTTTTGTAGAATAAGAATAGTTTTCTTATTAAATTTAGAAAAATATCTTCTTATTAATGTTATTTCTAAAATTTTTTTTATAAAATAATAAATTTAAAAAAAAACTTTTTAAAAATTAGTGTTTTTAAAAAGTAATTTTTTTATAAACAAAAAATAATTAAAATTGAAAGTTATAATAAGAAAATTTTTAAAAATAATAATTTTTAATTTGGTTTGTTTTGAAACAAAATATTTATTTATTTTGAAAAAAATGTTAAAAAAAAGTTTAAAAAGTTGATATAATTATTTTATTACATATTGTTGTTACTCATATGTAATTTCAATCATAATTTATCGTAAAATATAGTTTTATACTTAATAAATGTTTATTATATTTAATATTTTTTTATTCAACCCGTATAATACACCTTTTTATTAAAGCTAGTTTTCATAATATAATATTCTTTTAACTCTCGATCATACGTTAATTTTTCTTTAGATGCAATCGGTCACTGTAAGAAGGTAGATGCATGCACGAAGTGTAACGGTTGTGAAGAACAAATTTATAATTTAAACCAATTTATAAATCACTTAATTAATATTGAACTATTTATTATAACTATTGGAATTTTTCAACATGATCTGACGGAAATTATACCTATATTAATACAAGAAGAAAGAAAAAGTAAAAATAATGATATTGAATTCAAATTAATAATTATTGTTTCTAGAACACCTCAAATAACTCAAAGTTGTTTTATAGTTAAAGTTTATTACTTTTTGTTGGGAAGGTGGGGGATCTCTTCTGGTAGTGATAATATTATTTTTTAAATGATATTTATTAACTGTCTCAAAATATTTTTAAATTTAAAATTTATTACAGCTTGTGGTGTGAAGTCGTAACTAACCATCCTCGTTTCGAGCCCGATTAGTAGTAAGTTTTTATTATTGCGGTTATTTTGTTTGTGAGGATTTTTAAAAGACTGTAACACGATCTATTCGGTTCTGGGTATTGATATGAAATGTGAGAAATCAGATCTTTTCTTCATCATCTCCAGCTATGGTTGTTTATCTGAACCTTAGTTAAATCTATCCATCACACGCGCAATGCGCGTAAATGGATGTAACATGATCCACTCGGTTCTGGGTATTGATATGACATGTGTGAGATCGGATCTTTTCGTTATCATCTTCGGCTATGTTAGGTTCATCTTAACCTTGGTTAAATCTGTCAATCGCACGCGCAATGCACGTAAATGAATTTAACTAGTTGTAGTTTAATTGGAAAGTAGAAAACTCAACAACATACATATTAAGCTGTGAGTTATAAAGTTAGGTTGTTGTGGAAAAGCATGTTAAGAACATCAAATTGAATTAAAAAATAATTTTTTTTAAAAAAAATTATATTTTTCTAGCCTTGGTTTTAAATAAACTTATATTAAAATGTAGAGAAATTTAAACACGATCTAAACATATATTTTAAATCTAATAAAATGTTATATTTGAAAGTTATACAATAATAAAATATGGTTAAAAGAAATTGTAAATATTATAATAATAAAAAAAATTAAGGAAAAAAACATAAAGCTTGTGTGAAGGAGCTACAATAAATAAGCATAAAGAGATCATGAATGTATAAGGACTCGAATCCTCCACTTATGTAAGCAAACCCGTCGGGGTAGTGCCCCGATCTGTTATTTCTTTTAAGTAACGTATATTTATCACATAGCAGGAGCGTACACATGACAAAAAAGTAACTATTAATATTTATAGAGGTTGCAAATTGTAGTTATATATATTATAACCCGGAGTGAAGGTATATCATTTGATTTCCGATTGTGATCGAAATTGAGTTTGTTATGTTTTTCATTGTGATTGGCTAGGTTTTAAAAATCATCTTTAAACTTGCACGGCTATGGTCATTTGAACAATAAAATTATGAAGATTTATATTAATTATGTTTTTTTTTTTTGGATTTATAAATCTATGATCATGCGTGTTTGTTTATGATTTAGAATGAATTTTATGTGGGATTAATTTCCTTTTGTATCACTAATCTTATTCTTAAATATTATGAATTTGTTTTATGTGTTTAGGATTTTAGAGTAACTAACCAGAAATAATTGTAACAAATCTATACCATTTAATAACAGAAAATCTTTTTTAAGGTTAAGATATTCTAAAGCAACAAAAACATCATCAAACGCCAACGCTCCAACAACAAACCTTGCAACCTTATGTGTCTCTGTAATTTTCTCAGTGCGGTTGGTAATTACTGTCATACTGATAGGTGAAGTCTAATCTTTTGTTATCCGTATTTCTCTCCTATTAAATAAAAAATATTATAAATAAGTAAACTAAATAATTAATATCCAAAATATAATTTTTCTTATTCTAATACATTATTAAAATATAATAAATTATAAGATTTTAATTATATATTATCTTAAAATATAATTTTATGATTTTTTAATTTTTATTATATTTATTTATAATTTCTTAAATAATTATTATCAATATTTCATTAATGGCAAATGACATGTAACATAAATAATATTAATTAAGATTAGTGCTTTATAAAAAAAAAAATTTACCCGTATAATACATGAGTTTCTAACATTGTATTATATATTTTTAAGTTATTTTCATTCGATGCTCCCTGGTTCTCAAAGAAAAGAGCCAAAGGACTAATATACATTTCCAGACCAGTAATGTAACACACGGCCTCTCGTACCACCAATATTATCCGCTTTGCCCACAATTAACTCACGGATTTGCTTTTGGTTGCCCAGGTGAAAACTTCTCAGGGAGGTCACCCATCCATAGATTACTCCCACCTGACCATGCTTAACTGTGGACTTCTCCTCTCATCCACAGCCAATACGCCCAAAACACGTTAGTGATATTAGAGACCAGACATTACTTATGAACTAGGAATCTCTACTGTCCACGACCGATTTGGGAAGTATGTAGGGTGTCACAAGTAATGACCAACACTTTTTCAATCTTTATTAAAATACCTATTAAAAATACATGAAATATGACTCAATAAACATATTAGGAGTGCAAACGAGTCAAGACGGCTTGTAAACTACTCGGAATCAGCTCGATAAAAGCTCGAAAGAGCCGAGCATTATCAAGACTGAGCCCGATCTTAATCCTAAAATATGATCTGTCAAGAAAATTGGATCACACAATTAACTAGTAAGATTATTTATTTTTTTGTGTATTTAATATATATTCAATTTAACCCTTTTATCTAATTTTTTTAAAACTAAACCATTCTAACTATTTTAGTATTTTCTTCCCTCTTTGGTTCATCCGCCACGACTAGCCCTAATTTTCTTAACGAGCCTAGTAAGAACATTCACAGTAGGTTTCTTATATTTTAAAGAATAGTTGTAAATGGTTGTGAGTGGAGTAGAGAGAAAAGTTACTATTCAATTTGTATATTTTGGTAATCACTTCAACCCTTATAAATTTTTTAATATTTTTGAAAATGATTGTGAGTAGAAGAGAGAGAAAAGGTAATGATAAAAGTATAAAAAATATTATTTAATTGAGAAATAAAGAGAAATAATAGTGTTTTTTATTGTAATTATAAGAATAAATATATGAAAGCTGATGTGAATGCTCTAAGATCTATATTGACTCCTTTCGCTATAGCAATATGATCTCTCAAGGAAATTGGATCACACAATTAACTTATGGAGAAAAAAGAAGCTCAAATTGGTATGATGTAAGTTTATCTTATGTTGGTAGCGTAACTTCATGCGGTTTTTTTTATTTGTATCTGTTTTATGGTGGACTTTGTATCATTTTCATATTGTATTTTGACTGCTTTTGGTCTAAGTAAAGCTTTAGTAAACTGTGTCAGAAGATAAAAAGTTTGTAGCCAAATCGAGCTCGAGCCGAGCTTTGGCTCATCTAAGGTTCTCATATATGAGCTCGAGTTGAGCTTGTGCTCGATTAAACGTCCTGAATAAGGTCGAGCCTTGTCGAGCTGATCTCGAGCTTTATTTTCACTTCATGAGCCAAGCTCGATCCAAAAATCATAGGCTCGAACCGAGCTCTAGCTCCTCTAGCTTGAACTTCAGGAGATTCCAACAAGCCGAGCTCAAATAGTACTATCAACCTCGGCACAGGTTGTTTACATCCAAATCAAAATGAAATAAAATGAGATGTATGAGATCATAATAAATAAATAAATAAATAAATAAATAAAAAACCTTCCTCAAGCAACCGATCAAAAAACATTAGTCGACTAATTAATTCTTTCAGCCCAACGGGTCAAACAATTAATGGGCTAACAAATCTAGCAGTCATAATATGAGTTTTAAGTCCCATTGTGTACTCAAAGGTTGAATCTTTATTGATCTTTCACAAAAAGAAGATTACAATGCTCAAAAAAAAAAAAAAAAAAAAAAAAAAAACCCAATGTGTGTAGCTTCTGAAACTTCTACTTATTAAAGTAATGAGTCAAAAACAATGCATTTGCATTCTGTCAACATCAAACCCGTTACTCAAACTGCACTTCTTTCACTTAACGTCACCTTCAAACCATTTTTCATCTCAAGTATTATAGAATTACTTAGCAAGACCTTGTGGCTTTCGATGAGCTCGACATTGTAATGGTATACGATTGTAGCAGCCACTATCTTCATCTGAGTGAAACTCATTTGCTTACCCAAACAAGTTCTTGGACCAGCATTAAACGCGGGGAACTTATAAGATGGTTCGTGTTTGATCCCTCCTTGTTTTGTAACCCATCTTTCAGGCTTAAACTCCATGCAATCTTTTCCCCATATCGATTCCATCCTTCCCATGGGATAAAAACATAGAATAATCGCGGTGTTACGATCTACTTGATGGCCGCTTGGAAGCATATCCGGTTGCACTGGAGTTTTGTGCTGAAATGGAATCGGAGGGTAAAGCCTCAAGGCTTCACATAATGCACCATGAAGATAAACCAGATTGCTCAACTCTAGTTCTCGGATATTATTGCATTTGATGAGTTGGGTCTCGATCTCCTCTCGGATCTTAGCTTCTGCTATTGGGTTCTTGGAAAGAAGATAGAATAACCAAGAGAGAGTGTTGCTATTGGTATCTCTTCCTGCAACCATTAGATTTAACAAGGTGTCTCTCATAAACTTATTGGGATCCCTACACTTGACACTTTGGTCTTTTAACTCTCTCATTAGAGTTGTTAAGAAACAAAAAGTTTCCTCTTTGGGATCATAGTTTATGTTACTAAAAGCCTTATGCTTTTCAGCTAAGCGTTTGTATACGAATTCATCGATGATTTTCCACGCGTCGCTTAACTTGTCCTCACTTCCAATTCTAAGTAACCGCTGCAATTTCCCAATCTTCGCGGGCGTGATATGCCTATAAAAGATGGCTTCTTTCGCATGTGACAAAGCCTTTTCGCATGGAATATAAGGAAAATCAAGAGACAAGCTTTTAGGGTCATAGTCAATAAGTAACTCGCATATAATATCGAACCCAAGCCTTTGAAATATATCCTGCAAATCCGTCTCCACCCTTTGTCGCAAAATCTTGTCTAGCACAGGCAACAACCCTTGTTCCACCTTGTTCCAAATAGTCTTTTTTAAGAGGATATGAAAGCTAGGGTGGTTAAGAAAGAGCATGAAGGTTCTACGATGGAACTCCCATAATTCTCCATCACTATTAGAGACTCCATCTCCAAGGATATTAAAGATCTTACGAAATTTGTCGCCTTTAGGATAATTAGGGAAGTTTTTGCTCAAAATGTAATGGATGTCTGCAGGATTTGCGGTGCAAAGCAAAACCCTTTTGGCTAACTTTGGTCCTTTGAACAAGAATGTACCACCGGTACATGCAAGAACATCGGTGGCAAATTCATGGAGTCTGTGGACATTTACAATTGCCGCAGGTAATGCACCAAGAAATGGCCAATTTAGGGGGATGATAGAACTTTTGCGGTGATATATGTATAGAAGAACTATAAAGCAAATTGTAGATTGAAAGAGAATGGTAAGGTGTTCAAAGAAAGCCATTGAGAGAGAGGTAAGTAAAGGAGAATTGAAGAGCAGGAGGAGTGAAAGAATCTTCATCTAACAATCTTCAACTTAAAAAGCTTAGGAAAATTCGTTGATGTGTGGTTTTAGAGTAAATTACATCGATAGTTCTGGTTATGCATATATTGCAACTTTAGTATTTACTTTCAATAAGTTATAGATGTGGGCCTGAACTATATAAAGAGTGCATGTTAACGGTTCCTGACACTAACTAAGGTTAAGTTTATCTGTTAGTTTTTTTTAAATACCAAAATACCCCTTAACTTTTTCATCTTCTTCAACACCCACCACCCTCAACCCACCATCGCCGCCGCGTCTACCCTCAACCTACCACCACCGACGCCACCTACACCTTCAACCCGCCTACACCTCAACCTACCACCACCGTCCTACAACACCCTCGACCCATCACCTCAATGACTAATGACTACACCCTCAGATCTGAACAGATAAAAATAGGTGGTGTTATGACTTGTGGTATTAGGAGGGAAATAGAGAGAGAGAGAGAGAGAGAGAGAGAGAGAGAGAGAGAGAGAGAGAGAGAGAGAGAGAGAGACTTAAATCGATCAATGGTAATGCTTGATTTGTCATATGGTGGTGGAGAGGTGGTGGTGATTGTGATCAAGATGAAGATGAAGATGAAGATGAAGATGAAGATGAAGATGGAGGGAGGGGGTGAGACGTGGTGGGTGGGGTTTGGGTGAGGGTAAGTTTGGTTTTATTTAGAAATATTAGTTTTTAAATTTATAGTTATTTTGGTAATTTTAAATTGACTTAAGAAATAAATTTAATCTCAATTAGCGTATGGGACTGTCGGTGTGCATATCATGTATAGTTCAGCCTCGCATCTGTAATTTTTTAAAAGTAGAGAATAAAGTTACAATACGTGCATACCACAGTTACTGTCCGTTAATTTACTCTGTGGTTTTATTAGTTAGTTTAATGAGATGAAATTATTAAAATACCCTTTTATACTTCTCACAAAGATCACTAGACGATCTACATTGACCGTCCTCTACCTAAGGGACAATTTACGTAAGCAATCAAAACCCTAGCTAAATGGTTGAATCTATAAAAAGCCATGAGAGAAAAAGTATAATTTGACCTAAATCATAGGTTCAAAATATAATTTACACAAAGCAAAACTAATTTATTAAAATTTAAAAAATAAATTGTGATTCTAGGTCCTTTTGTTTTGCTCGATAAAACCTTTTTACTCTAATAGTTTCAATTTGATTTCGGGTCCATATGGTTTTATTTTTGTTATTTAACTCGATCAGCGTTTTACATTGCCTAGTACTGTTAGTTTGTTAGTTTTTTGTAAAGGCAAAATACGTATAGTTTTAAAAACTAAGGAAAAACATATGTAAATTATAAATAACTAAACGCTTCTAACAACTTTGGTTTATAAAATATAAAATTCACGTGTATTTTACTTAAGATAATAACTAATTATTTTTTTTTTTCTTTTTTGTATTGGCTTTCTCTATAGTACGTGTTCTACTCCAAATGTTGTATGCACAAAGGATTTGGAATATTTTTTCTTTAATTTGACAAGGGTTTGAATCCAACATATAAAAGCAGTGCTTTACGATTTAATCTTCTTTATTCTATAAAGTCGTCAAAATTGATTATGTGTTTTGTTCTTTTTACAAACTTTTTTGTTTTTTCTTACACCCCTTAAATTATATCATTTTATAAAATTTCATATTTGTCATGAGGACGTACATATTTTTATAAATATTTCAACATGAATGTACCTTCGTCGCACGGTGAATACTAGCGTTGATTCATCAAATTAAATCAAGATTTATAAGTTTCAACACCTGTCGTAACATGCAATTTTCACCACTCGTTTGTTCTATAAAGAAATTTATGTTCACGAATCACGATAACGAAACATGGTGCACCATAAGAGACGTGATTGTTATCAAAAATTTATGACAAGCCATTTATATCATCTATCATCCACAACAATCCCATAATGCGTCTGCCACACTCTTTATAATCTGATAGACGATTTTTAAATAATTTATATATGCAATCCCATTTATTAGTAAAGCAGAACCAAGATATATAGATGAAATTTTATATACTTCTTGTTTTAGTTTTATTTTTTTTTTCTGCCCATAAATACCACCAATCTTGTAATCGTAAGGATCTAGACTCATATCACATTTATAGATAACACCCCTCAATACGACTAGACGACAAAAGCATGCCTTTGTTTTAGGTTAATATATATATTACGATTGTAAAAATAATACAGAGATGTTTATTACGAATGGAATCATATTGTTTTAAATGTATTGTTTTTACAGTAAATAATAGCTAGTTTTTCTTTTGTTAATACATTTCGTCTTTAAGCTAAAAAAATTTCTAAAATTATTATTTTATTTTACAAGTTGTAACACATTATCGTACATCCACTAAAAGAATTTAATAGTTTTTGTTAGTTTTCTATAAATAAGTAATTTTGTTTTACTCCAACCGATGTGTAATTTTCAATTTCTTTCCTTTCTTTCGTTTCATTATTTACTAGTGGGAAGCCCGCGCGATGCGGCGGGATAAACAATTTACGAGCTTAGAAGCGGGTGCTTGTTCCGTTATCGCCAAAATGGAATTTGCTTGAATGTCGAGATTTAATCCCTTCAAAACCTAAACCTATGATGAATTCACACTTATTATAAGTCAGGAAAATTACATCAATTGCTCTACACAAGCTCTTACTTTAAGCTGTAAAATCTGTTGTATTTCTTTTGGATTCAAATAGCATAAATACAAGTGTGCTGAAAAAATAAAAATAAAGTCTTAAATAAAGATAATCCCAAGACAATTGATGTAAAATAAATATAATAAAACCTGAAACCAGAACGAATCTCCAAAAAAGTGTAACAAACCAGACCATTTAAAAATCAACAAAGAATTTACAATGAAATTATTGGAATAAACCTTGTCTTTGTCCCGATTGCTGAGTGTTCTATGTTTGACGTCAAATGGTCTCAATTAACCTGCTATAGTAGTGAGGTGACTTCGGTGATATTACTCTATAATTAAATTCGAGCAAATGAATAGTGATTTACAAATGAATTAAGCACAAAGTACAAGTCTCTTTAGCAGACTATGTTAAGTTCTAGAGAATACCCTTTTGCTTTGTTTGTGTATCCACAGAAACAGACATGGAGAGTGCGGTGGTGAGAAGGAGCTACGGAGAGGAAGACAGAACACCACCGCATCCACATGGTTATCCACCGTCATCGGCATAGACGTCGCTTCCACTATCACCATCGCTTACCATCATCGACAAACCCTAATAAGGCCATGGTGATGATAGAGGCACCGATCGAAGCCCTAACCATGCCATGGTCTGCAAAATCGAACCTATTGGTGGTGGTTTATGCCGATGACTTGAGAGGCTTGCGAAACACCTTCCAACCATCGTTCACGAAGAAGGCCTCATGTTAGGCCACGAACTTGAGGTTTCACAGTTGCTATTAAACCTTAGGTAGCGATGGTGTGGCGGCGAAATGGTGTTCGAACCTTCATAGAGTTCCTGTTGCCTTCTTATTTGTCCCTCCGAGCAACGACTTCGCTAACATCGATTAATATTGCAGGTAAACATTCGTCGTTAGGGTTGTTTTTACCTAAACTAGACGATTGCGGTGGTGTGGTGGTCTCAGATCTGACGCATGTTTTGATACGTATTCATATTATTAGTTCCTATTATTGTTACGTCGTTATTGGAGCCCTATTTTGTATGTCGCTAGCATCTGAATTAGTTTGATAAGAGTTGCTTTGTTATGTTGTTGTACTCTTGAATGTTGTTGGTATATTAGTGCTCATTCTCATGAGTTTTAAAAGAGTATAAATTGGTTCTTTGGCTGGTGACGATTAAAGTCTAAAGCTAGCTATGAAATAAATTTGAGCTTATTATCTTTTACTTATGTTTGATTTTTGCATAATTTTGGTGATAATTTCAAATGATAATGTCTTTGATGGGCTTAATTAAGTGTTTTGTTGAACGACTTCGAAGAGGTTATAGCTCCATTGAATGTCAAACAGGCTGTGATGATTATTGGATAAATTTACAGCTTGGCATGGCAGAATCAAATAGTGGCAAATTGCATTTACAATTTGCAATCTTCATTGCTGCCGGTTGTAAAACAAATATGAGACTTTCTTTTTTTTTTTTTGTTAATTGACTTTGATTTTGCAAAATCTTGATGGTTGCTTTAAGTGATAAGTTGTAAATCCATTTGACTTTTATGATGTTTTTTGGTACTTTGAAAATGGCAAAGTTAATAGATTTTACAACAAATGGTGATGGCAACCTACACATTGTAACATGCCCAGGTACTGCTTGATTTATAATCAAGATTTGATAATGAGATATGTTTTTAAAATTTGTAATTTAAGGAAATTATGCTTATGTTTGATCATTACGTTTAAAGCATTTACCATCCTTCAATTTAAAGCACTTAAAGTTATCATGTTCTTGATTCTTTTTTGATTAATGTATGAGTAATGTTGTGAACTTGATTTGTCTCTTGCAGAAAAGAAATAACAGGCAATGGGGAATATGCAGTGGAAGATGGTTGTAGCCATGGTGGTTTTGGTGTTTGTTTTAATATAGGTATGCTAATGATACTTTTATAGTATTTGTGGCTATGTGTTTTATAGTTGGTGTGTGTGTGTCATTTCTTCATGATTAATACAGATTTTAAAGCATGTAAAGTTATCATGTTTTAGAATATATTTAAGTAAAATTATGGTATGTTTGTAAACCGTGGTTACGTGTTTGTAGATGGTTTTTGACATAATGTTATGCATTGAATGTTATTTTTGTTCTGGATTCAGTTTAAGTTTGTGTGATCTTATTTGGTTATTACAATCACATGTAATGTTTTCAAAGAGCTCTGCAGTCCACTACTTTTGTAAGGCAAATATCCTATAGGTAAAATATTTGCTATTTCATTGTTGAGTATCTTTGAAGGTTGCTGCTGAAAGTTGTATGCGTCAGACATTTTCTACAGTGGTTTTGGATTTTTATGAGAATCCCCGCGCAACGTGCGGGTGAGAAGTCCTTGTTGATATTAAAAGTCATTAAAATTAAATGTCATATCTAACTATTTTTTAAAGTAAACATCTATTTCGGTGATATTGATATTAATATTGTTATTAGGTTCGTAGGGAAGGAAAATAGAGATCAAAACAACCATACAGATAAGAAGATTACATGGTTAAAAAAACATTTTATTATTTAATAACATATTATGTGTATTATGTATTAAACTTAATAAAAGATTGAAACAATAATAATAATTAGAAGAATAAATTGTTCATAAAACACCACCTTTTAAAATGTTCATTTTCATCTACATGTGTATGCATGTTTGTATTTAACAAATCAACCATTAGCCAATCAAATCTCAAATACATCAAAGTTTATCACAAAAATACTTAAATGAAAACTTTTGCATAGAGGGACTGAAGTAGGCATGTTAAGCTACTAAATCTTTCAAACTATAGCGTCAATCCACATATAGCTATTCATTAAAGCCTGTTTAAACCTTCTAACTTCTAAACCATCCATCCACAAATCCACATATAGAGATATATTACTTTGAGACGTTTTAGTTTTAGCCGAACACCTCATTATCAAAGAATGGAATTAACAATAATAACAATAGAATAAAAAATTAACATTTCACAGTTAAAAAGAATTAAAGAAGAAATTTGAGAACAACATGACACCTATAGGTAAAGACTAAAAACAAGTAACCCAACATCACAATAGAACTTAATTAGCAAGTAGTTTAGTAGATTAATTACGAAATGGATACTCTAACAATGCTTCCTTTAAATGTTTTGTCTATTCGGTACATAAAAAGCATAAATGGTTAAACAATTTATGTATGGGGTTTTCTAATCATACCCCACTCTATTTTCTAATCACACCCTGCTCTAATGTATTAATTAGGTTTTGACAACAATCACATCAATCAAATATGAGTTAAACATAGAAATTAATTAGCATTTAATATTTTAAAGGTGTTGTTAAATATGGTGCATATGATATTCAGTGAAAATCTTATGTTAAACAACTAATTTAATGTAAATAATTAAAACATTTTTTTTGAACAGCAATCATTTTTATATTAGATTAACTAGCAAGATGCTAGACAGTTACATAGTACATTTTTATAATTAAAACATTTGCTATAAAATTCTCTTTACTTATTTTATTAATCAATTTTTTATTACCATTATTAGTTTTTTATTCAAATTAAAAAAACTAATATAAATTAAAGAAATATTAGTTTAAATCAACCAACATTAACGTGGACTCTCGCCAAAAAAAAATTGCCTCAAAAGAGGCTCTGGTAAGGAATTTAATTTGTATAATTTAGATAATTTTAATTTGTATATTTATAATCGATAAATATTAGTTTAAATTAGATAAATTTGATAAGCTAATTGTTGGCATCTTTGTGTAACTTTAATTTGTAATATTTCTATTTAACTTGTTTGTTACTAAACATCTGGCTAGTTTCTTTTATTATTATACTAGCGTTCTAAGAAAAATTTACATCAACTTTATTGTATTTTAGAAAAAATATATATGTTTTTCTAAACAAGATCGTAAAGGCTTAAATAGATATAATGTTGTTAAAAGATTTTTTTAATACTAAAAACCTACGTTTATTTAACACCAAAAATCATAACAAAATAAAATCTCTAGACGTAATAGTACTAAAATCTTCGAATTAGACCCGCACAACTAAAATCGGCTTTATTTGACGAAAAAAAGTAACTCACCATTTAAATAAACATTTTAATCATTAAATGTTTTAAAAATGTTTTTTTAGATTTTGTTAGAAATGTCTTTCTTATTGAAAATTTACAATTAACTAAAAATGGATTTAGATATATTTTAAGTTTTTCTTAAAAATTAACAACAAACTATTACAAAAAAGATATTTAAAGAATTTCAAACAATATGTTAACAAAACATTTTAAAAAGATTAAAAGTTAAAAAATTAGTTTATATTATTAAATTAACATTTAATTAAAGTTGCGTTTAATGAGAATCTCATAATCAAAGATATTATATTTACTTATGATGATTAATATTTAATGCTATATAGTAGAGTGTTATAGAGTAGGTGCAAATAGCAACACCAAAACTAATTGTGGAAACAAGTATTTTCCAAGTTATCAACACTCAAAAACTAGATAACCTGTTCACTTCCATTTCAAATGGTTCCTACGCTTAAAACTTCAAAACTAACTCACTCATCCAAAGCTTTTAAAATCTTCAAATCAAAACTTGATATAGAATTTAATTGGTGGAAATACAAAGCTGATTTACAGTACCATATTAGAATAGTATTGGTTTTAAGTTGACATCAAAATCAATTATTCATGTCAACTTTGCCATTGAAGAGAACTGAGTTTAACATTCACACAACTACAACTAATCTTAATAAGAGGATCACATCAATAGGATAACACATGGTTAGCTACTTTATTCTTTTTTCTGATGTGAACTACAGCAATAGAAGTTGTTCTAATGAAGTTGAACATTCTAATATAAAGTTCATAAGTAATATAAAATATATAACTTATGGATGTTATAATAGCAAGTTAGCAAATTCTAGGCTGTACAACCACAACAACATCCAAAAGCTTCTTTAAAGAGATATAGCTATATGCCACATGTACACAAGGGAACCCACCAGGTTATGTGACTGCTTAATGGCACTACCTAGCCCGGATGCCTAAACATATCTTTACTTTCTAACGCAATGCACACTAATATTACTATATTAGTGGTTAAAGAAAGAAGGTGGAGCTTAGTTACTGAAATCATAAACAAAAGTAAATTAAATGAAGACGTTCAGCGATTTTAGTTAATTTTTTACGATGCTGGTCGTCTGACTTTTAAGTGTGTAAATGGGTGGGTGAGACAGGTAGGGTTAACGGGTCAAAATAGATTCAGTTTTAAGACCAAGCCAAAAAGAGTTGGGTTGAACCTTAAGCGTATCTAGAGACATTTGTGTTTTCAAAATGCAGGATAAATTTGTTAAACTTTTTCAAGTATAATGCTTTTTATTGGGAAATTAAGAAGCAAACAGTCTCATTTGTAACCTTAAGCCTATCAAAAAAAAAAAAAGAATTATGAATATTATACTAATATCTTATTTGTGAAGCTAGAAGATTATTGAATATTAAGTTGATTACATTAGTAAATAATTATTATTGAAAAATTTCATTTTAAATAAAACGCTACACTAATGGGCTGCAAATTGTGGTATACACTTGTAAGAGGTAAAGGGTGGTTTGAGCCATCCAAGTTTACAATGACATAATCAAAATGTGGCCATTTACCCCATCAACATGGATAAAAGGAACCTATCTAGAAATAAAATAATTATGAATATCATATTAATATCAGATCTATAAAGGTAGAAGATTATTAAATATTAGTTGACTAAGAAATTAACATTGCAGTAAGTTCTTGTAATGATAAGAAAGTTGGAGGTATTGCTGAAGTATGACAACTATGGAGCAGGGCAACTTAGTATGTTAGTTATATTATTAGCTTAGTCAAGAACTAAAAAGTTGTTTAATCAAGTTTATTAACTTACTGCATATTCATTTACCAAGGTTATGTGTTCATAAAAAGTTGAGTAGTATCAAAATATTTGACCACACACAAAAGACAGGATGCATCACAAACTAAATTAAAAATCAACAAACTGAATGAAGGCCTTCATGTAGACTGTAAAACATAAGACAAGATGCATTATTTAGAACCATGAAGACACATTACATTAGTAAATAAACTCAAAGTTGCTTCAAAGGCACTTGAAGAACTAAAATCCAAAAACACATAATATCCGGATGGGTAAGAAAATGATGCACCTGATAAAGCAGAACCCCGATCAATTGAAAGCTGCCGATGCATGAAATCAACCAAAGTTGTGTGCTCCTGATTGACAATGCCAAACCACAATCACAATCTTAGGGTATGTTTGGTATGAGGTAATGGAATGGACGACGGAATGAAATGAATGAGGGAATGGAATGAATGAGTGAATGAAATGAATCATTACATTTCATTGTCCTGTTTGGTTACCTTAATGAATGAATCATTACTTTGTGTTGTTTGTTATCTATGAAAAAACAAAGAAATGAAATATAAAAGTAGTTATGGTGTTGATGGCGGGTGGTGGTGGCGGCCTGTGGTTAGAAAAGGTTAGAGGTGACAAGTTGAGCGAGTTGGTCGGGTTAGATAATGGGTCAAAACGGGTTAAAATGAGAACATGTAATTTAACCATAATCGGTTCCTAAAAAGCAAACAAATAGACCTCATAAACATAAGCCTGAAATATTGATCATAAAGACAGAAACATTGATCATAAAATTAGACCCATTATAGGGTTGCTAATGTCATAACCTATTAAATATCATAATATAATATACCTAAGTTATTTGAAGGATTGATCCATTACCACCTGCCATATGACCATTAGCAACAATATCTAATCTGCAAGATGACCCAATACCAACAATACAACCAGAAATCTGACCTATTACAAAACACAAAGTCTAATTTGAAATGTTACCAAGAAAACATGATATGCAATCTCATTGATATACCAAAATATGCACAATGAGAATGTTATTGAACTTTTAATTTCTCCATCTGCATAACGTAACTAATTGTTAACGTAGAAATGCTCTAATCACATACAAGATCACAAAACAAATTGAACATCAAAGAACCTTCAATTGCTTCAATCGATTATCAATTACACAAGACAATTTACAGAGAATTAGAAAGATATTGATCATCCTTCTCATCTGCTTAGAACCTGATTTATATAGGCGCTAACCAACAATTAACAACCTAATTTCAGTATTAGACTAAAGTATACACTATAGACATATTTGGTCCCTGTACTTTCTAACTAATACACAAATATATGAAACTTTGACAAGCGACAATTGACTTTATTTCACTAACTATTCAACAATCTCCACCTTGAAATAAAAGTCATCCAATGCCCAACAAATCCAAACAACTTTGAAACTTATGACCTGGTAATGCTTTAGTCAAAACATCAGCAGCATTATCTACAGTATCATCCTCTTGAACCTCCACCTCCTTAGAACTCACAACATTTCGAATGAATTGAAGTTTGACATTGATATGCTTAGTCCTTTCATGAAACACAACATTCTTAGTCAACTGCACAGCTCCTTGATTATCACAAAGCACCACAGTTTTATCAACTGTTATTCCCAACTCAATGATAAACCCCTTGACCCACAAAGCCTCTTTAACTGCTTCAGTGAGAGCAACATATTCAGCCTCAGTAGAAAATAAAATGATGTGTTGGTGTTAGGTATGAGTTTTAGATGTTTAAATCATTGTTTTTAACCTAACTTTGATATCCAATATAATCACTTTATTACGTGTTTGGAATATAGGTTAAATAAATCTTAACGAGCATTATTTGAGAAGGTTACAAAAGATAGCAAGACTATGGCTTGAAAGGTGCTGAAAATGAAGAAAGTTGTGAAAAAATCAGGGAGGCCGTAAGCTACGGCCTGAGGCCGTAACTTACGGCCCTGTGCTGAGTTCGTCTGTGAACCCCGTAAGACAGGGGGTTTGGCCGTCTGGTTGAAGGTAGGCCATAACCTACGGCCTATAGGCCGTAAGTTACGGTCTAACGTGATATTTTGGGGATTGTTACAAATTTCAAACCTATTTAATCACTAATATTAGGGTTTCGAGGGGGGACATTCCTAGAGCCAAAAGAATGAATTTTTGGACGAAATTCAGCCCTTAGAACCACCTTTAATCATCCACATACAAGATCCAATCAAGAATGGAAGGTTCAAGCATGTCGGTTAGCAGCTAATTCGTTTGTAATAACTTTCGGGAGGAGAGTTCTTGTAAGTGAAGCACTAAGTTTGATTTGAATTGATGTTTTGGGTTATGTTCTTTTGACACAAGAATATAATTGTACGTTTGTTTAAAGTTAAAAGACTTGTTTATGTTTAAGTATTTGTGTGCTTTCATTCGCTTTTGGTATCCTTGCATCGTGAGCAGTTTGTCATGTATGTGAATTCTTTGCATAAATGAGTTGGTAACTGTGTGAACGAGCGATTCTTAAAAGTTTGTTTCATAACTATAACTTTAACCTAACGATTATGCAAAATCATGTCTATGTGATTCCCAATCAATTCTTATAAAACTAATTGTGAATCTTTGAACTTGAATCTTGAAAGTGGTTGCCTTTTCTCATAAGTTTCAAAACCCATTATCAGGTTTATTGCTTTCTTAATTATTTTCATTCAATTTAACTTTCCGCTTAAATAAAAACCCAAAAATATTTGCTTTTTAGTATTTTCGTTTCGTGTTTCAAGTTTTTAGATATAAAGCTTTACACTTTCCACCAATTCCCTGTGGAGACGACCTTACTTGCCCATACTAGTTATAGGTAGTTAAGTCTTTAATATTAACTTGTTTTTTATCCAACCATGACAACACGATCATAAAGCAACTACATGTTGTAAAGAAGCTCTCCAGCTTATCAGATTACCCAATACCATAAAGGAATATCCTGTTATAGACCTCCCTCTATCTAAATCTTTAGCATAATCTGAATCAACATAACCAAGAATATTCTGTTGAGAACTTGTGTTATCATTGAAACACAACCCAACTTCTTGAGACCCACATAAGTACCTCAACAACCATTTAACAGCCTCCCAGTGCAATTTACCTGGATCAGATAGAAACCTACTAACTACACTGACTCCATACCCTATATCAGGCCTTGTGCAAACCATGAGGTACCTTAAACTTCCCACAACATTTGCATAAGGTACTTTATTCATATAACTCCTTTCATCTTCATTCTTAGGAGAATCCATTTTAGACAATCTGAAGTGCACAGCTAGACGAGTTACAACAGGCTTACTAGTCAAACATATTGAACCTGTTTAACACCTTCTTAATATATGCTGTATGAGACAAATGCAACCTCTGTAACTCTCTGTCTCTTGTAATCTCCATACCCAATATCTTCTTAGCAGGCCCAGTTCCTTCATTTCAAACTCATCCATCAATAAAGCCTTAGTAGCCATTATCTCACCCTGATCCTTGCATGCAAGAAGCATATCATCCACATAAAGAAGTAAATACACAAATTTATTAGTGCAATACTCCTTATAATAAACACAACAATCATAACTACTCCTGAGAAACCCCTTTGACAAGACATAATCATCAAACCTCTTATACCATTGTCTGGGTGATCATTTCAACCCATACAATGATCTCTGCAACAAACACACTTTATCTTCCTTTCCTGGTTCCTCATACCCCTCAGGTTGTCTCATATACACTTTTTCTTCAAGGTTCCCATAAAGAAAAGCAGTTTTCACATCAAGCTGTTCCAGTTCATAATTCAACACTGTGACAAGTGACAATATGATCCTTATAGATGAGTGCTTCAAAACTGGTGAATAAATCTCATTGTAGTCTATACCAGCTTTCTGTGTGAACCTTTTAGCCACCAATCTGGCTTTATATCTAGGTCCCACTACTCCTGGAATCCCTTCTTTGAGTTTGTAAAGCCATTTACAACTGACCAAAGTTTGATTACTTGGTTTGTCAACAAGAATCCAAGTATGATTCCTTTTCAATGATGCCATCTCTTCATCCATGGCTACCTTCCACTTCTCACCATTCACAGAATTTACAGCTTCATTAAATGTAAGTGGCTCACATTGGTCCTCCAATTCTGCAACACTAAATACAAAAGCTGTCATATCATCACTTGTTCATATCTAGCAGGTGGAACTACAGTTCTTCTGGGTCTATCCCTGGCTAGATTATAACTGGATGAGTCTACTCCAGAATCCCTAGATGAACTTGCTTCATCTATTGCACACCTACCTTTATTAACCATACTCTCCACCTCAATTTGAACCTCATCAGTTTTCTGACTGGAACTTGCCTCATGTACCCTTCTTATCACATCTTTATACATCACCTCTTCCCTAAAAGCAACTACATCTCTGCTTATTATAACTCTAAGACTACCTTCATCTAACCTCCATAACCTGTAGCCCTTAACACCTTCAGGATAACCCAACACAATACATCTTTGTGCTCTTGGTTCTAACTTCCCTTGGTTTATATGTGCAAAGGCTAATGACCCAAACACCCTTAAATTTGTGTAATCAGTTCGAGTCCCTGACCACATTTCCATTGGTGTTTTCATGTCATTGCTGATGAAGGAGACCTGTTTATCATGTAAGCTGTTGTGCTTACAGCTTCTGCCCAAAAAGTCTTTGGTAACCCAGAATCAAATAACATACACCTCACTTTATCCATGAGTGTTCTATTCATTTGTTCAACTAGTCCATTCTGTTGAGGGGTACCTGGTACAGTTAGGTGTCTAGATATGCCTTGAGACTTGCAATACTCGATAAACTGATTATTATAGAACTCAAGACCATTATCAGTCCTGAGCTTCTTTATTTTCATTCCAGTTAAGTTTGATTTTCCAGCAACGCCTTCCACTCTTTGAACCTTTCAAAAGCATCACTCTTATGCTTTAGGGGAAATACCCAAACTCTCCTTGAATAATCATCTACTATAGACAAATAGTAGCTAGCTCCACCTAGGGACAATGTTCTGGATGGTCCCCATAAGTCTGAATATACATACTCAAGAATCCCTTTTGTGTGATATATTCCTTTACCAAACTTGACTCTGTGAGCCTTTCCCATAATACAGTGGTCACAAAATCCAATCCCTGAACTACTCACTTCATCAATTAGATTCTGCTTCTTCAATTCCATAAGGCCCCTCTCACTAATATGACCCAATCTTTTGTGCCATAAATCAGTCAATTTGGACTGCTGATTTTCCACTACAGAGACTACATCTGGGCACACACCCCATCCAGCACATAAGTGTTATTCTGCTTCCTAATGCCAGATAGAACCACTCTTGACCCCATGATAATCTTGGCTTTTCCATTTTTGAGATTCACACTATATCCGGTTTTCTCAAATAACCCTAGTGATATAAGGTTCCTTGTCAATTCAGGGATATACCTTACATTTTCTAATTTCACCTCTGACCCACTATGTAATTTCAATGTTATGACCACATGACCTTTGACTCTACATGGTTTGTCATCTCCCAATTGCACCACACCTAGGTCTTTTAGGGTTAACTCAGTGAAAAAACCTTTATGAGGGGTCATGTGGTAAGAGCACCCGAATTCTAGTATCCACTCATCATAGTTATCACTATTTGATACTACCAACACATCAGAACTTTCATACCCATCATTGGAAACTTCAGGAGAGGTATTACCTGGTGTTCTTGCATTGTTGGTCTTATGCTTTCTTTTTTTCTTATCTGGGCAATCCTTCTTTAAATGTTTTTCAGAATTGCATATGTAACGTCTTCTTTTAAATTTTGATTTAGATCTTGACTGCCCTCTAGGTTTAAATGATCTCTTTTCAGATCTACCTCTTACCACCAGTCCATCACTTGTTTCTTCTTTAATGTGTGACCTCTTCTTAAGTTTCTTGGAGTTGAGAGCAGCAAGCACCTCGTCCATCGAAAGAGTATCTCTCCCATACATTAAAGTATCAACAAAGTGTTCAAACGTTTATGGTAAAGATGTCAAGAAAATTATTGCCTGATCTTCATCTTCAATAGTGACATCTATATTCTCAAGATCCAAGACCAACTTGTTGAATTCATCGGTATGATCTTCAATTGACTTCCCTGCAGTCATGTTGAAGGTGAACAGCCTCTTCTTGAGGTATAACCAATTTGCAAGAGACTTCGTCATGTAAAGACTTTCTAACTTTGCCCTGATTCCCGCAGCAGTGGTCTCTTTGGATACTTCTCTACTCAACACCCGATCTCCCAGACTCGGGATGATCGCACTACGAGCTTTTTCCATCACATCTTTCTTTTCTTTGTCAGTCAGAGTTGTCGGTAATCAAGCTTCACCTGCTAGGGCATCAAATACACCTTGATGGACTAACAGAGCACGCATCTTCACTCGCCATAACCCGAAATTGTTCTTGCCGTCGAACTTTTCCAACTCAAATCTTGCCAAAACCATCTTGATCGATAATCCCTCTGATCTTTTGATTGTGCCCCTTTCGAACGTGACTCTAATACCACTTGTTAACGTAGAAATGCTCTAATCACATACAAGATCACAAAACAAATTGAACATCAAAGAACCTTCAATTGCTTCAATCGATTATCAATTACACAAGACAATTTACAGAGAATTAGAAAGATATTGATCATCCTTCTCATCTGCTTAGAACTTGATTTATATAGGCGCTAACCAACAATTAACAACCTAATTTCAGTATTAGACTAAAGTATACACTATAGACATATTTGGTCCATGTACTTTCCAACTAATACACAAATGTATGAAACTTTGACAAGCGACAATTGACTTTATTTCACTAACTATTCAACACTAATTTTTTTATAAATGTCAAACCCATAACCAAATACATACTCATTGTTATTATTACTATTTGTTATACATGCAATGGATATTAAGGAGGAGAAACAAGACAAGAAGCTAACTTTTTAGGCATTAGCCTCTTATGTGTTTCCATTGTACAAAGTAAAAATGACTCCAGCTTAAAGCAAAGTCAAAAAGGGAAACAAATTCTTTTATAACCTCCAGAAAGAAAGACATAGAGGTACATAGCTGATAGCTTTGAATTATAATATTAATTAGCAAAGGACTCAATACTGATCTATGCTATAATACTTAAGAATTAACAAAATGCAATGATCATAAACTTTCAGTTGGTAATGGAATTCAGATATAGATAAAGATAATTACATAATCACAGAAAGCCATCCCTACTTTAATGCTCTGAATAATTTCTTGTGTAAGCTCCAATAATACATTGTCTTCTCCAATGATACGTTGCCTTCTCCATCTGTTTGTCCACATACACATAATAAAAATACGAACTCTCAATTTATTACAACAATGAAGCATCAACGAAACTACTAGCATAATGAATCATGAAATTAGAGGAATGATAAAAAAAAATCAGACTGACTATAACTGCACATAAATGATATAAAAAATCTGTAACCTGACTACATAATTAAGCATTGAAATAGCATAAGTTAGATCAATGTAGTTTTGTAAAATACCCAATTACAACTTATCCAATTAGGAAAACAATCTAGTAAAACCAACCTTGACGAATCCATGTAAATAAATAGAGAACTTGAGGATGAAATGACACGATTCAGCAGTGGCGGAGCTTAAAAACTCTCATAGGGGGGGGCGGGGGCGAAATTGTTTTTTTTTAGGGGGGGCGAACTCAAGTTTTATATAAAAATTTACACTACCGGGCCAAAAATTTACACTACCGAACTAAAATTTAACACTACCGACGAAAAAAAGAGAAAGGGCGCCCCCCCCCCCCCAACTAAGCTTCGCCCTTGCGATTCAGTGAACTGAAGGACATGTGTGTCGATCTAAGCATATGAAGGGAATCACCATCGGTTATAGGGGGCATGGAATCAGAAACAAATGCAATAAATGGCCTGCACAAATGTACCCATGGGTTTTGTATTATATATTACTATAGTAGTAGTGATTAGTACGGTAGTGGCCCAATGGACTATCTTGTGAATTGTGATTCTTATCGAAAGACCAGGTCATGAAACAACTCAAGTTACATCAATTATACGATCCTTAATTATCATTTTTTTTTCATATAAACACAAAATATTTTAACCTACATTGTGTACCTTAAGACTTAAAATACATTTTACTCTCATTTTAAAAAATTATTACCAAACAAAACACAAATGGCATGGAAAATCATGAAGAAAACGGGGGTCCGAAAAGCCTCGGATGACTACTCTGACTAAATTAATTCAATCTGACACCGAATTGAATTTGTCAAATAGTTTGCACACACTTTTTTTGAATTTTTTTAATTTTTTTGAATGACCAACAAATATTTTTTAATCCCGCTCACCTACGACCGTAAACATACACAACGCTGGCGACCCAGACCGCCCACTAATTCAGGGGAAAACCACCACTCAAATGTACACTATAGTAAAACCACTGGCCCACTTGGAGTATAGTGCACCAAGTGAGACTTGAACTTATGATCTCCAATTTAAAAAGTCATAAGGTGTCTACTCCCAAACCAATTGATCTAGGTCTCATTGGCTAAGATTCGTACGCTAACTTTATTATTATTTATGTATGACAATTTTTTATGTAATTGATTATATATTCCAAATAACTCAAAATGGGTTGAAACAATATTTAATTACAGTTAGCGTAAGTTACGGTCGAAACGGAGTGATTATTGCTAGTGTCATTTCACAAGAAGACATACCATGTATCAATCAACACTGTGGTGTTGGTGGCCGAGTGCCAGAGGCTTTGCCTCTAGTAGCAGACTTTATGGGCAAGTCACAAACTCACAAGGTTTTATACTCGACAAATGCAATATATATAAGATATGATGGTAGAGTATAGAAGTAGTAGAAGGATAGAATTGGCATTCATAAAAATAATCAATCAACGTACAAATATCTCTTACTTGAAACAACAACAAGAAGACACAAGCATCCATTATTTTGCGATTACAAGGACCAAACTTTTATTATTACACAAACCACTCTCACATAAGCCTAAAGGGCTGCACTTAGAATATATATTAACTTGATCATAATCCACAAGTAAAGCAATCGATTGACAACAAATCTATAACTCAAACTTCACCTCTTTTAGTTAACCTCACCTTTAAACCATTCTTCATCTCAAGGATAACGGAATCACTTGGTATGACCGGGTGGCCTTCGACAAGCTCCACGTGGAAATTGTATATGATTGTAGCAGCCACTATCTTCATCTGAATGAGACCTATTTGCTTACCCAAACAAGTTCTTGGTCCTGCATTAAACGCGGGGAACTTATAAGATGGTTCGTGTTTGATCCCTCCTCGTTTTGTAACCCATCTTTCAGGCTTAAACTCCATGCAATCTTTTCCCCATATCGATTCCATCCTTCCCATGGGATAAAAACATAGAATAATCGCGGTGTTACAATCTACTTGATGGCCACTTGGAAGCATATCCGATTGCACTGGAGATTTGTGCTGAAACGGGACTGCAGGGAAAAGCCTTAAGGCTTCACATAATGCACCATGAAGATAAACCAGATTGCTCAACTCTAGTGCTCGGATATCATTGCGTTTGATGAGTTGGGTCTCGATCTCTTCTCGGATCTTAGCTTCTGCTATTGGGTTCTTGGCAAGAAGATAAAATAACCAAGAGAGTGTGCTGCTAGTGGTATCTCTTCCTGCAACCATCAGATTCAACAAAATGTCTCTTGAAAACGTAGTGGGATCCATAGATGTGACACTTTGGTTTTCAACCTCTATCATTAGAGCTCTTGTGAAATTAAACTTTTCCTCTTTAGGTTCATAGTTCGTGTTACTAAAATCCTTTTGTTTTTCGGCTATGCGTTTGTATATGAACTGATCAATGCTTTTCCACGCATCTCTTAACTTTTTCTCGCTTCCCATTCTAAGTAATCGCATCGATTTCCATAACTTTGAGGGCATGATATGCCTACACAAGATGGCTTCCGCCGCATGTGACAAAGCCTTGTCGCATGGAACGTAAGGTAAATCAAGAGACATGCTTTGTGGGTCGTAATCAAAAACCGATTCACATATAACATCAAACGCAAACCTTTGAAATATATCCTGCAAATCCACCTCCAACCCTTGTTGGGAAATGTTGTCAAGTACTGGTAGTAACCCCTTTTCAACCTTGTTCCAAATATTATTTTTCAAGAGGTTTTGAAAGCTTTCGTGGTTAAGAAGGCGCAAGAGCATCCTACGATGGAACTCCCATAAGTCTCCATCGCTATTCGACACGCCGTCTCCAAGGAGATCAAAGATCTCTCGGAATTTGTCGCCTTTGGGATAATTAGGGAAGTTTTTGCTCAAAATGTAATGGATGTCCGCGGGATTTGCGGTGCAAAGCATGTCCATTTTGGCAAACTTAGGCCCTTTAAGCAAGAGCGTACCTCCGGTACATGCGAGAACATCTATGGCGTATTCGTGGAGTCTATGGGCATTTACAAGGAGTGCTGGTAATGTACCAAGAAATGGCCAATTTGTGGGGATGATAGAAGTCTTACGTTGATGTATGTATAAAAGAACTAGAAAGCAAATTGAAGATTGAATGAGAATGATAAGGAGTTCAAAGAAAGCCATAAGGAAAGGTGAGTTAAAGGAGAAGAGCTGAAGGAATAAAAGAATCTCCCTGATCAGCCAAAACAACTCTTCTACATTGGATAAAAAGCTTAAGAAAATTCGTTTATATGTACTACTAGGTTGCACATCCGCCAAAACAACTATTCTCCATATTGATATATCACATATTAATATTTATTTTAGTTTGTCACTTATTTATCATCTTGTTTTATTGTTAGTTCATGTTAGGCGTGCGAATTTATTAAACGACCCAAACTTAAGATAAAATTTACGGGATTGGGTGTAATATAAACGAGTTTGTTTCAATTTCGGGTCAAATTTCTCAACCCATTTGGTTAAAGGGTTATGTTTGTGTCAACTTGATCGGTTCACGGGTTGACGATCGGGCCGTTCAACCTATTTATTTTATATTTTATTTTCTTTAGACATGGTTTTATCATAAATAAATCAGTTGGGTGTTTTATTCAAAAAATTGAAACATAAATGAAAAATGAGAGTTTTGTAACTAAAATATAATTGTTTTATATAAAATTTGAGGTAAACTTAAACGGCAAAAAATAATGACATAAGGTGAAAATGACTTAAACTAGAACAAAATCCGAGCATGAATGGCATATATTGTTTATTATTAGTTTTTTCTTTAAGTAAGAAAAATAAAATTTTGGATAAGCTGAACAGATAAAAAAATATAATTCCTCTAATATAAACTAAATCATATCAAGAGAATATTTATTATATTTATCTCTTTAATGGGGGCATGAGGGGAATCCGTGATTCCCTATTACGATGGGGAACAAACACACACCCCCTCCCCCACCCCAAAAACAAAGAAAGAAAAAAAAAAAAACCTTGATGGGGTGTGAGAACTATGTCCATTAGAGGCTTCGGTGAGGTGTTTGACTTCACATATCCCTTAAAATTTCTAATTGTAGTAATGGCTAATGCTATAAAAAAAGTTAATATAACACACACAATTCCACTAAATAAAACCAACAACATCTTTATACGATAAATGAATAACTATTGTGCCATTTTAAATAATATTAAACATTTTCATACAACATTTCATAAGGTGACATTTTATGGATGAATGTTGTTTGTTATTATAGAAAAATTCCGCCAATGGTAAATACTTCTCCAAACTTACACCAAAGTGAATAATACATGCTTTCAACATATCTTCAAGGGTTTGTATTGTGCGTTCACTTTAACCCTCGGTTTGCGGGTGGTAAACTGTATTGATTAATAATTGAGTACCTAATTCCTCTTGAAAATTTAACCAAAATTGAAAAGTAAACCGTGTGTCTCGGTCCGATACAATTGATACTAGGACTCCATGTCTAGATGATATTTCCTTCATATACACTTCTACCATACATTTTGAAGAATAAGTTTCTGTAGTAGGCAGGAATTGAACTCTCTTTGTGAGTCGATTTACAATCACTCAGATAGCATCAAAACCTTTGGTTATTTTTGGTAGTTTAGTCACTCTATCCAAAATAATATGTTCCTATTTACATTTTCAAATTTCTAATGGTTGGATCTTATCATAAGGCTTTGGATGTTCCGCTTTCACTTGTAAGCATGTTAAGTATTTTTTTTACATACTTAACCATATCATGTTTCATACTGGGCCAGCATTAGTCAACATGCAAGTCATGATACATTTTGGTTGCACCGGGATGAATAGAATATATTGACTTGTGAGCTTCATCAAGTAACCATTTAATGTCGCAAGTGTTTGGAATCTAGATTCGACCAAAACTAGTCTTTACTCCAGATTCATTTTCATCAAGGTCTTTTACTTGACCTACAATTCTTTCTCGTTTCCAATTTTCTTCCTTTAGGGCTATAGTTTGAGCAACCTTAATTCTTTCAAACCATCGAATGTCACCGCCATCCTAAGGGATTTTATTCGAATTGGTGGATGTTCCTCCTTACGGCTAAGCGCATCTGCAATAACATTCGCTTATCCTTGGTGATATAGGATTTCACAATCGTAATCTTTCACCAATTCCATCCATGTTTGTTGCCTCATATCTAAATCCTTTTAATTAAAGAAATGCTTGAGGCTTTTAGGTTGGTATAGATGATGAATTTTACTCCGTATAAATAATGTCTCCAAATCTTTAGTGCAAATACTACTGCTACTAATTCAAGATTATGAATCGGATAATTTGCTTCATGAGGTTTCAACTGTCGAGATTCGTAGGCAAAAACTCTACCTCTTTGCATGAGTACGCTCCCCAATCCCTGATACGAGGCATCACATAAACTACTAGATCATGTGTTTCTTCTTGTAAAACCAATATCGGAGCGTTTGTTGGCTTTTCTTTTAATATTAAAAATGTGTCATCTTGTTCTTTTCTCCAATGGAATTTAACATCTTTTCAAGTTAGCTTAGCTATTGGTGCAACTATTTTAGATAAGTCTTCAATAAATAAAATGATATTATCCAGCTAGGGGAGGGTTCTTGAGAAAACCAATAGTTATGTGAAAACCAAAGAAAACCACGAAAAGCAATAACATAATTCAAAATTTTTTTGTTATTTTAATTATTAAAATGCTATTTAAGTGTTTGGTACATATATGTTGAGCATACATACGAGAATGAAGAAACTTACGTATACGTAACACTATGTCGAATGAAAAATGGTTACGTATACGTAACCTATGTGTGACGTATATGTAAAGCCTTGCTACGGTTTTCATTTGATCCATACCTTTATTTATATATACTCACACATATATATAGAGGGTAGTGATAAAAAATTTATAAATTATGTGACCGTTTTCATTGGTTTTCTCTAGTTTTCTCATAACTTTGTGGTTTTTTTAGGATCCCTCATTTATCCAGCTAAACCCAACAAACTATGAACTTTTGTAAGGGTCTTTGGCGGAAGCCATTTTATTGCAGCTTCTACTTTAGCCGGATCGACGAGTTTACCACTTGCAATTATTATATGGCCTAAGAACTACGCCTCTCGAAGTCAAAATGCACACTTAGAGAATTTAGCATATAGCCTTTCCCTTCATAGAACTTCAAGAACTTCGGGTATGTAATGAGCATGATCATCCTTGCTTCGCGTATATATTAATATATCATCAACAAATACAATAATAGATTGATCTAACATTGGTCGACAAACCCGGTTGATAAGGGTGCATTACTCAAGCCAATTGGCATCACCACGAACTTAAAATGACCATACCTTGTACTAAAGGAGATTTTAAAAATATCTTCGCCGTTAACTTTCAGCTGATGGTAACCAGATCCTAGATCATTCTTTGAAAACCAACTAGCACCTTGTAGTTGATCAAATAAGTCATCAATTCTAGGTAGTGGATACTTATTCTTAATCGTGATTTTATTCAATTCACGATAGTCGATGCTTATACGCATACTCTCATCCTTCTTTTTAACGAATGAAATAGGAGCACCCCACGAGGACACGCTAAGTCGAATAAAACATTTATCAATAAGTTCTTGTAATTGAGACATCAACTCCTTCATCTCAGTGGGAGCTAAACAATAAGGCACTTTTGCAATCGGTTTAACACCTAGATTAAGGTCAATTTGAAATTCAACTTCTCGCTCGGGTGAGATTCCCGGGAGATCATCAGGAAATACATCAGGAATTTCTTTCACCATCAAAATATCTTCTAGTTTTGTTTGTACTAGGCTTTTATCTAACATAGGCTAAAAGCGCTTCACACCCATGAGTTAGATATTTCTTTGCTTTCATCACTGAGCAAATGGGAACGCTTCTTTTCTTCTCACCATGAATCGAGATTTGCTTTCCACTAGGAGTAGAAAGATGAAGAACATTTTGATTACATATAATATTAGCATGGTGGCGAGATAACCAATCCATGCCAATTAGTACGTCAAATTCTCCTAACATCATGGGGATCAGGTTGATGAGGTACACTTCCTCTTCTACTTCAAGACAGACAATTTGATAGACATCACCTACTATTACACATTTTTTATACTATTTAACAGGTAATACATTTTATCAATCATCCTACCTACTTTGTTCATTTCAGAAATAATATGATAATTTCAAGAATACATTGGTACAATGTATGTTCAAACATCACTAGGCAGGTGTGGTTGACCATACGTGATACCGATATGTTCTTGTCATTACCACATCATGCTTCAAATTCCAATTTCGGATCAACAAAGAAACCGGGGACATATACATGTTATTTAGCAACTCATCATGCAATTAAACCACGGAAAAAAGTATGATACTTAGGAATTCTTATTAATATTTAATTCGTATGATACTTAGGAATTCTTATTAATATTTAATTCCTATCCCAATTCGTGCCTACGATCGGACATTACTTACTCAACATATCAAGAGCTTACACTACTTTAAGTCTAAGCCTTCATACTTTAAACACTTAGTTCTTTTAAATCACCACTCTGATACCAACTTGTAACACCCTCGATTTTTATCTTGTTATTAAAATCATAATGTATTAAAGATTGGTCCTAGATTTTTTTTGTTTAAAGTTAACCGAAACATTTTGATAAATAAATGAAAATAACATACAAGTTTTATAAAATTTACATTATCATATATATGATATGTTGAGTAAGATTAATTCATCAAAATATATTAAGCATAACCCATAATTTATACATCAAAACAGGGTTATAAACATAATGTTTGATCCTTTAACGTACCGATGCTTGACCCGTCCCTCTAATCTTGCACATGTGTGGAAAACATTTTTAAACAAACTATTAGCCGACGCTAGTGAGTTCATAATTAAACTACTATTTTTTTTTCCAAATCATTTATATCTCACCAACTTTAATTTCCAATAGACCACCTGAACATAATACAATTATTATTCACCCAACTGTGTTTTACAACTCGTCACTTGATGGTGACGTATTTATTATTCACCCAACTGTGGTTGTAAACTAATCACTCGCTTGTGACTAGTCACGCAATTGAGACCTAACAACATATTCAGTACCGGAGTTTGAACTATTTCGTAAGGGGGGCGGGGGTGAACTTGATATTTATATAAAAATTTACACGCAAAAATTTACACTATCGGACTAAAATGTAACACTACTATCGAAAAAACAGCCCCCCCCCCCCCCCCCCCCCCAAACCCACACACACACATGAAGCTTCGCCCCTGAAGCCAATAACGATTGTAGTTCGCATTCAGTAGCATAATTCCACCAATATTGTTCATGACAAATATTGTTTCGCATAAGAATTTACACGTAGTAATTAAATAACCACTACCATTGTGACGCAATATTTAAAGTCATATGAACTCATCCGGACGCCTAGAAAAACCTCTCTAAGAAATTATTTGTCGGTGTCTTTTTATATTCTATAATCAATATTGTATATAGACACTTAATATAAGATTTAACATCTAACAAATACAGTAACACGTAACCATACTCATATCTTGATTAATCTCCCGATAACTATACCGCTTGAGGACTTAATGAGAAATTTATAATAATACAACTCTAAAATTCAGATTAAGAGCTTTACCTCTTATGCCGACAACTTGATTACTCAGGACCCGCGTTCACCAATCGAATACTATTCACAACCAAATTCTATCACTAACCGATCACTATCACCATTATAAGCTATTGCTACTCTCTGTCGTCCTACTTTAATCCATGTCTCTCTTTCAAAACAACGTCAACCGTTGAAGGTTTGAAAGAACAAAATGTTGTTATGTATATTGATGCGAAATAACTTGTCGGAAGCAAACAATATTTCTCCATCAGCATTTACTCATAGGTTGAAATTATATTTCATATATGTATAAATATATGTATAAACATTTATTGGTCGGTTAGATCATTCACAGATGATTTCATTCCAGAATTGGGTGGCAAAATAAAAGAATGTGGGGTTATATACTTTGCAACGCGGCCTACTCAAATAATTCAATTCTTTCTGTTCTTTATGACTTTATCCTATATCATACACATGTAGTTATATAATAGTTAATTATTATAAAAAATGTGATTTTCGTACGAAGTGTACGCTGTCATCAAAGCATGAAAGATTTGTTTTTTAGTAGATGGGTAGTTTCATCTGCGTCATAATTACGCACAAAAGTTACATAATTACGCATGATATTTTTATAATTACGTAAGTTATATCTATTAAATAAATGGAGGAATTTGAATAATTTCAACAATTGTAGACCATTGTCAAATCTACCCCCAGTCACATTTATTGCGTGATTATTAATCTTAAATCGAACCGTTTATCTATTAGATCAATGGTTGTTATTACTTCTTATGAATTTATGACTTCGTATCTTAAACTCATTCTAGTTATATAATTTCATGTCATTCATCAAACAAATTTTATAAATTGTCTAATTTATATTTCTACTTAAACATATATATATATATATATATATATATATATATATATATATAGATGGTTCAAATGAAAACCATAAGAAATTATGTAAACCAATAAACCAAATCTTCACCTTTTATGTATTAAGATCAATGGATCAGATTTTTTTGAATAAAAAAATCAAAAGTTTGTACTTTTGTGGGACCATGTGTTGAAAAAGTTAAACAAATCTGAGTCATTGATCTTAAACATCAAAGGTAACAATTTGGTTTATTGGTTTACATAATTTCATTTGGTTTACAAAAAAACTCATCCCTATATACATATATATATAGGGTAAGTAACGGTTGTTAACACACCTTTATTACGATAATCCGTTAACACTAATATAACAAACACTTACACCATGATTATTTAGTTCAACTAACTTTACATCACATTACACCACTGATGTAATAAATTTCCCCCCATTTTTTAAAAAGTTTCACCATTTTTTTAAAACCGTCATAACTTTTTTGTATGATGTTATTTTTTTATACAAATTACACCATTAAATAGATTATTTTAATATCTTTAATTCAAGTATAGTCTTGTTATATATTTTTTTTAAAAATTTAACGTTAATTGTGGACCACTAGTTTACCAGTGTAACTCTAACTTACAGTGATGACGTGGCCTGTTGTTGACCACTAGTTTGGTTAATGGGTTATCGCAATAAACAAGGGTTAACATTCGTTCTCTATCCTATATATATATATATATATATATATATATATATATATAGGATTGGGTTCAAATGAAAACCAAGAGAAATTGTGTAAACCAATAAACCAAATCTCCACCTTTGATTTATGAAAAGTAATGGCTTATATTTTTTTGAATAAAATAATAAAAAGTTGTACTTTTATTGGAACACATGTACAAAAAGTCAAATAAATATAAGCCATTGATATCATAAATCAAAGGTGAATATTTGGTTTATTGGTTTACATAATTTCTCTTGATTTTTTTTAACCATCCCCTAATATATATATATATATATATATATATATATATAGATGAGGGATCCTAAGAAAACCACAATGTTATGAGAAAACTAGAGAAAAACAATGAAACCGATCATATAATTTATAAATTTTTTATCTCTACACTTTATATATATGTGTAAGTATATATAAATAAATGTATGGATCAAATGAAAAAACGTATCATGGTTTTTCATATACGTCACATATAGGTTACATATACGTAACCATTTTTCATTTGACATAGTGTTACGTATACGTAAAACTCTTCATTCTTGTATGTATGCTCAACATATATGTATCACATACTTAAATAACATTTTAACAATTAAAATAACAAAAAAGTTATGAATTATGTTATTAGATTCGGTGGTTTTCTTTGATTTTCACATAACTATTGGTTTTTCTTAGGAACCCTCCCTTATACATACATACATATATATATATATACATACATACATACATATATATATATATACATACATACATACATATATATATATATATATATATATATATATATATATATGTTATTATTGTTATGCATATGCATTTACACACACATTTATACATATGTTATAATTTGGTGAAAAGTGATTTGCCTATTTATTGATTTATTTATTATTATTATTATTAAGATTATTATTATAATTATTATTTATCTTACGTAAATGGTATTTGACAATTTTAAATGTCAAGTAACCATTTCATAATTCAAACGATCCTTTTAACTTTTAAGGCAAATTGGATTTTAATAATCTAAACTATTATCTATTGGCCGATAATAATCCATACTATTAATTTGGCCGGTAATACTCCCAACTTTCACTTTTATAACCAATAACAATCCCAGTGACATAATTTTTAATTTTTTATGTTTGATTTGTACTCAATTCCGTTCGCAACAATAATTATGAACGAAATAAAAAAACATACAAGCTAAATTGAGAATAAAATAGATGCAAATTGAGCGTAAAAAATTAAAAATTATGTCATTGGGATTGTTGTTGGTTATAAAAATGAAAGTTGGGAGTGTTACCGGCCAAATTAATAGTATGGATTATTATCGGCCAATAGGTAATAATTTGGATTATTAATATCCAATTTGCCAACTTTTAATTGCTCGCCTAATAATACTTGTAGTACAGATTTAAATGTTTTATTTATTTATAAAAAACAAGATTTTACAACTATCCCTACTAATTTAGGGTATCACACTCGAAACCACATTACATCTTTATATTTTAATAAAATAGTAATTATAAGTGATACGTGCCAGCACAAAATTCATTCTCACAAAAAATTTTCTCGCTTCTCTTTTCTCATAAATAATTATCTTAATTACTAATGATATTATTATTTTTGATTAAAAATAATTCTTTAATAAATTATGAAAAAGATCCTTTTATTAATGTTCTTTCTAAAAAATCAATTTTTATACATTAAGAATTTTTTTTTTAAATATCAAACTTTTCTAAAATTATGAAATATTTTAAAATTGATGTTTTTAAAAAAGTTAGATTTTTATAAACTAAAAATAATTAAAATTGGGAGTTCTAATAAGGAATTTTTAACAATAACGTATTTTAATACGGTTTGTTTTGAAATAAAATGTTTAAGTGTTTTTAAAAAGAAAGTTTAAAATATTGATATTATTGTTTAATTATTATAGTTCTTAATCATACATAATTATTATCATATTTTATCTTGTAATATCATTTTATACTTAATAACTTTCTATTATATTTAATACTAGGTTCGTACCCCGTGTATTACACGGGTTGAATAAATAAAATACTAAATAATTAGTAATAAAAATTTATGAATTATAAACTCATGTTTGAAGATAAAATATGATTATAATTACATATGAATAGTTATTTTAAGTAAATAAACAATAATATATTTTTCTTAAACTTTTATTTTATAAAAAATTATTGGTTTTAAATATTTTGTTTTAAGAAAAAATGAATTAAAAAGTTTGTCGTATTCTGTATTTTATAAAATTTTGTTTTTAAAAAACGTATTTTAATAAAAAAAGGTTTTAATTTATTAAATTATATAATTTTTAATTTGAAAATGGTATGAGTAATATTAATAATAATAATAATAATAATAATAATAATAATAATAATAATAATAATAATAATAATAACAATAAAGAGAAATGAGAAAGTTAGTATAATAAAATTTATAATTGTGTCAAGTTTTATTTTAAATTTTCTTTGTCATACCTAGAAAAATATATAGAAAAATAGATAGGCTAGAAACACATTTATTAAACGGATTATAGTTAGTAATAAATACGAAAAGTTAAAATATGATATTTTAATATAAGATATGATTAAAATTATAGATATGTAATAGTTCAAGAAATAATACAATTATATTATTTTTTTAACTGACTTATCTAAATAGTTGTATTTTTAAACATTCATTTTAAGATTTTTTTTATAAAATATTTATTGTTTATAAAAATCTTGTTTATTAAAAACTTAGGTTTCTAATTATTCTAGTTGTTTTAATAAAACTGCTTTTAGAAAATTTCATATTTTTTATAATTTTTTTAAAAAAAGACCGATTTAGTATATTTTGCTTGAAAAAGGTTTAGTGTTTTAGAAAATTTTATATTATATAAAACTTTTGTTTTTTTATTATTTCTATTCTAATAAAAAGATGTGATTTTTAATTTTCTTAATAAATTTTATTTTAAAAAACATAGCTTGATTTTAAAAAATTTAGATGAAAAAGAAAAATGTATCAATTAATAAAATCGATTTTTATTAGAAGAGAGAAATTAGTTTGAGTGTTTAAATTATTATAATATCTTTTGGAGGGAAAATAAAGTGAGAATATGTAAAACAAGAACAAGTGTCAAAAAGATGGTTTAAGAGAATGAAAAGTGGTAAAATAAACATTTTTTATTAGATTTTATAGATTTTATTTATTCAACTCGTGTAGTACACGAATTACTAAAGTTAGTAATAAATAAATGAGGATAGTATGTTCTCATTCCATCTGCTGATTCCCATGTGACATCAGACCCTTTCGTATGTTTCCATTAAACTTTTATGATTAATCTCCTTGTTGCGGAGCTGTTTAACCTTTCGGTCAAGTATAGCAATCGGCTCCTCAATATAATTCTACTTTTCATCCACCTTTATATCTTTCAATGGTACATAGGTTGTTTCATCAGCTAAGTATTTTCGTAGATATGAATCGTGGAAGGTGTTATGTATACTACTCAACACATTTGGCAATTCTAAATGGTACACTACACTTCCAACTCGAGCTATGATCCTAAATGGACCAACAAACCGTGGGCTTAACTTGCCACGCTTGCGAAAACAAATTACACATTTCCATTGAGAGACTTTCAACATAACATAACCACTAACATTATGACGTAATATTTTAGGAGTCATATGAAGTCACCCGGACGTCTAGACAAACCTCTCCGGTGAATTCTTTGTTGATGTATTTTTATATCTTATAATCAATCTTTCTACTCTAATAAAAAGTTATCTATAAGACCACGTGGCAGCATCACATAAATTTAATCAAAATTTTTCCGCTTCTTTTTTCTATTAAATATTTACATTAATTACTAATAATATTATTTAATTATTTTTAGATCTAAAATAGTTTTGTAAGTAATTTAAGAAAGAAATCTTTTTATTAGTGTTATTTCTAAATAAACAAGTTTTATAATATAAGAAATTTTCAACAACATCAAATTTTTTAAATATATTTTTTATAACGATTTGTTTTGAAACATAATGTCTAATTTGTTTTTGGGAAAAAACAAAGAAAAGTTTTAAAATAAAAGTTTAAAAAGTTAATATAATTTTTATTACTTATAGTCCTTAATCATATATTATAAATATAATTTTATAATTAATAAATTTTTATTCTATTAAATATATTATTTAATCAACCCGTGTATACACGGGTTTACTAAAGCTAGTATTATATATATAGATACTTAATATAAGATTTAACATCTAACAAATACGGTAACACGTAACCATACTCATATCTCGATTAATCTCCCGGTAACTATTCCGGTTGATGACTTAATAAAAATTTAGAATAATACAACTCTAAAATTCAGATTAAGAGCTTTACCTCTTATGCCGATAACGTGATTACACAAGACCCGTGTTCACTATTCGAATACTATTCACAACCAAATTCTATCACTAACCGATCACTATCACCGCTATAAATTATTGCTACTCTCTGTCCTACTTTAATCCATATCTCTTTCAAAACGAAGTCACCATTGAAGGTTTGAAAGAACATAAAGTTATTATGTATATTGATACGAAACTAGTATTTGTGCCCGTCGCGTGTTGCGGCGGCATTGTACGCGGCATAATAAAGTATAGACTACAATCAACCTGACTTGTTTCCGAACTAAACTTACGTCAGTACATGAGTGGTTTCCAATTACGTCCAAACGTCGATTAACCTGATTTTAAATCGACACGTATACAAAATATGAATGTAAGAAGTTTTCTTAAAATGTCATTTATATAGTTCTTAAAAGGTTTTATGGTGTGAAAGCGAAAAGATTGAAAGTAAGACATATATAAAATAAGCACATAAGCGTTTTATATTTGACCGTACTAATTCGGCTTTGAATATAAAATAAGAAACTAAAAATATAAAAATAATTGGTTCTAAGTAAGGTTTATATAAAAATAAGCACGTAAGTGTTTTATATTTGATCCAAGTAGTTTTCGTCATGTCCAAACATAAATAGACTCGAAATTATAGCGAGATGCTCACAAAAAAAATTAACATAAGAATTATTTTTTTAGGTATACTTGTAAAGGTGTAAAACCAAAACTTTAGAAACTTGAGTAAGTGACAATGATATACTACAAAGTTTTTAAAAGGTAAAAAAAAACATAAGTTAAGAAAAAGTTTGTAGTGCGTGTCGAACCCACGACTTCTAACACAAAACAAACAACTACAACCACTGCGCCAAACAAACCTTTGGTGTAATCTTGTAAAGTCGCCTATATATACCATTGTCAATACGGAGAACCAAAAAAAAAGAAAAAATTCACGTGGTCCAATGATTGTATGACATGTGGCAAGGCCAGTGAAACCACCCTAAACTTGCTAAATGAGATGTATATAATTACTTATCAGAAGCAAACAAAATTTCTCCATCAAAATTTACTCATGGGTTGAAATTTTTACAATAATAAAATAATAATTTGAAAGGACACATATCAGCATCAGAATACTATTCACCAAAATTTTCTCGCTTCTTTTTTATATTAAATTATTATTTTAATTACTAATAATATTATTCAATAATTTTTTAGATTTAAAAGTTTTTTTCAATAAATTAAGAAAGAGATCTTTTTATTAATGTTATTTTTAAAGAAATAAATTTTCATAAAATAAAAAAAATTTCTAAAAGATCAAACATTTTTAAAAATATAAATTATTTTAAAATTCATGTTTTTAAAAAGTGATTTTTTAAGCACAAAAAATAATTAAAATGAGAGTTATAATAATGAAATTGTTAAAATGATATTTTTATACGGTTTGTTTTAGAACAAAATATTTATTCTTTTCATAAAAAAAATTTAAAAACAAAAGTTTAAAATTTTGATATTATTGTTTTGTTAGTTATAATTTTACTTATATGGAATTTCAGTCGTATTATATCTTAAAATATCATTTTATAATTAATAATTTTCTATTATATTAATATTTTATTTATTAACACGTGTATTCACGTGTTTATTAAAGCTAGTTATATTATATATGTATGAACATTTATAACTCGGATAGTTCATTCACAGATGTAGGGCTGTTCACGAGCTGAATCGAGCCGATCCACGGCAAGTTCGAACTCGACTCAGATTAAAACCGAGTCAGCTCGGCTCGGTTCGGTTTTAAAACCAAGCTGAAAATCTGGGCTCGAGCTTGACTCGGTTTTAAATGTCAATCATGCCTCCCTGCTATGTAACATTTATGCTTTAGTATTATTTCTAAGAATGGTCCGGCAAAGTGATCATGTGGTTCCATAACACTTTCATATTGCGGTCCAATTGTTCTTCTGCATCATCGACATGACCAATTCATTTGCAAGTTTTGATTCCACGAGCGTGGTACAAAGAGCTTTTCTCTAGTTTTTTCATCGTCATCATATCTTTGTATTGGGAAATAACGTCAAGCAAATTTTCGGATGACATTTACCTCTAATTATCGTTATGTTTTTTCCCCTTCAAAGCCAATCTCATTGGCATTGAGTCTTCGTTTAAGTCAGTAAGGCTACTTAAACTTGTATAGTTTCCCGACTCGGATGTTTTGGTTTTTATTTTTATTTTTTATTTTTTTTATTTTTATTTTTTTTCACTTGGACCACCACAAAAGTCTTCATCCATCAACTTGGTCGGTTCCATTTTGCGTGTGGTTGTAACCTGGCATGTGTTGCGATGCTTGAGACGGATCAGACGAATGGAACGATTTGGGGTTTTTGTGTTGGTGGTCTTTTTTGTTGGTGTGATGGTGATTTTTTTTGTTTTAGTAGAAATTTTTTATAGAAAGATAAGAAAAGGTAAATTTTATAGATAAGAAACTGTCACAAAAGAGTCATTCAATGTCTACATTTAACAAAGGGTTCACTAGGTTTATAAACCTACCTGCCCGTAATCAAAATTGTAGAAATTGTAGGTCTCGAACAAGTAATCGAACATAAAATAAAGCAAAACGTACCAGATTTGGGTTCAATCTTCAAACAATTAAACTCACTTGGATTAATATCTGAATTGTGAATCACTATCAGATAAATCTATTATACAGGTTACACACGAATGATTTATCGGATTAGACGGATTAGCTGTTGATGAAGTAGGATTTCTTCTTTAGAGTTGATGTTCTTTGTGATGGATCTGTCGTAACCGTAAGAACACCCCTTGTTCTCTGTTTTGATCGAGAGCCAGAAAAAGAGAATCTGCATATCTATTATTTCCAACCCTTTTTCATTTGTGTCCAATGACAACACACTAAATGGGCTTTTTTTTGGCCAATATTAACTAATGATCTGATTAACTAGTTAGGCCCAATTATTAGTTAGATGCCCAAAATAATTAGTAGGCCCAAATAATAATTTACTTAAGCTCATATTAATACAAAGCCTAAACAACTAAACAACATTTATAAATAAATCAAGCTCGCACTCCTTCTACACATAACACGTTTAATTTTTAACGTTATATTTCCGATTAACAAATTAATACAATATACTAAAACATACTTTGGTAACACTAAAATTGAACTTAGTTTCTTTAAATTAATTTATATTTTATGAAGTTTGATATAAACCGGTTATAAGTTATATAGTATGTTGAATTTATTTCGCATTTGATTTTTCTAATTGTGTTTATAAAATAAAACCTAGCCAAAACAAACCGAGCCGAGCTCGAGCCCAAAATTTGAGCTCGGTTTTAAAACCGAACCGAGTCGAGCTGGCTCAGTTTAAATCCGAGCCGAGTTTGAGATTGCTCTGGCTTGGCTCGGTTCGGCTCGATTTGGCTCGTGAACAACCCTAATAGTGAATGGGTTTGTTGTGTTTCAAGTGGGTTTTGTGGGTGTGATGGTGGTGGGCAACGATAGCAAAGGCGACGGTGGCGGTGGCATTTTCACCGCGTCTTAGCGTTTGTTGGCGGGGATGGTGACGGACGTGGTTGTTGCTTTTTCACCATCGCCTCTTTATATCGCGCTTTGTAATACAGAGAGTGAGAGAGCCTGGCTACGATGGGGGTTTTTGCGGTGGTTTCGCCGTCGTTTATGGTCGTCGTATTGTGGTGGCTCGCTCCAAGGGGCTTACGTTCGCGATACTTTACCCGGTGTTGTTGTAATGGCCCTAATCGCTGCTCTGCGTCCCCTTTGTGGTTGAGGTGGGGTCGTCACCGTTGGCTATGCCGAAATCCCTTCAGGCTCTCTGTCTCTCTTACGCCTTGCAGGTGGCGATGGTGGTAGTTCAGTCGTTTTTGTGCCCCTCAAACTCTTTAGGGTTTCCGAGGTGGTTGCATGTGGTAGTTGTGGTGTTCCAACCACTGTTCCCCCCCCCCCCTTCCCGGCATCTTTGTCTTTGTAATGCCCTTTTAGGGTTTTTAGATTTGCGACGTTTCTATCGTGATCAGATGTACACTTTATGCCGAACGTCGATGACGATAGAGCTTCGTTCATCTGAAATGTTTTGTGTTTGTGACTCAATAAGGTGTTTGCAGTAATTTTGTCGGTCTTTTTGGCTATGATGATTTTCCCTAAATGATCTTGGTTGCTTTGGCTTGGCAGCCATTTTTGGCATGCAACCGCAACCAAGAATCGGTTCTGAGCCAAGATCTAACTATTACCATCTGGATCGTCTTCTGCTTTGCCTCATGTCTGTATGTTGGTGATGCGATGCTAGTCGATTGGTGAAACTATTGCCTGCTTTTGGTATTTCTGTTGCCTTTGAATGTCTGATGTCGATGATGACGAACATCTTTGCATTTGAGACTATTCACCTTTGGCAATGATGATGAATCTGATCATTTATTCGTCTCGTTTATCACGTGCGCAACGCGAGTCGATGTTAACCACTTGTTGGATAAATTAAGGAGTTTGGGATTTAGAATCACACTTTAAAGATTGGCATCATACAATATATCTATTTAAAGTATACACATGCACTTTAGAGAATTTCTAACACTCGACAAAGGGAGACACCATTCTATCATAATATCTTCTTAAGGACATTATTCAATGTTAATTAGGCGTTGGAACTTGGAAGTCAGTAGTATGTAACCTTCGGAGATTACGAGCTAGGTGGATCCGTTTTGTAGTGTAAGCATGACGGTCGACAACAATGAATTTCGTATGATAAGATTTGTGTGCAAAGGCGACTACAGTAACACCAAAAGCTAACGTAAAGCCATGCTAGGATGAACAAGATGACGAGTGAGTAGGGCTGGTGTAAAAAATTGCACACGACATGATAAGAAACAAACATGATAATACACGAACATAATAAATGTTGACAAAACACGTGACAATATGTCACATCCCGGAGGAAGCGTGAAATGCTTGGGTGTGACTCGTTAGCTCAAAACGCATTGATTATCACGACATACAAATCACAGCAATAAACTAAATATTAATTTCATTAGTTTATAATATATAGGATTACATGATACAAAATTTAGTCTAACATTCTAGACCTATACATTTGTAATCCTAATCAAAAGCATATCTTCAACACATCACATATCTTCAGCTAGTAGTGAACGTGAACGTCCACGTAAAGACTGAAGTCAAACAAGTCAATAGTCAACCATATGCACAGCTTTCCTAGGTAGCTGTGCCGATCACTATACATGTTGAAGGAATACACGAGATTATAATACATTTTGCTGACCTGAAAAAGCATACTCAAAACAGTCAACAAATAGTTGGTGAGAACATAGGTTTAATCAATACAAATCATTTTGAATTGATGCAATACAATCAAACTCACAACCAAACCTACACATGTCAAGTGATTCATAACTGTCAAATACAAATCACGCAATCAAATAATATAACACCATTACCCACATATCAGCATATGCAGGTTGACATTTCCTAAGTAGCGCTACCTATATTATTTGACGGTTCCTCATCCGAATTAATGGTTATGTCAATATGACAGTAAGAAATCAAAATTTCTCAAAAATGCATCCAATTCAACACAAAAGTATGCTTTTTCCCCCCAAAAATTATAAATCAAAAAGAGGCTATGTTACTCACCTTAGTTCCAGCCAATAAGTCAAATAATTCTTATAAAATAATTATTTGTTAGAATAAATCTAATTTCTTTAAAATTTTCAGCATTTATATCACTAATTATATCAAAATTCCTAATCGATCACTACTGTTACACAAAAATTACCAAAATTTACCATCAAAGAGATTCTGAAATGTATGTTACCTCATAAAATTTCAGATTAATAACACATAACAGGCATTTTTCTAGAATTTTTACAAATTTCATATTAATTGGTAGAAATAGTTAAACATCTCTACAAATTCCGAAATTTATACACACTATTCTATCATGAATATCATAATTTATGTAAATTTTTCATGATTTATCATACTGTTTTACTGTTTCTTTTGATTTTCTATTTACAGAATGTTATAAAATATATAACTGAGTCATACATGTGAATTAAGTCATTAAATTTATTCTGAAATTCCTATATGGTATAAGAGTTATTATATAAATTTCCTAGATTTTTATCAGATTCGGAGCTTCTGTTTAATAATTTTCTTTCATTTCCTTGAATTAATTATATAAATTATCATACTCAATATTATTACCTCATAAATTACAGATTAATATTTCTAATATTTTCTAACAAGTTTCTAAATTTTATTCCCACAATCACAGTCATTTAAGTATTTAATCTAATTTATCATGAGTATTCATGTTTCAACCCTTTAATTCTTGTATTTTTGTTTAAATCCTTGATTTTTATAAAACCTTCGAACTTTCTGTTTTTGAATCCTTTTCTTACTGATTTTTGATAAAAATCATGTGTTCATGAGGTTTTGTGAATAACCTTGATGGTTTAACTTTAAAGGGTTGGTTATATGTGTTAGTTAAACACATATACACTTCCTAACTTGTTAGTTTGTAGATTTGAGAATCAAACCTTGTTTGATGATGAAGAAAACTAAGGAGGTTATTAGCTTGATCCTTGAAAGTCCATTTGATGAGAGGGTTCTTGAATCTTGGATGGTTGGTCACAACTAGTGGGAAACAACTTGTTCCATGTTGTTCTTGAGGTGAGAATCGCTTGTTGAACAAGAGGTGGTGGTGTTGGTTGTATGGTGTGAAAACCGAAAGTAATAGGGTGATGATGGAGGTGAATTGAGAACCGAGAGGAAGAGTGAGTGGGAGCCGAGGGATGGTTGCGGGTGTGGTGGTTTGGGTTCCATGCGGCCGAGAGGTAAGAAGTTAGGAAGATCATCATGATCTTCATAATTACTTATAATTTAGAGTAATGAGGTGTTATCTTAGAATTAGGTGTCAAGTTCAAAAGTGTGTTAAGTGTCATAGTTAGAAAGGTGATAAGTGTCCATGAGTTGCTAGGTGGCAAGCTTAGAAAGTGATTAATGTAAGTGTAGTGCTAGGTGTCATTCAATGGTGTTAATGACATTCTTAGTGGTTAAGTTTAGTTTAGTTAGTTAATTTGTTACTAATCTAGGTTAGTTAATGTCCTAATGAGCCGATACTAGTGTTAAGTAGGTGCTTTAGTTAGCGTTTAAGATTGGTTTAGTTTTGGTTTTTGACATAAAGTTTATAGATGTTAACTTGATTAGTAATTAAGTTTCAAGTCTTTAATACATTACATGCAATTTAAAGCATCTAATATTCAAGTAACTAATCACATAATCCTATAATGAGAATCACAAGATTCATACAAGAATTGCACATATACGTACGTAAATATTCATGCATGCATGTTCACGTACCATCATGCAAAATCTTGAAAACATCAAGTAAGGTTAACACATAAAATTCATTTAACAATCTCTAATAAGGTATACAAATATATACCATTTACTTAGAATAATTCTTAAAATGTTTAATTTACCTAACCTTGGCGTAGGGTTGTCACACAATAACTAATTGTATCATATTTTCCAAACACGAACATGAACTCTTTAAGAATCATGTTACGTGATAAGACCTATTGAGGGACACGATAAAAATCATATGTCTAATGAAATAAAAGTTGCCCAAAGTCAATAAAAATCTTAAATAATACATAAGCATTAATATGATAATCCTTGACATATATATAAGCAAAAGTCAATAAAAATCTTAATCGACAAACATCATGATTTAAACATGCAAGTTAACAGTCGGATAATGATACTGTGATAGTTGTATTCCATTGAAGCAACTAGGCAAATGGTAGAGTTTATGAAGTGAACGTGAAAAACAATAACATAAATGTATATATTTAATTACATTAAATAAATTCAAAAATAAAATCAAATTTAAACAGAAACGTTAAAAGATGTTTAACAGATTAAGACATGATGTTATCATGTCTTACACGTGTCAACATGTTAATAATGGAAAACCTGTTATGCTCAAACAAGAAAATCTATTATTTTTGTGGCGTGTCATGCTATATCAACAACTCTCTGTTAGAAATTATCAGCTTTACGCCCTTACGAATACCGTATAAACACTCGAATAAATTGGTAGTTTATCAGAAGTTAGGACCATATATAATATTTTAACTTACCTCACATGTAATTTATTCTATATATAACAATACTTACGCTAAAAGACGCCTTTGATCATTTTTTCTATAAAAAATATACTATGGAATATATATAAAATCATCATAAAATTTACATATATATTTTCATATATTATTATTTCCCTTCAATAATAACTCTCGTGATTATTTTGATAGTAGATTAAGACTTTATTATTTTAGATAAATAGTAATCGTAAGAAATAGTCATTATAACATTATTCCGCGTACACATATTTGCATTAAAATTTGATTCCGCTTATGCTGTTGTGTTATTCTCTATGATGATTTATTAAAAACAATGTTATCAGCTACTGTTTTTTTTTAATGCCCGTTCAACATGAACATCAACAACGTCCATCAACAACAGCTTCATCGAAATACTTTAATTCCTCTCCGTTGCCCAATTATGCAAAACAAAACACCTTAATCGATGTCTCAAACAAAACATATAATAACGTTACTATAAAACAATGATACCACTATCAGGTATATGCTTAAATACATTTTAATAAATTTGATACCCAATCATTATTATACGTATTAATATCTGATCAAAACTTGTGATGCGTCATTATATATCTTTAAATTCTCGTGGTTGGTAGCTATAGTAACTACCTACCATTGGTCATGTCATTTTTTTTATTTTTTCTCTCTCCACAACACTATCCAATTGCTCCGACAACCCCCACCTGCTAGTACTTCAACATCTAACAACACCATCACCGATGTTTGCTTCCATCTGCTTTGGCAACCACCACCGGCGGCTCTTAAATGTCTAACAACCACACCACTAGTGTTGTGTGCCTTTATATGCTCTGACGACCCCTACTGGCGAGGCCTTCAGGTCTACCCCTAAAGACCAACAATGGCGTTGGTGTTCTCGTAGAAGAACAATGTCCGTCTCTGAAAAATCTAGAAAGAGAGACAGGCAGCCAGACAGATCCAGTGTGGTGTTGAGTGGTCGAAACCTTGAGTAGCCCTCCCTAGATTTGGTTTGAAGTTTTAGGTGGTGTTTGTTTTTGAAAAGGTAAAATGTCTGCAGTCTGCGGATCACATCTGCAGACATCTGCAGCAGAAGAGCTGGACCAAATGTCTACAGTCTGCAACAAAAAAACTGTTTGTATTTTTATCATCTGCAAACAAAACCTAACCCAAATCACAAAGGTAGAGGCGAAGGAAGGGGCAGATGGAGGGTAGAGGCGGCGGAGGGATGGGCCTGCGAAGGTAGAGGCGGCAGAGGGAGGGGCCGGCGAAGAGAAGGAGCGTGCAGGTGCAGTTCCGGCGGTGGTGAGAAGGAGGGGGCCAGCGGTGGTGAGAGGGAGGGGGCCGGCGGTGGTGAGAGGGAAGGAGGCGGAGGACGCAGTTCCGGCGGTGGGAGGGCGGCGGAGGCGGTGGTGAGAGGGAGTATGGGGAGGTTGAGAGGATGGAGATGAGATGCAGATGGGAGAAGAAGTGAGAAGAGGTTTGAAGTGGCAAGTCCATGTCTTCTTTACGCAGACGTCAGAAAGACGTTTTTTAATGAAAGGTCTTCTAAAAAACAAACAATCTTCGTAGACTAACGTCTGCGCGTGGTCTGCGCGGCGCAGACAAAAGAGGTCAGGAAGTGCTTTTCAGGAAAAACAAACACCCTCTTAGTTGTGTTGTAGACCTGATCAATATGGTAATCACCTCAAATACCCACTGTCGCTGCTTATATGATTGTAGAAATCCATTATCATATATATGTGGGCATAAATTATTTTAAGCTCTTGTTGCCACCCATTCAAGCATCGTTCACACAGACAAAATGTTTTTCCTAATTAAACCACTGACATGGTTCTTGGCAATCTTTATAAAGTTATGAAAACCATTTACGAAATCCAAAGAACTTCAATTTCGCAATTTAATCAATTTCTTATCAATTTCGCAATGTAAATAAACATATTTAAACATTATTGTTTTTAATTCAAATCGATGATGTAAAAAAAAGATTTGTGAGATGATTAATTTAAGGTTTAGGAGTTAAATAAGGTTTGTGATTATTAATATCAGGGATTTAATGTTTCTTAGGATTTTTTTACGGTGATTGAGGTAGTTTGGTAAATAAAATATTCAAGATAATGAGATAGCATGATTGAAGGAAAGTTTTTTAAAAAAAGTTTAGGCGGGAAAATTTTTATAAGGTGAAATTTGATAATGACATGTGTTATCACATGTAATTATTTATTATAAGTACTAGATTTAGTAACACGTTAATTACACGGTTTTAATAAATAAAATATTAAATAGAATAAAATTTTATTAATTATAAAACGATATTTTAAGATAAAATATAATTGAAATTACGTATTAGTAAGGATATAAGTAATAAAACAATGTTATTAACTTTTTAAACTTTTTTATTTAAAAACTTAAACATTTTGTTTCAAAACAAAACCGTTTAAGAATGTCCTTTTAATTACTTTTTATTTATAAATATTTTACTTCCTTTTAATTACTTTTTATTTATAAATATTTTACTTTTTTAAAAACACCAATTTTAAAATATTTTGATATTTAATTTTTTTTTGAATATTTTATAAAATTTATTTCTTTTTAAATAACATGAATAAAAATAACTTTTCTTAAATTCATTAAAAATATTTTTATTCTATAAAGAAATTAAATAATATTGTTGATAATTATAGTAATTAATTATTAGTAGAGAGAAACGAGAAAAAATTAGTTAGAAGAAATGTGATAGTGACACGTGTCCTACTCATTATCATTTTATTATAGTATAGAGATATAGAGATAGAGATGATGTGTATATATTAACAAGTCGACTGTTTAAGAAAAAACCAATATCATTATATCTATGTCATTTCAAGATTAGGTGAAACTTAGGTTGTACCCTTAATTACATTCCTAAAACCCGGGTGTAAGATATGAATAAAACTTGTGTTTTAATTTATATAAATTATTCCACACAAAAAAAATTGAATCATGTGTTTGGTTGATCTTTATCTTCTACGTAATACTATATGTATTATTAGTTACTAAATGAAAACTATTTATATATAATTTTTATGTGTAGTTTTACCAAAATAGAAAAAGAAGCCTAGACCTTGCAATTTGCAAGCCTTATTAGCATTTGCAATTTACAAATATCATTTTTTTTTTTCGTTAACAAATCAAATCACGAGAAGCAGTAAATTGATGATTTTGAATGGGGTTGCCGGACATATAGACAGCACTCACATTGTCACAATAAACCAAAGACGTGCGGGATGGAGGATGATCCAATTCCAACAGAAGATTGCGTAGCCAGCAAAGTTCAGTGACAAAATGGGCAACACCTCTTTATTCAGCCTCCGCACTTGACCGGGAAATAATGGATTGACGTTTTGACGACCATGAGATCAAATTTTCCCATAGAAACACGCAATAACCAGAAGTAGAACGATGTGTCTGGACAACCCGCCCAATCCGCGTCCGTGTAAGAAATCAACGAGGAATCAGGACTGCGGCGCATGTGAAGACCCATCGATAATGTGCCTTTAATGTACCTTAAAATGCGTTTGAGGGCATTAAAATGAGGAACCCGAGGAGCATGCATGTGCATGCATACCTGTTGAACGGCGTAAGATATGTCTGGGCGGGTAAAAGTTAAATACTTGAAATCACCGGCTAGGCTACGATAAGTAGTAGGGTCATCAAAAACTTCTCCTGTGGTGGCGCTGAGTTTGCCATTGGTATCAACAGTTGTGTTAACCAGATTACAATTTGTCATTTTAGCTCGCTCCAAAATATCCAATGCATACTTTTGTTGGGACAAGAAAAGACCATTTGAATCTCGTTTGACAGAAATACCAAGAAAATAAGTCAATGGTCCAAGATCTTTCATCGCAAACTCAGAAGATAGGCGTGACATAATATGTTGTTTAAGAGAGTTGGAAGAAGTTATCAAAATAATGTCGTCCACATATAATAAGAGATAAACCGTGTCCATCCCGTGTCTATAAACGAAGAGGGAATGATCACAGGAGTTATGTCGAAAACCCAAAGTATTCACATAATCTGTAAACCTTTGGTACCACGCCCGCGAGGCTTGTTTTAACCCATATAAAGATTTCTTCAAACGATAAACATGATTGGGAAATTCCGGGTGATGAAAGCCAATAGGTTGGTACATGAATACCGTTTCGGATAGATTGTCGTGTAGTAATGCATTCTGGACATCAAGTTGACTAATATCACATTGGTTTAGCAAGGCAATACTTAACACCGTCCGAATAGTTACCGGCTTGACTACCGGACTGAAAGTCTCATGGCAATCCACACCCACTTGCTGAGACCTACCATCACAAACCAAACGCGCTTTGTAGCGCTCCAAAGATCCGTCAGATTTCAATTTATGCTTAAAAATCCATATGGACCGAATGATGTTCATTCCGGGTTGACGTGGTACCAACTCCCATGTCTTATTGTTAATAAGAGCATGAAACTCATCATGCATGGCTTGGTTCCAAACTGGGCTAGCAAGTGCAGCGGTTGGGTTTTTGGGAATTGGTTCGGGAGAGGTGGAAGTGTTAAGGTTTAGTCGGTGGAGTGGTTTGGTAATGCCCGCCATGCGACGGGTCGTCATGGTACGAGGTGGTGGGGGCGGTGGTGGTGGAGGTGGTGGAGGTGGTGTAGGAGTGGCTACTGCTAGGAGGGGGGAAGATTGCATAGGGGCTGTAGGAGGGGTGGGGCAGGAGGTGGTGTAGGTGTGGGTGGTGTGGAGGGTGGACTATTGGTGGTTAGGTTGTGGGCCGTAGTTGGTGCTTTGGGTCGGCGAGAGTATTGTTTAGAGTAGTCTTTGGGGATGGGGTTGGCAGGGGATGGGGTGGTGGAGGTTGTTTGATTTTGAGATGTGACGGACTCCCAAACGGACGGATGGAGATCGGACTGAGAATGGAGAAACTCATAGGTAGGAGGGGAGGGATGAAGATTGGCAAAAGGGAAGGTGTGTTCATCAAATACTACGTGTCGTGATATGATTACTTTTCTGGTTGACATATATCGTAGCATTTGTACCCCTTATGGTTAGAAGGATACCCAAGAAAGACACATGGAGTGGATCGATTTTGAAGTTTGTGAATGGTGGTGGATGGGAAGAGGGGGTAGCAAAGGCAACCGAACACCCGAAGATGATCGTAGGCAGGATGAGTGTGGTGTTTTAACAAGGTGGGGGGAAACAATGATATGATTTAAATGAAGTCATGGATAAGGTGGTTTAAGGGTGGTGCAACCTGTTCCGCTTACTGGTATAGTGGAACCATCACCAACAACAATATGAGTTTTGATACCATTATTAACATAAGAAGAGAGGGTACCTGATGAGCGGGACATGTGGTTTGTAGCACCGGTGTCAAGATACCATTGCTGATCCGGATCCAGAGTCATAGTGTGGAAGGCTTGATCAATGGGAGTTGGAGTATAGTAAGAAGGAGCCGTATTGTAGGCCTGAGAGGGACCCGGTCCAAGAATACCTGCACAATGAGAAGTTGGTCTTGCACCAGAGGTTGGAGGAACAGTAGGGTGTGGGCAAGGTGGTGCCATCCAACCTGTAGGCTGCCAAAAACGAGTTTGCTGCCATGGTGGGTTTGAGAATGGTTGATTATAGTAATTGTTATTAGAGCCTCAACGACCCCTAGAGCGGCCCCGACCACGACCACTGCCACCACGACCTCTACCCCGATTATTCTGATCGTTATTGCCACGACCGGTAGAACGTTGGTAGATGTGATCGGGTCCATCTAAATGGGTTTGATGGGGGTTAACAGGGCTGTTGGGGGTGGCAGGTTGGACAGTAGTTTTGATGGCTGCATGAAGGGAGGCTGATCGTTTGGATTTACGAGTCTCTTCCAGGAGAACTTTGGATCTAGTTTCATAGAATGTAGGTAGTGGGTTGGATTGTTAAAGGTGCATTGCGACGTTGTCAAATGATTCATTGAGACTTGAGATCAACTGAAGGACAAGTTGTTGATTAGTAAGTGGTGCACCAACATTAATGAGCTGATCCGAAATCTGTTTCAGTTCTTGGCAGTAAGTGGTGACATTAGGGAATGAATCAAGATTGGTATTAGCAAACTTTTGTTGTTGATAAAGTGCCCGGGTATTCTTGTTGTCTTGAAAGATGTTGGCTAGGGCATCCGATGCCATTGCAGCAGTGAAGTCTGGAGTTAGAATTATTTGCAAGAGGTCATTGGATATAGTTCCATAAATCCATTGCAACACAACAGCATCAAGACGAGACCATAAATCATCTTTGGTGGAAGAGGTGGCTGTGTCATTGGGAAGGATATGATGAAGAACATTGTGGGCTCAACAGGTAATCTTAAACAACTCCACCCATGAAGTGTATTGTCCTTTTTCCATCTCAAGAGTGATAGGGATGAGGTTTTTGATGTTTGTTACGGTTAGGGCAGAATGGAGTTTCTCTGCGTCTTTTCCGGTTTTGGAGTCGTCAGCCATGGTAGCCAATTTAGGTAGAAGGTGGGCAGATTGAGGGAGGAGGGCAGGGAGAAGAAGAGATGTGGTGATGGGCAGCCAACGATTGAGATAATGAGGCAGGAGATCAGAATTGAGTCAGGAGGATTTCTGGTGATCAGAGAAGAGCTCTGATACCATAAAGGAAGGGATTCTCAAACGTTCTGTGTGCCCCTTCTTCTCATTTACCACTAATATTTATAATACAATGTGATCTACATAAGTTACAATTGTATACCCTACACTAAATATAATTTACAGAATATGTCCATCTGATAATAAAGATTTAACTACTTAATTAAACCACGAGTAAGTGAAGTTGAGCTACAAATTAACAGGATCATAATGAGATTTGGGTTTCTACTAATTAGGAATTCTTATGCGAATTATCGCTGGTTTTACATCATATATGGACAAGATGAGTACAATCATTTTTGAAAGCGGTTAGAGGACCATTTCACAAAAATCACACTAAAACTGACCTTTTTTTTAGGTTGTTTGCTAATTAAATTACTTCAAAAAATATAAAAAGCACCACCAAAATATGCTATCCAATAATCCTCTATAATAAAGTAAAATAATATTGTTACATGTCGTTTCCTCACAATCATTTTGCTACATGTTACAATCATTTTGCTACATGTTACTATAACAAATCAATTTTTTAATGATAATATTAAATACTAATGATATTATTTATTGTTTTCAAATTATTAAACAGATTTTTAATTATAAAAAAACATGTTTCTTTTTATTGAAACGTAATTTATTTTTTAAAATAAAGCATTATGAAATATGAAATTAAAAAAAATAAAAATCTTTTTATATAATTTCTAAAATTTATTGCTAATTGTTTAATTTAATATTTTTGTAGTACAAAGAGTTTAGGAGTTGTTATCAAGCCGCTTCAAAAACAATAAACTAAAAAATATATGTTACCCTATAATTTTATGTAAATACAACATAATCAAATGACCCGTAACTAAGAAACCAACATTATATAAGGTTGTAAATAAAATAAACCACCACATATAAGATTATATTTAGTGGCTATGAAATAGATTGTTATAATCTTTGATTACCTTTAATCCAGCAAGTTTTTTCATTTTGCATTTTGAGTGAAATCGAGTGGGAATCAATTGTAAATATGTGAATCAATTAACTTACTGAATCCTTTTGTTTATCATACAGTAATGTTAATAATCAGGTAATCCTTCATCATTTATAACATTATACAACTTTTTAAAACAAACGGTTGTTTTTCTCGGTGAACGTTTATTTGATTGTTTCTTAGTTTATTTGTTTTTTCATAGATTACCATGAAGTATATTTTTTTAATTTATCTATCAAGGTAGTTATTAGTTAAGATGAAATTGAAGAATAACAATAAAATAATAAGGTGAAAGGGAACGAAGAAATCGAATGAAAACAAGTGTCAAAAGTCATTAGTTTGGATCAAAGGTGTATATGAAAATGGAGTTAAGTGGCTCAAAGTGTAAAATCATGCATGTACAATTAAAAGTTTAACCCAGTGTATCTATTTATTTTTTGTTAATATTTATACGTGTGCTATACGATTATTGTTACTTAAATTGCTATGACTGTTATGGCTATGATGATGCCTTCATCGTCATCAAAATACTTATCTAGTTAATTGCATGAACTGAATTCATATGCGTAATTATCTAAAGCTCTTTTTATAAATCATAAAGACATCTCTTCATCCCTCACATGCCTTTCCTATGGATTTGTTCAAGTCCTTAGTCATTGTATCTTTATTTTTAATTTTGATGTTGTTCATCATCTTTATCTATCAATCACAAAAGCATAGAACTGTTATCCCTACCAATTGGCCATTTCTTGGTATGATACCAGGAGTCCTTCTAAACTCCCACCGACTCCATGATTACCTCACAACAGTTTTGATCAAAAATGGTGGAACATTCATGTTCAAAGGTCCTTGGTTTACCAACATGGACATGCTCTTTACCACCAATCCTTTAGACGTCCACCACGTTCTAACCAAAAACTTTTACAATTATCCCAAAGGTGATAATTTCCGTAAGATCTTTGATGTATTAGGAGAGGGAATCTTCAATTCTGATGGCGAGTTATGGAAGATCCACCGCAAGGTCACCATGTGTGTATTCAAGCATTTTGGATTTCAAAGATTGTTGGAAACAATAATATGGGACAATGTGGAAAATGGGCTTCTACCCATTCTTGAATCTATTTCTAGACAAGGCAAGGAGATTGATTTGCAGGATATATTCCAAAGGTTCGCTTTCGATACTATATGCAAATTACTTTTAGATCATGACCCAAAAAGCTTATCTCTTGATTTCCCTTACATCCCATCTTTGAAGGCCTTCTCACAAGCTGAAAAAGCTATCTTGTATAGGCATGTGACACCCTCGAGCTTTTGGAAATTGCAAAAGGTTCTTCGAGTGGGGAATGAGAAGATGATGAGTGATGCATGGAAAACTATTGATCAGTTTATATACAGTTGCTTAAACCAAAAATCAATAGAGTCGAATAACATGAAATGTGAATACCAAGAGGAAAAGTTCTTAGTATTAACAGCTTTCGTGAGAGAATTCAAAGATCATCGCGTTTCTTTTGGAGATACCACCAAATTTTTAAGGGACACCTTACTTAGTTTAATAGTTGCTGGGAAAGATACCACTAGTAGTGTACTCTCTTGGTTCTTTTATATCCTTGCGCAAAACCCTACCGTAGAAGATAAGATTTTGGAAGAAATTCACAAGCATCTAAAGGTGAAATTAGGTAAGAGATTGAATGCAACAGAGATTGGTGAAATGGTTTACCTTCATGGAGCTTTATGTGAATGCTTGAGGCTTTTCCCTCCTCTTCCATTCAACCACAAATCTCCATTGCAATCAGACATTCTTCCTAGTGGCCATCAGGTTGATCAAAGTACCAAAATCATTCTATCTTTTTATTCCATGGGAAAGATGAAATCAATATGGGGCGAAGATTGCATGGAGTTTAAGCCTGAAAGGTGGATAGCTAAGAGAGGAGGAATCAAACACGAACCATCTTATAAGTTCCCCGCATTTAATGCTGGACCAAGAACTTGTGTGGGCAAAGATATGTCATTATCTCAAGTAAAGATAGTGGCAACTATGGTCATTTACCATTACCGCATTGAGCCGGTGGAAGGTCACCCTGTGCTTCCTGAGGATTCAGTGGTACTTCAGATGAAGCATGGTCTCATGGTGAGTGTAACTAAAAGAGCTAATATAGACTAATATTGATTCATATATGTCTATTGTGATTTTATGTTCCTTTAGTTTTGGTGTCCAAATTTAACTTCAATTTTCATGACAAACACCTTGCATAACTTGATATATTGATATATTTTAGGATTAAATGTTGATATGTTGTCTTTCTGGAAGACATGGTAGACCTCAGGGTTCCAAACCTTTTTGTAGGAAATGGATAGTTGGATACCACTACAAAGGGAAAATCTACTTGATTTGATTATGGGCTATGGAAAATATGCCAATATTTGATTATGAGATTATATCAAAAAGTACAATTGATTTGATTATTGATTATGATTAAAGACTACGTAAGAATTTGTAGTATATGTTTTGCAGAAACTGGTTCAACAAGATTTCATATAATAAAAACATATATTATACATACAACGTACGTTTGATATTGTTTACTTACACCAATGTTTTCAGAACCGGATCGGACAGTGAACCGGCTTCTTACTGGTCTGCTGGTCGGATTTGATATAATAAACATATAAAATTGTAATTATTTTTTTATAAATATATGTAAAAGTTACTAAAAAATAAAAAATTATATAAATTACCGGTTCGACCGGTCCGACCACCGGTCCAACCACTGGTTCAACTTCAAATGGTTTTAAGCACCGAACCGGACTGTATTGGAGTCCGGTTCCCAATCCAACCGGTCGGTCTGGTCCGGTTTTCAAAACAATTACTTACACATATATATACTAAAGAACGAGGCACGAACAATCAACCATCACACCCTTTCAAGTGCAGTTTGTTATATGACCCATAACCAACTTTTGGTGATACTTAGGATACAATTATAATACAACTAAATACTTAAGATAATGCCTAGACTATCTACATAATTCCAAACCCCTAAGCTAGACTTTATTTCTTCATACACCTAGCTTAAATATGTATCAACTATGTTGTAGTTTTCTCTAAAGAATTTGGAGAGTCTCTTCATTTTCTTGGACTATCCTTGAGCCTCATATTGAACTTTGCATCTCTTCTTTTTCATGTCATCTTTTATCGTAATACCGTTTGTTCTTGGAGATGCATATAAAGATTCTTTATTGGTGACATTATCCAATTGTAGCCTAGCTTTGTGGTCATCACATTCCATATCATGTGTTTTTTGTCACATTTTTGTAGTCTCCTATTCTTTGTACATGTACAATATGCATAGACTGACTATTTTCATTTTTTAAAAGAGTAAATTGGAGTATTAATATATCGAACAACTTTTTCCACCAAATGGTTGAGATCTTGAATTCTTGTTTTCTGTCATTTTCTTCTTTCTTCAGTTTAGTATTTTTCATGTTATGGTGGAGTACTCCAACTTCTAATGTTGCCAAAAGCTTCTTTTCTTATCGAGTTGGTGTGTGTATGCTTCATTGGATCCATGAATTTCCTATTTTCACCGTCCCCTCCTTTTCTTGGTTGACTATTAGATTGGTCGTTGTTTTCTAGTATGGTCATAGTTTCAAATTATTACCTGATTGAGATAAAAAAAATCTATTAATAACCTAATTATAACAATCCTGAAACCTAATTACTTATTTTATAAAGTTACACCTTTTGATAACATGGTTATTGTAAACATATTTTGTTTTTCTTTTATTACTTCTAAGATATAGAATTTTAGAAAATTGCGTGTTTATTACAATGTGGTGATTTTTATATATGTTTTGACAAAAATTTTATTTAAAACTTTAGGGGTTCAGTTATAATATAATTGTCTATCAAAAAAAGTATAATTATAAATTTGTTTTTTTGAATTTTTATATTCGCTTTTGTAATTATGAACATTAATTTTCACAATGTAAACTTCTTAAATTCCAAATCTGCCGTTGGAAGTGGCGATACTAAAATAAACTGAAAAACACTTTCATATCTTAACTTATTTTGACAAGATAATATTTCGTAAATTTCAATAATGCTGTTAAAAGTTGCGATCCTAAAATGAATTAGAAGTAGATCGAATGGCCCATTATTTACATTTCTAACATTCAAAACTAAACCACCATAACGTGTGGTCTCAACCATTTGGTTCATATGATATTATAGTTCCATTGATGTTTTATATTCAACAGCTTTGCACAATGCATGTGATCTGAACCAACTAATATTCGTAATATCCTTTTTCAAGTTTAAACAACGAACTGAAACTCTTTGCCTAGTTTTGCGTTTGATTAACAAATTCTTTAAGATCAGTTTTCTATTTAAAGCAAACGGTTTTATTTTCTCAGTGTTTGTTTGATCGTTTCTTAGTAAGTTTGTTCTTCTTGTAGATCATCAATTCACTGCAGTTTTTTATTTAGCTATCATGCTTTTCTATTTAAGATCAGTTATATGCAGTTTTTAGATCATCGTTTCTTAGTAAATTTGTTCCTCTTGTAAATTTGTTCCTATTGTTCTCTGTTTTATTATGTAAGATGAAATTTAAGAAAAATATTTAAATACGAATCAACGAACATACTAGTAAAATCTCACTCACCGCATAACAATGGGTATGGTTTGAAGAGAGAGTGATGGCTACGGGATCCCTGGCTCCAACTCTTTTTTAGTATATTTTGATATGGTATAGTCAGTGCGTCTTTACAGTATAAACAACTATTTTGCGCCCCTAAATTTTAAGGGCCTCAAATTTGGAAAGAAAAGCATACATTTATCTATATTATAAGCTGAAAATATATATGCTAATCCAATCGGTATTTATGTTTTTTTAGAGATAGATGAGAAAAATAACAAAATGATTGAAGTTTATCAAGGTCAACTTACACACAACTTGATTCATCGAGGTCAATTTACGAAACTTAGTTCATCAAAATTTCATCGACTATTAACTATTGACGATTCTTTTAGCTAGGTTCATCAATTTTAAATTTTATTTTGCAATTAATCACCTAATCTACTAACAATTATTGTCTGATCTTAATTTATACTAAATTGCTTTAATCTACCATTGTTCTTTTGCATATTTAATATATTGTTCTCTGTTTTAACTTTAATCTACATTTTCAATTGTTTTTTTCTTTTTACATAAGTCAATTGTTGATTGTTTATCATTTAATACACTCTGTTTCAATTGATTTTGTTTCAGTTAATTAAGTTATTTTTGCCAAATTATAAACACATTTATTTATGCCGCCAGTCCAAGGCGAAGGTCTTTACGTATAATATATAGATTAGGGTCTAGAAATTTTGTTTCGCTTTAGGCCTCCCGAAATATTGAGCCGACCCTGAGTATAATCATAGCATAATATAAAGCTAAGAGCATTACAATAAACAATCATACAATAGTACTAATACGGAAGTTGCAACCTAAGTTAGTACTAAGAAACAATAATGAGTAACTATCCTGGACAAGGAGCGAATAACCATATAGTAGTTGCATAAAAAACATCAACTAGACAGCCAAAAACAAAAAAAGAAACACCAAGGAGCGAATAAACGTACATATAGTAGCTAAACATTATAAATTTTTGTTTTTTTTTTTTAATTTAATCGTATTACACCATACTAGTTATTTCGAGACCCCTTCCTCCATTCAAAGAAGATGAAAGAGCCGGCCTATTGAATGTCTATTTTTTGTTCTTCCCCTCAACTAACATTTTTCTCGTGTCTATATCCACCACTAATAGCAGTAGTTTGGATCAAAAGTGTCAAAATGTCACTAGTTTGGTCAAAAGTGTATATGAAAACATATGGCGTTTAGTGTATCATAGTGTACATTCATGAATAGTGAAAAGCTTATCCGTTGTACGTACTTATTTCTATTGATATATGTGTACGTGTGCGCCCTATAAGATTATTGTTTTTTGAACTGCCATGATTATTTTGGGTGTATTGATGTATTCATTATCACAAAAGTCCTTATCTAGTTTTCAATACACTTTTTTTTTATTATAACTTTTTGAAGGTGATCTATGCATATACCTACGGTATTGGACCAACAAACATATAACGAATATGCAACGTTATTGTCTTAATCTCTTTCTATAAAGCGTAAACACATATTTTCCTTCCTCACATGTCTTCTCCATGAATTTTCTCGAGTCTCTAGTCATTTTGTCTTTATTTTTAGTTCTTATGTTGTTCTTAATACTTATCTACAAATTACAAAGGCATAGTACGGTTACCCCTATAGATTGGCCGATTCTTCGTATGATACCAGGGGCTATTTTAAACTCCCATCGTTTCCATGATTACGTCACAACAATTTTGATCGATAATGGTGGAACATTCTTGTTTAAAGGTCCTTGGTTCACCAACATGGACATGCTTGTTACCACCAATCCTTCAGATATACATCATATTTTAACCAAAAACTTTAGCAATTACCCAAAAGGCGATCGTTTCCTTAAGATCTTTGATATCTTAGGAGACGGCATCTTCAATTCTGATGGCGAGTTATGGGAGATCCACCGCAAGGTTACCATGAGCGTATTCAATCATGTTGAATTTCAGTGTTTATTGGAAACAATACTATGGAACAAGGTGGAAAAGGGGCTTCTAGTAGTACTTGAATCTATTTGTATACAAGGCAAGGAGATTGATTTGCAGGATATATTCCAAAGGTTCACTTTTGATACCATATGCAAATTGCTTTTAGATCACGACCCAAAAAGCTTGTCTCTTGATTTTCCTAATATCGTGTCTTTGAAAGCCTTCTCAGACGCCGAAGAAGCTATCTTGTATAGGCATGTTATACCCTCAACCTTGTGGAAATTGCAGCAACTTCTTAGAGTGGGGAATGAAAAGAAGATGATTGATGCATGGAAAACTCTTGATGAATTTATATATAGCTGCTTAAACCAAAAGTTAAATGAGTACAACATCATGAAATGTGAACACCAAGAGGATAAGTTCTTAGTGTTGACATTTTTCATGAGAAAGTTCAAAGATCATGGTGTTTCTTTTGGAGAGACCACCAAATTTCTAAGGGACACCTTACTTAGTTTGATGGTTGCAGGAAAAGATAGCACTAGTACTCTTCTCTCTTGGTTCTTTTATATTCTTGCACGAAACCCTTCCGTAGAAGCTAAAATTTTAGATGAGATTCACACACACCTAGAGGTGAAATTAGGTAAAAGATGGAAAACAAAAGAGTTTGGTAAAATGGTCTACCTTCATGGAGCTTTGAATGAATGCTTGAGGCTTTTCCCCCCTCTTCCATTTAACCACAAAACTCCATTACAACCTGATATCCTTCCAAGTGGCCATAGGGTTGATCAAACTACCAAAATCATTCTATCTTTTTATTCCATGGGTCAAATGAAATCGATATGGGGTGAAGATTGCATGGAGTTTAAGCCCGAAAGATGGTTTGCTAAAGGAGGAGGGATCAAACATGAACCGTCGTATAAGTTTCCCGCGTTTAATTCAGGACCAAGAACTTGTGTAGGTAAGGACATGTCTTTATCTCAAGTGAAGATAGTTGCAACTATGGTCATATACCATTACCACATTGAGCCAGTGGAAGGCCATCTCGTGCTTCCGGCGGATTCGATGGTGCTTCAAATGAAGCATGGTCTAAAGGTTAGGGTGAATAAAAGAATTACAATTAACGACTAAAATTTGAGTCATATGTCTATTGTGAAATTATTTTGTTCAAAAGTTAAATTTTGTGGAGAAACACATTGTATACTTCTTTATATTGGTCATATGTATCTTGGGATTATATATATGTTGATATATATGTTGCAGGAAAACTCAAAAAGTGAGGTTCAAATCTTTCTCTAATAATCATCTAAGCTTAATTTCTTGCCATTTAATCCTTTGGTTCCATTGTATAGAAAAATAAACTAAAGCTTGGAGCTTGTTAATTAAGTGCTTTCAATATTTAGGGTTTAAATTATATATTCAGGTTTTGATAATAATTAAAAAAAAAAAAAGCAAAGAATGAGTATACTTAGAAATATTTTCTTCTCACTGCAACTCTAAATTAGTGTGATTGTGTGTCTTTATAAATTATATACAAAAAATGTGCGTCGTCATATCTTAACATATTAGGATCCTAAACAAAGTAAAGGTTATTTCTCACAAAAAAGAGTTTTGATTTTATAATCCGTTTTAGGCCCTCGAGAAGGTTGAACCAATTTGCGATATATGAATAATATTGTTAAAAGGAAATGAACTTTTATAAGTTTTGTTATTTTAATTGCCAGGGCTTGACAGAAAAGAACGTCAAATGTATAACTTCTAATCGAGATACCATGATACTATCGCTTAAAGACTTTATATACTTTTTAAATGTTTTAGGAATTTCAGAAGTTCCAAATAAAAAAGAAACTAAAGGTTGATACACCATAATTTGTCATATATATTATTACGTAATCCTCTAAAGGTTTATTTCCTTTTAGTCCTATGTCGCCATCGAGAGACTTTCTGTTGCAGCACTGAGGCAACATGTTAGGTTTCTTTTTGATAAGTTCAATATTTGTATTTGTTTAATTAAGTAAATTATGGATTCAAAATTTTTATTTAAGCTATTTAGTGTAAACACTTTATTGGGTTTGTTTAAAGAAAAATGCTATTTAGTGTAGCTAGAAATCGTTCAAGTTTGTTTTCATTCATTTCCTTGCTTACTTTATACAATGTGTGTAGCGACAGAAACACAATTTGCTTTTAAATACAATTCATGTTATGTCGACATTCAGCAAATTCGTTAAAAGAAAAATAATAATAATAATAAAACCCTTTTATATCGATCGATTGCATTGATAAATTTCAAAATTTTTATATAAAAAAATGAAACAATAAAATGCATATAAAAGACAAAGTTTGTTAAAAATAATTAACTTACAAAAACTTAGTCGCTGGATATTCTTTTCTCTAATTAACCATCATGACAAACTTAGCAAGTATCACCCATGTTAGGCTGACAATTGGAGCATTTAATTTGTGTTTTTTAACTGTAATTTTTAAAGTTTACGTATTTTGTTTTTATAATTACCATATATGAAGGCGGGCATAAGGTACAAGTACCTTAAGCATTACAAGATACAATTTTATTATTATTATTGTTGTTATTTTTTGGCAAATTGGATTTTAATAATCCAAACTATTACTCATTGGCCGATAATAATCCATACTATTGATTTTACTGGTAATAATCCCAACTTTCATTTTTAATACTAACAACAGTCCCAGTAGTATAATTATCATACATTCACACTCGATTTATACTTATTTTAGGATCCATTTAGCTTGTATGTTTTTTCATTTCGTTCATAATCATTTTTGTGTATGAAGTCGAGTTGAAATCAAGTGTGAATTTTTAATAATTATGTTACTCGGATTGTTGTTGGTAATAAACACGAAAGTTGAGATTGTTACCGACCAAATTAATAGTATAGATTATTATTAGCCAATGAGTAATAGTTTGGATTATTAAAATCTAATTTGCCTTATTTTTTTAATGTCTTAAATTATAATTTATTTTAGTCATTTTTCTTATAAATTTAAAATATATTTGTTTATAAATCCTTAAAAACATCGTTGTTATGTTCTTATTCTTATCTATGTTTCGGTATAAATGTTGTTCGAAACCAAGAGGAGTGTCTTTAGTCATATTTTGTTTCCTCTTATAACTATTAAATCTAAGTTTTTATAAATCTTTGATTACAATGTTGTGACGTGTTTATTTTTATCTACAGTCTGATATAAATTTTATTTGAAAACAAGACAAGTTAAATATAATATGTTATTATGAACCTTCAAGTATATCATGACATCGTGTATAAATTTATATATGTTGAGTAGCCATCGATCTCACGTCATATATTGTTGTGACGTGCTTAGTTATATTTTATAAAATTTAATTTTTTTGTTGTGGCGTGCTTATTTTTTCAACTTTAATATCATCAACGTTTCCGCCTCAATGCATAGGTTTGTGACGATTTAAATTTTTTTATATAAAGTTTTAAATGTTATTACATGTCAACAGTGACCTCTTCTAGGTGCGGGTTTTCCGCAATGTTTCAACGTTAATTCTTTCATAGTCTTACGGAACCTTCAACTAGCGAAATCATGACAATGCTTCATTGTTGGTTTTTTTTCATGGTTTTGTGCACCTGCTACAACACATGGGTCATAATACTAGTTATAATTAAATAAGATTGTATAAATGGTCCATGTGGTTTAATCAGATTATAAATTTCGTCACCAAACTTTAAAAATTATAAGTTTAGTCCAAACTTCTGTAGTCATTGCCCTTTTAGTCTCTGATATTAAATTTATTTATTTTTTTATGTATTTCATAAAGTTTGGACTAACTTTTATATTTAACTTTAGGAATTAAAAGTGCAACGCTCACAAAAATTTTGGAGTAACTTTGTAATTTTTTAAATTTAAGGACCAAATTTGCAATAACTATTAAAAAGTTTGGACTAACTTTGTAATTTTTAAAATTTGATAACTAAATTTACAACCTAATCAAACCTCATGGACAATTTATGTCATTTTTTCTTATAATTATGTACAACTAATTTGAATTTAACTTTTAAGGGCAAAGAAAAAAGTTAAAGGGAAGTTATCAACCTAGATTCAGATTTTTATAATAATCTTCATGAAGAAATTAGCAATAAGATGACAATTGACAACCATATAATGCAAATTTTTAATGCATTTACATTATGTATTAACTTTTGTGATATGTATATAAAATTTTCCAATTTACTATGCCATTTTCTACCATTAAGTCTATCAAAATTCAGAATTAATCCATTTATGAAGAACATAAGTTTATTTTGAAAGAACCCTAATCTACTACTAATCCATCTAATCTCTCTACTACAATTTTTAAAGCCTTGACTTACAATGGATTAACATCTATTACACACCCGTATACTATATACTGAGTCAGACGCCCGTTGGTACGAAGATCAAAACTACTTGTTAGAGTTGAATGGAAATACATTAGATTCATTTTAATTCTTTAATATGAGTTTCTAGATCGCTACACATTTTTCTTTTCTAGTTATTGTGGATTGGCAGTTACTTTATGGGCTTACCAATAATTGTTCTTTCAATCATTTTAACGGGCTTGAAAAATTATCCAAAGCCCACGTTGTGTCACTGATACTGTTATACACACTCATCACAAACCAAATCCAATGGTTGTTTAAAACGTTACATAAATTGACATATGACCTTAAACTATCATTAATTACATAGATTACATTAAACGTGTTTTAATCTAGCAAGCAGTCATTTAGAATATTTGTAAATTGTGGTTTTTCATTTAACAAAATTAGAGACGTGATCTATTAGTTGATCACATAGAACTAAGTTGTCATTTGCTTGGGTGTTGTTTTGTTTGTTCGATCTAGTTATTCCAACAATTGGTATCAAGGGAAAGTTCAAGCCGGAGAGAAGCTAAAGATTGAAACCTAAGATGCGGAAGATCAAGAGTCAAAGATAGGACAAAGAACAAAGATGAAAGAAATCAACTAATGATCTATGAGAAATTGATCATAAAATGCGGACATGTATGCATTGGTGAAGGAGTATTAAAGTATGTGAATGATTCAAAAGAAGTGAAGATGACATCTGATTAGTCAGAGAGTGTTTAAAAGGCTGTGAAAGCTGGGTGGAAGAAGAATGTGATTGTTCAAGAACGACCCATATATATATAGTTGATTGTATATATATAATATTAATAAAGGTTTTTGTAGTTGGTAAATTGTGGTCTTTAATTCATTCGATAAAATTAGAGACGTGATCAATGAGATGATCTCATAAAACTGAGCCGCTCAATTTTGTAGGTGTTATTTTATTTACTTAATCCAGTTATTTTGGCGAAAATCCTTCACAAATAGATTTTGCAACTGGTTTGCGATCAAAACTATCGTTGCAAATGTTAAGTTTTCTAGTATTGCTCGTAATCATCATCTATGTGTTAAGGCTTCTTTTAACATATATGCTCTCTTTGCTTGCTTGATTCTTGCATAAATTTACAACAAAGATAATATGAAGTACATTTTTTAATTTTGTAAGTGGTAATTAATAAACCAAGATCCTATAAACTCAAACCCGTTTTCTACCATGACTTCTAGAAAGAAAAGTTACGTATCAACATATAATCCATTCATTAGTTGACATCTTACATTACTTCATTCTTTTCATAACAATAGCACATATTATTTTTATATTATAAAAACACTTATACTTCCACACCTATTCTATTTTGATGTTTTGAGCATCATATTATGAAATATTAATATGCTCACAAGCAAAGAGTGACAATATAGAAAAGAATACATTACCCTAGATATTTAACGTGTATCACTTCACTTGAACTCTTTTTGTTAATCTCACCTTGAGACCATGCTTCATATGTAGTATAATAGCATTCGTCGGAACCAAAGGACGATCTTCCACTAATTCTATGTGGTAATGGTATATGATCGTAGTTGACACTATCTTCAACTGAGACAAAGCCATGTCCTTACCCACACAAGTCCTTGGACCAGCACCAAACGCCACAAACTTGTAAGATGGCTCGTGTTTGATCCCACCTCCCTTAGAAATCCACCTTTCCGGTTTAAACTCCAAGCAGTCGTCGCCCCATATCGATTTCATCCTTCCCATACAATATAAAGGTAGAATAATTCGCGTGTTTCGATCAACTTTGTGGCCACTTGGAAGGTTTTCTAGTTGTAGTGGAACTTTAAGATTAAATGGAACAGGAGGAAAAAGCCTTAAAGATTCACATAAAGCTCCATGAAGGTAAACCATATTACCTAACTCTTTGACATCCCATATCTTACCCTCTTTTACCTCCAAATGTTTGTGAATTTCTTCAAGAATCTTATGTTCAATTGTTGGGTTCTTTGTAAGAATATAAAAGAACCAAGATAGCGCGCTACTAATTGTATCTTTTCCCGCAACTATGAGATCTAATAAGATGTCTCTTAAAACTTTTGTGGTGTCCCCAACAATGCCACTTTGATCTTTCATTTCTCTCATGAGAGCAATCAACAATATGAATCTTTCATCTTGATGATCATGGTTGATGTTACCGTACTCGCTTTGTTTTTGTGCAATGCATTTGTATATGAATTGATCAAGCACTTTGTGTGCTTCTTTTAACTTCTTCTCTTTCCCTACTCCAAGAAGTTCTTGTAGTTTCCAAAGGCATGAAGGCGTAAGATGCCGATATAATAGAGCTTCTTCAACATCCAACAACGCCTTCTGACACGCGATGTGAGGAAAATCAATAGCCAAACTTTTAGGGTCATTATCAAATAGCACTATGCATATGGTATCAAATGTGAACCTTTGAAATACATCCTGCAAATTAATGTGTGCACCGTGTCTACAAATGGACTCTAGCACCGGCAAAAGCCCATTTTCGACTTTGTTCCATACGATAGTTTTCAACATATTCTGAAATCCATCTTTCTTGAGTACAGATATAGTGACTCTACGGTTGATCTCCCATAACTGACCTTCGGAGTTAATAATTCCATCTCCTAGGATATCAAATATCTTATGGAACTCGTCGCCTTTAGGATAATTTTTGAAATTTTTGCTAAGAATGTGATGGATGTCTAGAGGATCTGTGGTGAATAGCATGTCCATGTGAGCAAAACGAGGACCTTTCCACATGAATGTACCGCGAGTGTGCATTGCAACTTCTATCATGTAGTCGTGAAGTCGATGGGCATTCACAAGGATCCCTAGTATCATGCCAAGAAATGGCCAATTTGTAGGGACAATAGCACTTTGTTTTCTAGAGCTATATATACGCATTACAATCAACAAGAGGATGAAAAGTGAAGAGAGAATGGTTGTATATTCAAGTGAAGCCATAGCAACAAAGGTTTGAGAGAGAGAGAGAGAAATATTATGTTTAGTAGTGGTGGTAATTGTGATACGCTAGAACCCTTTAAGTAGTGGTGGTATTGAGTAAATGTAATATGCTCTAAGTTCCTTTACTTTTGGGTGTTAAACTTGCTACAACATAAGAAATTAACAATCATCAATGGGAGAAAAGACAAGAGGTGATTAATACAACAAAACAATTACCTTCATATATATTTTCTTTCAAATTTACATGCTTAATTAGAGGTGTATAATTGTGAATTAGTGTCAAAATTATGTATGGAAAAAGAAACTTAATGATCAATATAATGAAATAGCATGATAAACTACGAGTTAAGTATGTTAATAGGATAAAAACCTATAATATGCTAGTTACGAGGATGTTAATAATTTTAATTTTACTTATAAATATTCATTTTAGTTTATCAACTTAATACACTTGAAATCCTAAGTCATAAAAAGCCTTACAAGGACAAAACCTAGTGGGACAACTTGATGAATTTATGAATAGACAGATCAAATTTGATTTGATCTTAAGATGCTCTGTTGATGTTGTATTGTTTTCATTTGAGAATTCCAGTGCCTCGTCTCATTAAAAAAACCCACAAGATACACATGTATGTTGTGTTACATTTGTGCAAGATTGGCTAGACTTGTTTTGATAGGCTAGTAACATACACTTATATATAACTTAGTATTGGTATGTTTGTTTTCATCTCATTTCAATACCTACTCGTTGAACACAATTTATATCTTGCCGATGAATTTTAATAATTGATTATCGATCTAGTGGTACATAGCTAGCAAGAGACGTAATGCATCAACCTCACTTAATTATGATACTTCTGGACTAAAAATTTCTATTTTTTGATAAAAAAAAAATAATAAGAGTAATCTTTTATATCAAGTGACTAATTTAGATAGTTAGATAGTGTTAAAAGTGTCATTATTATAAGTTTACATAGTTAAAAGTGTCATTATTATAAGTTAGATAGACATAACTTAGTTAGCAATTATTTAACCTGCTGGTTTACTAATGGGTTGACATCCAACCCGTGTAATTATTTTATGTATGAAAAAAAACTTTGAAAACAATGAATGAATATGTGTGTTTAGTATGTGAAACTCTCTTATGATACAAACTAGTGTGTCGTTTGTGTCTTTTTAATTTGCTCCCCATGATACCAACAATTTTCAATTCTTTTAATAGTCTAGAAGAGTGATCGATTTTTACTATTTCATAACACTTATAAATCTAAAATTAAATTACAATAAAAGACATTTATTTTTGTATCTATTTTTATTTTTAATTATTACCTTAATTAATTGTCTAAATAACTTTTATGAATATGATTTGTTTCATCTTTAAAGCTTTAGTCTAACAGTTATTAATTTGCATTGTTAAGTTAGATCACATAATCATCATATAAAGGTATATGTATTAAAAAACACATCGAGATGGCATAATTTAAAAACGAATTGATGTAGTTGGGAAATCCGGTTAATAAAACGTTGAGACTGACGAGTAAAACTTCAAACAAATTCTATATATTTATATAATCAATTTTTTTAAAGTTAGGTCTATAAAAATTTACTCTTTCATATAATTATATCAATAAAAAAACTTAATACATGAAGACTTAATTACGACTAAAACCTCAAACAAAATTATGTGTTTTATCATCAATTTTTTAATGTTAGTTATGTAAAATTTAATATATCAGATTATTTAGATATCAATAACAAACTTAATATATAAAAATTATATAAAAATTAAAATGCAAGGCGCGTGAAGCTATATATATAGATGTTTTTGTTCAATATAATATCAATAATAATTTAACGTGTTTTTCATAATAATTAATTTCATATAATCCGTGAAGATTTAACGTTGGAACACACTCGGTAATAATGGAAAACACTTAGGTTAAATCTAGAAATAGTATGTGTATAGAGTATATAGCTGAACGCCATTCCAATGCAAAGTTGTAGCATTGATGGACTAGTTCATATATTAACATCAAATTAAACTTTTTTATACATCATTGAAAATGGTTTTCCATTATTACCCATACCTATATCTTTATACTGACGAAGACTTTTTATAACTTTTCATTTCATGATCATGTAGAGTGTTCTCTTGTCATTAACTACTAAATTTATTGCAAATAATAACTAGTGTAAGTTATTAAACAGATGCAAAAGTCCAGTCCCAACCAAGTTCATGATCAGTTTGTCCCATAACTAAGACTGGTCCCATAGTACCTAACAAACTTTTGGTTAAAAAGATATAGTAAGATTGAACCTGGGTTGTCGATCCTAACCTCGCTTGGGTCCAATCGATCATATAGGAACAGGCGTCTTAGAGTGGTGCTCAACTTGGTCTTGGGACCAGTCTTGGAGATTATTAATACCACTAATTATGTCGTAACTTTTAACGATAAAATACCCGATCAAGATAAGTTAAGGACGACGTATGTTGTCTTTGGAAATTCCCATTTCGAGTAGTCATAAGTTCGCATTAAATGGAATGATTGGGTTAGCAACGCAAGTTTGGTGTGTTGATAGCTTTTGCAATGTTGTTTTTCTTTTGGGAGTATCTTGCTAGTGAGCTCTAGCAAATTTGCAGCCGAAAAAGAAAATGAAAAAAACGAAGTAGCAAATGCGTAACTGGGATCGAAGATTTGCCAAAAAAAATATATAAACTTATGGTTAAAAGGTTTGGTTTTAAATTTATTGTTTAAGGTTTGGGAACCGTCTTGTTTTTCTAGTTTTCCTCTTTTACTAAATTAATTTATTTTTCAAATTTGTAGTTATTTTTCATGATATTAAGTTATATTTAATACATAACTAGTTATATCCACGGCTCCACGTTGCGGAAACAGTAATTTAAGTTTTCAACCATGGACTATTGGTTGAGTGTATAATTGAGTGATTTTAAGTCATTGCAAGCAAGGGTTAAAAGAGCGACTGGAAAACAGTAATTTTTAAGAGTTTTAACTTTATACTTGAAAAGTAAAAACAAAAGCCTGCAAAAAAAATTTAGAACGCCTTGAAATTGTCTTTCCATCTTGGGCATGTACTTTTCTCATTTGGAAAACGTATATATTAATACTAGGTTATAACCCCGTATATTACACGGGTTTAATAACAAAAATATTAAATATTTATTGATGATTAGTACGAATTATAAAACGTTATTTTAATATAACATATGATTAAATTTACGCAAGGTTAATATTTTTATTTTTTTATTATTTTTAAAACTTTTGTTTTAAAAAATTGCTTTGAAATTTTTTTATTATTTTATCAGTATTTTTTGGTTAAAAACTCCAGGTTTGTTTTAAATAAATGTTCTTTTACAAAACTTTTATTTTATAAAAAGATTGAATTTAAATATTTCATAATTTAAAAAAGCTTCATATTTTTAGAAAATCATAGTTTTAGAAAAATTTATTTTTGAAAAAATATATTTTTCAATCAAAATACTTAGTTTTTATTTAATGAAAAAATATTTTAAAAATTATTAATTCAAGAACTTGAATTTATAATAGAGAGAGAAAGAGAAATATTTAGTAATTAGTTACTTGACTTTTAAAAAATAAAAATAAATAGTTTAGGCGGTAAAATAATTGGGGGAAGCATTATGGGAATGCCATGTGTCCCACATTGTAAAGGATTATTAGTATAGATTCCAGCCGGTTCGGTTTACATGGACGGTTTTAAATCCCAAATCATTGGCTGGATTGTTACAGTTGGGTTGTCAAATCGTGAACTGCCCTTTATCACACTTTTTTTTTTGAACGGCAAATGTGCGACCCTGCTTCGGAGAATAGGTGTTATCACACTTTTTTTTTATCACACTTAACCCAAATGAACCGTTAGATTTGACTTGGTTTGACCGATTTAGTTGTTTTACCGTGATATTTGAACAGTTAGGGGATTCTGGGATCACTTGATTTGAAAGTAATGTTTTTAAATCGGACCGGACAGTGAACCGGACGCCTTATTGGTCCGCTGGTCGTCCAGGTTCAACCGGTCGGACCGGATATAAGAACCGGACAATATTATAATTATTTTTTATAAATATATGTAAAAATTACAAAAAAAATAAAAATTTATATAAAAAAACCGGTTCAACCGGTCCGACCCCTGGTTCAACCGGTTCGACCACTGGCTCAACCGGTCCGGTTCCTGGTCCGACCGCCGGTTCGACCGGTTAAACCGGTCCGGCCACTGGTTCAACGTTAAAAAGGTTTTAAACACCAAACCGGAACGGATTGGAGTCCGGTTCCCGGTCCAATCGGTCAGACCGGCCGGTCCGATACTGTTTTCAAAACCATGTTTGAAACTAATGACAAAGGATATGTTAGGCCTCCTAAACAGCATTCACAACCCATTACTTATTATTATTCATATAATTACATTAAAAATTATTATTTTTTCTCTCACCTCTTTAATTAAATAATACTTTTTTATACTTTTATGGTTTTATAATTATCTTTTCTCTCTCCTACGATAACAACTACTTTTAAAAATATTAAAAAAATTATATAGTTTGAATAGTATTTACTTAAATTTAGAGATTGAACAATAACATTTCTCTCTAATCTACTCATAATCACTTAAAACCATTTCATATAATATAAGAATTTTACACACATGTTTTTAAGTAACGGGCTGTGGATGCTCTAATTGTGAGCTTTAATTCACCATTCATCCTTAATCTATATATGAAAAAAGTTCAAAATAAAAACACTTTTAAAACTAAAAAATGTAAAAAATAATCTAAATCATCAATCTCCATAGTTAATAGTTGAGATCAAGTTATAAAGAAAAGTTTGTTAAATGATATTTTAGGAATAACCCTTTTGTAATTTTTTATAAGTCCCCTCATATTTTTTGTAAGTTCATAACTTTTGTGGTACAATATTATTTTTTATAAAAATTAACCATAAAAACAAACGTTTTTTATCTTTAAAACGAGTCTAGTATTGTTATACAAAAAGATAATAATTTTTTTTTACGTTTATAAGCTCTTAAATTTTAATTGTGTCTTTATATAGTTCATTGTGTTTTTCGTTTGTTTTTGTATTTTTCTGAATACTATTATGTTCTTTTAAAATGATGAATTTTAGAAAATATATATATAATAATGAAATAACATTGTTATGTATCTTTAATATATAAAACACAATAACTAATTAATCTAATACATTAAAAAAAATAACAAAATAACATAATGTCTCATTATGTTATTGTGTTATCTTTAACACTATAAGCTTTAAAAAATATACTGATGAAAGTATATTATTGTGGTATTCTAATTGTAAACAAAATTATAGATGACAAGTTTATAGAATCTATAGAAACAATAATAAAAATAACACCAAATGATTCAGAATGTAAAACACAATGATGAATACATATAACAAAATATGACAAAATAAACTGATATTTGACACAATTAACATATAAGACACAATGAGTTGATGTATTTGACATAATGACCAAAATACTCTACTCTTTAAAACAATAAAATGACATGTGTTAAGCCCACAATCATTCTTAGGCTTTTTAGATTAAATATATTTTTTTACTATAACTCTACCCTGTATATATTTATCTTCACTTATAATCTTTATTGAAACCGATCATCTCTCCTCGACTTCTTACGGACTCTAATCTCTACTGGGCCACGTCTTAGATCTTCTATATTTAAACCCTTGTTTCTTTGACTAACAATTTATAAAATGCTGATAACTACATCAACATAGCATCCAAATCGATTCAGAAGATTCTATATAATATATTACCAATTCCAATCTAATTATCATGTTTAAATATATAATATGTAATAGCATATCCAAGGAAGGAAGATGGACTTGACACACTCTCATTCATGACATAATACAAATTAACAAATAAGAGCGGGAAGCGACATTTATGTGAACGACTTAATAATTAGCCACCAAAGGATTTAGTCAAATGTATGTAAGATGTTGTGGTTTTCTATCAAGTGGTAAGAGTTAAAATCTTATCTTATCGTACACAATCAATATAAATTTAAAAGTAAAATAATAGTTGTGTGAATTTATCATTAGAAAACTTAACTTTTTTTTTTTTGAACGGCAAATGTGCGACCCTGCTTCGGAGAATAGGTGTTATCTTAATTGGGCCCACCTATTCGTTTTCCAGCCGATACCGCACCCCCAACCCCCTCAGAAGGAAACCCATTGCTGAGAAAACCTCTTGGCTCAACTCTGAGCATTTTTGCCCAGAGTGAGACTTGAACCCATGACCTCTCAATATTTACATGTCATGGGTACCTCACCTTAACCAGTTGGACTAAGGATTATTGGTGTTAGAAAACTTAACTATTAGACGATATGGACCAGTGATCCTTAGCTCATGTGATTAATTCCCAAAATCTCATAAAAAGATACGGAGGTGTTGGATTCAAATATCACATATTATAAACATAAAAAGGAATTCCAGATGAGCTAGGAGGTTTTATCACACAATGTGAGTTTTCTTCTAAGTATAATCTCAACTTTTTGTACTTGGGTGATGAAGATAATCGAGTAAGCAAATGACCCGTCAGTGATCTAATTAACCGTTAAGAAAAAAAAAACTATTAGATGGCACGGAGTCATCATAAATTAGTTGGGGTAAAATTTAATAAAATACCATCATCAGTAGGGCTGCAAACGAACCGAACGTTCAGCGAACAATTCGTGAAACATTCGGCGAAAGTTCATTTATGTTTGTTCGTTTACTAAATGAATGAACACGAACAAGAAAATTTCGTTTATTTAGTTAAACAAACAAACATGAACACAAGTCGCATCCGTTCATTCATGTTCGTGAACGTTCGATAACGTGTTCATTTATGTTCGTTAATGTTTCCGTTTATGTCCTTATTTTTTATGTTATATATATTTATAACAATTATATCAAGTATTTTTTGATATTTATGTTAATTACTTGTTTAGTATTTGTGGATTTTATTTAATATTTGTGATGAAAATGCAAATTTTATTTTAAAATAAATATATGATCATTTGTATTTCCTTTGTGTTTATAAACTTTTTTGTGTTCGTTGTGTTCATCAACATTTGTTTGTGTTCGTTTGGTTTTGTTTTTGGTCGTTTGCGTTCCCTTAGTTTTGCTTTTGTTCGTTTTCGTTCGATAAATATTCATGAATAGTTAATGAAAATGTTTTTTTTTTTAATAAACGAATACAAACAAAAAATTCTATTCAATAAATATTTATTAATAGTCATGAACAAATTAATTTTTTAATAAACGATGACGAAAATTAGCCATCAGTGTGTAAATCAAACGAAGGAGGACGTGATTGACACCTTTTCAAATGAAAACTCCATCATTGTGTGAATCAAACGCATCGTAATTGTTTCAATCGCCGACCAACTGTTCGACGAAATGCTTCACCGATATCTCCATCAATGCGCCACCACCCCTCTTCTTCAGAGTTGACTCTGGTAACAATCCCTTCACCATTACCCTACGATCTCAAATTTTCTGCCAATGTTGTTTTTCTGCTTATATCTTTGTTGCTGACATATTAATGTTGAAATTCGAATTATGAAGGTAAGAATGTAGCCATTTAGCTTCATGTTTCTAGAATTAGACCTCAGTAGTTTAGGAGAAACGTTGTTATTGTTCACTTATAGATTTGTGTAATACAAATAGGGCAGGCTTATTTCCATTTTCATTTGGAGGATCACACGTGAACTTCGAAAATTCATCACCTAGGTTTTCCGTTTTCTTATTGGTATTTGTGATAAAGCTAGTTTAGTTACTGAAGTTTTCTTCAAGCAATTAGGGTTTATATCAATTTTGAAGTTAGAAGTGATCCTTTGGATCTTGCTTATCAAATAGTATTTCATTGAAGGGGTTAGTTGCCTCTCATTGAAGGAGGCTAGATTTAATGGTCCAATATTAATTTGTTGTCCTAGATTATATGCTGCAGAAATACTAAATATCATCTGGTTTTGTGCTTTTTAGATTGGTTAATTTGTGGGAAAAAAGTATTGCATCAACCGTTGGCTCATCTGGCAAATAGTTTTTCAAAGGCGACTAGAAAACACTGTAGTATTGGGTGTGGCCACATCATAATTTCTGCCAAAAGTTACACCTGAATCATTGATTGCAAAACGTTGAACAGGTGAATGATTTTTTTTATATTTGTGCTTTTGGTAACTAACCCAAAAGTTTCACCTGGATCATTGATTGCAAATCGTTGAATGGGTGAATGATCTGCAAAACTTTGTCGTATTGGGTGTGGCCACATCATATCTTATGCCAAAAGTTTAACCTGAATCTTTGAAATGGACTCAAGAAATGAATTCTATATTCATAAATGCATCAACTATTGATTGTATGGATATGAAAGCATGCCACACGGGTCTTGATGTAAAGATTATGCCCTGGTGATCTATATCTTATGACAAAATCTCTAAGGCTCATAATGTGTAAAATTTTATTGCATCATTGTTTCCTACCTTGAATTCATGGCCCAAGATTCACAAGTGCACTATGTTATTATGTCATATGTTGATTAAATTTGATAGTAATCAAAGTTTTATTATCATTTTATGACATGGGTACCTCACAAAAGGACACGCACAAGATCAAAGCAACCACTTGTTGAAGATTACCTATATTTGATGCAAACCCAATAATCAAGTCAGTTATCAAACAAAAATGGTTATGAAGAACTCAGAGATGGCAACCAAAGACTCGAATGAAAATGGGAATTCGCTCACCGTTATTGAAGAAAATTCTAACAAGGAACTACAGGCTGATTGTAGCTCAAATGGACCATTTGTGATGCCTCTTATATCAATCCCAAAAGTTGAAGAACATGGTTCAAAAGCTTCCATTACCTTGTCTGGAACAGCTAGAAAAGGTGAACTGGGTCCACTTGTTGGAACGTTTGACATCGGCATTACCAAAAGTGCATATTTCTTCCAAGTTGCTCTACCTGGTGTCAAGAAAGATCCTGGTGTGTACTTATTTTGTAAATTTTATTTGGGTTAGAATTTGCAATTTTTTTTAAATATTGTTTTTTGCAGGTCAATTTAGCTGTGAGATCGAACGGAATGGGATGGTTCATGTCAGAGGAGAAACATCAACAGGTGGAAAGTCCATTACCAGGCTTTCTCGTGTTTTTGAAATGAAAGTTAAACAGCATTCGCCACCTGGACCGTTTACTCTCTCATTCAGTCTACCTGGACCTGTGGATCCAAGGCTCTTTTATCCTAATTTTAGATCAGATGGCATTTTCGAAGCTATTGTTATGAGATCCGACTAATAACATGTGTCCCAGGTTACTTGCAAGCATCTGTAAGCTTTTCTCTCCCTTTTTAAATAGTTTTCAAGTGTGTGCTTATATTGTACAGCGACAAAGATGATGTTGAGCAGTAGTAAGTGGTTTAAACTTTGTTTTTAGAGATGATGTTTGTACTCAGACAGTCATGACTGCTTCTGAACTGTTTTTAAGTCGGTCTCATCAGGAAGATTTTGGGTTGTGGGTTCTAAATCTTAACTAATTTGGGAGATTAAGTCATAAAAAGTCTTAATGATGTTTAGAGACATGCTTATGATGTCTAGTACAGTAATGGCCTTGTAATGTGTTAGTGAGCTGGTTTTGGTTACATAAAGTCACATTGGGGCGTAAAAAGTCATTTTGATGTTAGAGACATGCTTATGATGTCTAGTACACTAATGGGGCCTATAATGTGCTAGAAAGTAGGTTTTGGTTACATAAATCACAAGTCATTTTCGTGTTGGATACATGTTTATAATGACTAGTATACTCATCTACGGTGTAACATGTTAGTGCGCTAGTTTTGGTTACATAGTAACAAAGAGTTACATTAGGTCGTAACAAGCTATTTTGATGTTAGAGACAAAATTATGATGTCTAGTACCCTAATGGTCCTTGTAATGTTTTAGTGAGTTGGTTTTGATTACACAGTAGCATTAGATCATAAAAAGTTATTTTGGTGTTAGAGACATGCTTATGAATTATAGTGACTAGTACATTATTGGGCCTTATACGCGACTATGCTAGTGGTGCACAAAAAACTGAATCTAAAACCTGAACCGCTTTTAAACAAATCGGAACTGATTTTCAAATCGGTTTGTTAAGAACCGGTTAGGAATCAACCCGAAGCGTAGGGTTAAAATAAGTTTGTAACCTCATAGATTGAAACTGTTTGAACTCGATCAAACTCAATCTGAACCCGTTTTCAAAGCGGTCGAACCCCCCTCAAGGACCGGTTGTAAACAGGTTTTGTCTTTTGTTAACCAAACTCAAACCAATTTAGGTCAAAAACCCGACTTCTGCATGTCATAACGAGTTCCTTTTGTGTTACTAGATATGTAAACTTATATAATACTTTAAAATTTCAAAATTTACAAACAACATGCATAGGTTTTCAAGTCACGAGTGTGCTTGATGACTAGAACGCCAATTCCAACAAGTCCTACATCTGAGAACCCTGGCTCCCATGCCATTTTTATATAATTCCACATTTGCTATCACCATTGAATCTCTCGGGTGTTGATAGCGAGACACATAAACATACGAATGTGTATTTTAGGCACACTTATCTAACCGACAAGCACACTTATTTCCATGTGTCTTAATGTACTTCCACGATAATATATCCTTGAAGTCATGACTGACACACCCATGTGTATTTTCTAGCTTGTGCATCGAGAAACATACTTATTAATATGTATATTTCCCAACATGGTTTTACTCAAAGAATAAGAGCTAGAAAGAAACTCATGCTAATAACGTTTGCACATCTTTTGAACGCACTGGACAAACACATAAGCAGTTGACACATACAAAGATGATTCCAAGACCCCTTGTTTGGTAATTACCGGCATATCTCATCCCTCGATTATATGTAGTCGGTGACACTTATTTTTCTTTCATTGTATTTTACATGAGTCCGAACATGACTCACACATACACCGCTCGGCTGGGGCGCAACGTGTTTCACAACATGTTTAATATAAAACAAAGTTATGTTATATACAACTACTCTAAAAGTACAAATTTGCATCCTTAAACACAATTGTTTATGAAACAAATGCGCCTAAACCATATATTTCTCTTTTAAATTATAAGTTTTGGCTTAAAATACGCAAGTAGTTTATGTTTTGACATTATATACCCCTAGAAAATAATTAACAAAGTAAATGCATCAACTCGCAAACCTTCCTAGTTTACCTTTAGCCTTGTGTTTTTAGAACCAGGTTGAATCTAGACCTGAACACATGATCAGTTTGATAGTGTGTATCTGACTTGCTCTCATTTGAACCGCTTCGGTTCGGTTCTTGTCGGATAGGGTGGTCGGTAGAGGTTTTTTTTTTTTCTTTCCTCTCAAAATACCATTTAACAATTTAGTATACTTTAAACTTCATATTGTTGTTTATTTAAGGCTTGATATTTTATTAATATTATAAACGGAAAATTTTATAGAAATGTAATCAATTTTCATAACAGTTCCAATTAAGTCACTTAAACTTTTTTTGTTCTAATATAGTCACTCAACATTTAAGTAATGTGTCAATTTTATAAATTTTACCTGCTTAACAAGTTAAAGTGTTGATGTGGCATTTTTTTAATTTTTTATTTTCTTCTTAAATCTGGTTACTTGGAATTAGTAATTATTAATTTAAATTGGATTTTTTAATCAACTGTTTGATTTATTATTTAAACCTACAGTTCAAAATTTGTTTTGAAAAATTTTGAATTAATTTCTCTTTGTGAAACCTCTGAACAAATTGGATGTATTTGATTATTTTGGAAAACATTTTTTACAATAATTTGTTTGATTTATTTTTAAACCTACACTTCCAAAATTTGTTTTGAAAAAAATTGAAATGAGTGAAACCTCCGTACGAATTGGAGTATTTGATTATTTTGGAAAACAACTTTTTAATATTAATAATTGTCTTTTTTTTTTTTTTTTTGGAAGTTTAATGGGTTTTTATGAAAGATAAGTTTTATTTTAAGTAATAACCATTGATACTAAGTCAACAATCAATTAAAAATGAAAAGAAAAACAATTTAACCTGTTGAATAGGTAAAATGCATAAGATTAATACATTCCTTACAAATTAAGTGATCAAATCAGGACAAAAAAAAGTTTAAGTTATTTAATTGAAACAGTTATGAAAGTTGATTATATTTCTATAAAGTTTGCCCTATTATAAATCCACACAGAATATAATGTATTGTTTTATTTTATTTTTCTTTATATATGTATACTAGGTTACAATCTCGTATAATACACGGGCTAAATAAATTTAATGTTATAAATCCACACAGAATAAATTTAATCCACACAGATGTTATATTTTTAAATTACTTATAACCTCATAAAGTTCTCAAAACTAGTATGCCTAGTAAACTTGTAAAACAACCGTTTCAAAGACCAGTCTAGTTATAAAAGCATTGCTCGAGACCAATTCCCTCTACTAAAAGTGTTTGCGGGTTTTACCCGAAATTGACCCAAACTCTCTAAGCCAAACCCGAAACCCCAAATTGCATATCACATTCATACCAGAAATTCAGTCCAATAATATTGTGCACAAAATGCTCATATTCCAATAATATGGCCAAATGGAGTAGACCATTCGGTCAAAGGGTCGATTCATAAGATGTAGCTATTCTCAAATGAAAACAAAAAAAGATAAACTTCTTCGAAAATGTTTGTAGCGTAAGCTAAGGGTTATACATTTATGAAATGCCTAGCAATTTCTTCCACATGTTCTTAGTATTTTGCTATGTCAATGTTATCGATTGAAACCATTTTTTTTTATTTCATAAGTTTGATATACTTATTTTAGTAATTTCTCTATTGAAATCGAGAAATATAATTTCACAAGGCACTTGAAGGTTATGTGAAGACATGTTATAATGAAGTCAACGTATGAAAATAGATATATTAAAACGTAAAAAGGGTTAAAAGTGTAGTTACCTTTAAGATTTTAATACTTTATTATGTATTAATATTAATTAATTATTAGGCTTTTATTTTTTTAAACGGCAAAGACGCATCAATAAAAACCCACCACTAGCAAGATACTAGCCGGAAACACCAAAATTACAAAGGAGATTACTAATCGAATTTACATCAATCCACCCATTTTAGATCTATTAAACTTGAGCTGCTTTTAGATATCTGGTAGGGTATAAGTGTGAAGCCTCTTACCTATTAGTTATATATTAAAAATTGCTTTAAATTCACATAATCAAAAAAAAAAAGTTGCTTGAATTGGATAATCAGTATTAATTTTAATCATCGAGAGCAAAGTCAAACTTCAGTAGCAAACTAAAGGTCGATAGTAAAGGTGAGGGTTAGTAGCAACTCAACCAGTAGTAGTGAAACTGATCAATAGTAAAGTTGATCTATAGCAACTAGTTGCTAATGAACAACCAGCGATTATTTCAATGGTTCAACCCCCATCTAAAGGTCAAAATCGAAACAAAAAATCATTTTCAAATTCATACTCGTTCTTGAATTTTTTAACAATTATCTAATTAATATTTATCAGTGCTAAAAAAATAATTTAATCTGAAAGTGCTTATAAGATTTTCAAAGATATCAAGTTATCACGAATTACAAAACCATTCTATCAATAACACGACTTTTGAATACGAGCCAATGCAATCTTTTGCGGGTCTTCTTTCTTGTATCACATCTTACATAGGTAAGCATCATCGTCATGCAAGGTCGAGTCATCAAAAGTAAACAACATAGGCACCACAAACTTTCAGTTTACTAGCTATCTCTACTCATAACTTTGATTACTGATAATCAACCTATACTTTTTCCATATAAGAATAAAGTGAACAATTTAAAATGATTCACAAATAATTTATACAAACCCTAAACACTATAACTATTTATGTAATACCACAAGGATGACTTGCTAAACAAAAAGAGAGATTATTTTACATATGATACAACCTATCAACATATTGTAAATTAGGGCTAAGCCTATAAGTCTACTGGCTTAGCCCTAATTTACAATACTTGTTAGGTATGAGTGGTAGACACGCATTCATGATTCGCCTATGTTGTTTCAATTTTTCTAACCCAAAACTTCCCGGGCCAAAATCTCAAGAACCAAACGCCCGTAAACTCATCATCATTCTCATTCTCCTCCAACGACCGCCCCATTGTCTCTCTAGTAAAGAAATACGTCGCAAAAAACCCTAATACACAAACCCCGCCCATCACTGCTAACGTACGTGACACCCCAAGCCCGTGTGGGGGATCACGCGAAGCCCAAAGAAACCCAACCGACCCGATTATCGCTCCCACTTTCCCAACTGCACCCGATATCCCATGACAAGTGGCGCGAAACCTTGCAGGAAAAAGCTCAGCCGGGACTATAAAAGTTGTCGTGTTCGGCCCGAAATTAGAGAAAAACAATGCAAGTGCATACAGTATCATAAACCCGACCCCCGGGTCAGAACTCCAACCCCTGTTGTTCACTCTGGAAACCGTAAACAAGCTCACCGCCATGAACATGAACCCGACCGCCTGTATCTTGACCCTCCCAACCCTATCAATCATGTAAACAGTCACGAAATATCCAGGAATCGTTGCACAGGCTGCAACGATTGCTTGGAGTTTCGTGACCTGCAATGCCTCATCATATAGATTCATATTTTTCTTAGAAGTCAAAAAGCCTTTAAATGTGTGATATTGGAATAGATTGAGGCTGTAGAAAACAATATCAACTAGAAACCAGTTGACTGATGCAGCGACGAGATCGCGACCATGTCGCCTGAAGAATTCTTTGGAGAAGAAAGAGTAGGTGTTCAAGAATGCTGCACGAGTGTTCGGTGTGTTCATCATCTCGACGTCTTCCTGGATCGAACTCAGGGATACATTCATCACTTTCTCCATGTCTTTTGCTGCTTGTAATGTGTTTCTTTCAACCAAAGCTGTGTATCTGTGAAAACATCATTCAAAGAAAGTTTAGTTACAAATCTCATATGGAATCACTTCAAGAATGATGTTAAACACTAATTAACTCGATTATCTTTGAACATTTTGGTCGTCAGAGGCTAATTAATCAGGTATTGGGTTGTCATATCCAACCAGTTTGATAAACGGGTCATGTTCTAGTTGACTTGTTTAATAGCAGGTCACGTTCAGTTTAACTTGTTTGATCCGTCTAATTGAGTAAGTCAACCTGCCAACCCGTTTAAACCATTTAGTACAACCTAACTACCCGATTAACCCGTTTCCAATATGATTACTGCCCGCCAACCCATTGACACGTCTAGATAATGGGTTAAATGGGTCATGTTCTGATTCAATTCAACTTGACATTATTCATGACATCACTAGCTTGTACCGGGCTGTTTCAGGCATCTTCATCCGCCAATAGTAAGTCAAAGAAGCCGGGATAGCACCAATCACGAGAATAAGCCGCCACGCTAAGTCCGATTCAGGTGGGACCCGAGCAATATTTTCCGACGTGAGTTCCGACGGTGTTGTTAGCACGTCGGCAGAAGCTTTGAAAATGGAGCACACGATCATGGTAACAAGTGAGCTCAACAATATACCAAACCCTTGCATCGAAAAAACGCCCGCAATAAACGCCCCACGAGTCCTCTTATTAGCAAACTCCGACATAATCGTAGCCGATAACGGGTAGTCCCCTCCGATACCCACCCCAAGCAAGAACCGAAAGAACCCGAGGCTCACAAACACCATCGAGGTCAATCCCGAAAGCGAGAACCCACATCCGATAGAACCCACCACCATCATCACGAGAGAAACGCCGTACACATACCGACGTCCAACGTGATCCCCGAGGTGCCCGAAAACCAGTTGACCGATCACAGTCCCCATTAATGCAACAGCAATCATAGTTGATGCAATAACAGTGGGGACCTCGAACCAGTATCTCTCATCCACAAGTCTATCTACCTTTGGGTAGTATATCCTTCCGATCAGTCTCATGATCGGAGGGATACAGAATAAGTCATAACTGTCAGTAAATAAACCCATACCCGCGATTATGATCGCTTTAAAGTGGTAATATTGTGTCTTGGCAACATCTAATGCTGATAGAACTTTCAACGCCATTTTAGGATTAGATTTTCTTGATTAGAAGACATGAATTTATAAGAATTAGAAACAAATAAAAATGACAAAAATAGTTCAAATTATGTCGTTGGAAATTGCCTAGGAATTTCTGGTGATTAAAACCTTTGAATTTTATAAAACGTTTGAAAGTAACATCTTTATTTTTAAAGTTGTCTCTGTTAAGGTATATTTTTTGGTTTCTTGTGCGATTTGCTTCCATTTGGTAAATTATATATATTTTATCAGGAAATAAGTTTAATAATTTGTTGTCATTAACTTGTATGTATTACAAAATCATATTACAATAATGTATTTTCATATGATCTTTGACGAAGTCATATAACGAATTTACAATCAAATACTCATGGATTACGTGCCAATCAGTGGATGTAATGCTGATATCATGTTTATATGTGATATGTTGTTATTTAGGAGGCATTTATGGCTTAATAAAGTTTGTTATTAGTATTTTAAATTATTAGAAAAAACTTTAATAGTTCTTCGTACTGAGGTATGGTCTAAATTATAGATTTCTCTCACTGATTAAAAACAAAATTTTCTTGGCTTGCAAGGAAGACGAGTGTTACCAATAATTTTCACCGGTAAAACCTAATACACTCGAAAAAAAATAAAAAAGAGAAAATAAAAACTGTTGGTAATCCATCACTAATTAAAAATAGATTATTGCTTATTATTGATGGACACAATAACTCATTGGTGCTACGAAAGATCAATTTGCGACATGCAAGCTCTTCGCTTATCTGTCAGAGATATAGACTATATATAACAACAAGAACTTACATAAGTGAAAATCTTCTTCCAAGCCTATATATACAGTAAAGAAATAGGTTACACCTTTTGTTAACTTGGTGGTAACTATGACGTTGGAATAGGTTGTCTCAGAATTACGTGTACCTAAAATGGACATTGATATGTGTCTTGATGTCAACACCCTTGATCCTCAAGGTGGTAGGTATGAAGGCGATATTCTTGGATGTTGGAATTAGTGGTCTTGAAATTATAATTGACAAAGAGGGTCTTGGAATCCTCATCTTTGTATCCATCGGCTAATGTGGAAAACCCTAATTGGGTTTTACTATATTATTCACCGATATACATATGAGTATAAACAGATAAACATTTACAATATAATCCCTATACTATGCTATGATATGACACAATGTCTTTTACCTAACACTAACATTGCCGTGTGTGGTAGTCTAGACTTCCCAAGTTTTAAATAGATGCGCATGTCATTGGCATCCTAGCTCTAAAAATGATCCATTGTTCACAAATTATTTGAGTGAGTACGAACCAGGAACTACACATGGTAATGTGTGGTCATATAAATTTTGTTGGATTTGGGAATGTAATACAAAAATGACTCATTATTACAAAGCTCATTAGTGAACTAGTTATCTTACATATGTCTCTAACAACGTCAATGAATTGTTACAACCTATTGTACCTTTATGCAACAAACACCAACTCACCAATATCCAATAAGGCTCATTAGCGTACTAATCAGTATAAGCATGTCTTTTAAAACCATAATGATTGATTGTGTCCTATAATGACTATGTGTAACCAAAACCAACTCACCAACACTTTTAAGTGACACTAGTATATTAGTCATTATAAACAAGCCTATAACACCTCAGATTAACACTAATCTAATGTGAATTTTTGTTAGGTATTAGGCACACACTTATATAACTGAAAACAATAACACAAGACACGAAGATTTATAGTGGTTCGGTCGGTGTGACCTACGTTCACTTTGTTGCAACTATGTTTTGGAATTTTATTGAGGTTATGAGAATTACAATGCCTTACAAGTCTACTTATAATACATAGATAGTTCAGAGAGAGAGAGATAATGTAAATTAGGCAACATTCCTAATTTAACCCAATTAGGGTTAGAGCCGGCTGCCCTTGTCTTCCGGCGAAAGACTCCATAACCCCCAACATTTTCTATAACCAAAACCAACTCATCAACACATTAAAATGCTCATTCAGACTCATTAGTGTATTACTCAACATAAGCACATCTCTACACGAACGTGACTTGTTATGACCTGATTCAACTTTTAAGTAACCAAAAAAACCACTAACATATTACAAGACTTATTAAAGCCCATTAGTATACCAGTAAGCCTACAGATGTCTCTGACACCAGATGACTTGAATATATAAATTTAAATAGTGAGACAATTAAAAAGCACTTGTTCTAACCGTAATAATTAGATAATTAAGGTGATTACAAGAGAAAGTCATAAAACATCATCAAAGGCAGGGAACACAGCACCAAAATTCCTAACCTGGGTCACGGTGGTAACTATGACCATGAGCCACTTTGGAGTCTAGCTCCGCTCAGAACCGATATTTGAAAATTTACAGATAAGAATAAGACATTCACATTTGTGCGATAAAAATAATCAAGTTGTGTACCAGCTAGTGAAGGAAGCTTGTCCTCACAGGGTCAAGTGGTACGTTTTAGATGTATGATGCCTTCCCATCAGTGGAGGAACTAGTGAACAAGGTTTATGTGCAGGTACCACGAATGACGCTATTTGGTGGTACACAAATCCATCAAGCATTTCTACTCTCGTGGGCGTGAGATAGATGATCCATGTTCTAGTGTTACTGAAACAGATATAAAATAAAGAATGGGTTAAATATGGTGAACTGTTACAAACACCTCTATAGTAGAAGACACATTATGTTAATGCCATGACCCCGTTAGAATCAGTTAAAGCAGGGTTGTTTAGGTCATTTTAACCTTTTTCGACTGAAAACCATTTTCATCATCTTGATGGCGCTCTCATCCACGCAACAAAACCTGTCGAAAACCTCAAACACCATTTGCATTGCTTCAACTATCATTGCTATCAATCTAGATGGTATTTTTTTTCACGCCTGGAATTACCATATTACCAGTAATCCTGACATGAGCAACACCCGTCTTTAAAATGATGGAAACGATTTGCATCCCTAACCACAAGTTCCCTTGAGGTAACACGAGACGCCAACTTCATCACCAAATGACAGTCATCACATATTCTAAGATTCTTCATTATATGAATAGGCATCCAAACTGGCAAACTCATCAACCCAAATGCCAATGCGAGTTTCTCACTATGATACGTGCTATCCTTGATAATAAAACTGTTTTCCTTAATATACATTCCTGTGTCTTCTATCTTCCGAATAATCTCCCCTAACGCGTAATAAACATCCTTAATTCTTGGATGATTAGTGTCATCAACTGTAAAGACATGCACCCTGTTATCCACTTCAATCCAACTACACCCTGGATTCTTCCTTATTCCTTTATCTTTCATGATTCGCCTGACGTTAGAAACATTCTCCAGATTCCCCGAATCTGAGTAAAGATTAGCTAACAGAACATAACTTCCAGAATCTTCTGCGTCTAACTCAACAAGATTCTTCAAAGCAGTTTCTGCCACTGTTGAATTGCCATGAATCCTGCAAGCACCAAGCAAAGCTCCCCAAACAGCAGCGTTTGGTTCCATTGGCATTTTATCGATTAAATCTTTTGCCTTTTCAACGAGCCCTGCACGCCCGAGTAAATCCACCATACAAGCAAAATGCTCACATGTTGGTTCAATATCATGATCTTTAATCAACATATCAAAGTAATGCTGACCTTCAGATAGCAAGCCAGAGTGGCTGCAACCCGACAGAACAGATACATAACTTATATGGTCGGGAATCATCCCCGACCTCAACATTTTCTCAAAAGTATCTATCACTTGATTACCATGACCACTTTGAGCATACCCTGCCATCATAGCGTTCCAAGATATCAAATTCTTTGTAATTATTGAATCAAAAGTTTTTTCTGCATCTTTAATACGCCCGCATTTGGAGTACATGGTTATAATACTGTTTTTCACTGAAACATCAGAACCAAAGCCAAATTTTTCAGCTTGAGAAACGATTTGAGTACCAAGTTTTTGCATGGCTGCACTTGCACACGCACCGATTGAACTTACAAAAGTAATACAATCTGGTTTGATTCCTTGTTGTCTCATTAAAACATAGACCTTAAGACCATCTTCCCAAAATCCATGATTTGCGTATCCTGCAAACATTGAGTTCCAGGATACAACATTCCGTTCAGGCATTTTATCAAAATATTCTCTAGCTTTCTCAATGTTTCCATTTTGTGAGAACGACGTAATCATTGTGGTCCATGATATGATATCTCTATGTGACATCAATTCAAATACATTATTTGCACCCTGAATGTCACTACATTTGGCATACATTGTAATTAAAGAATTAGCTACAGGGATGAAAGGATCCATCCCGATTCTGATTGAATATGCATGGATTTGAGTCCCAAGATTAATATCTTTTAACCCACAACAAGCTCCAAGAACAGTTGCTATAGTGAACTGATCAGAGGCCACAGGTACTTCTTTCATTTGTTTAAACAAGGCAAATGCCTCAACTTCATTGCCACAATGTACTGCTCCTCCTATTATCGAAGTCCATGATACTACGTTGTGATCTTTTATTTCGTTAAATACTTGGTGTGCCTTTTTAAAGCGCCCACATTTAGCATACAAGTCAATCAAACCACTGCCAACATACACATCAATGTTTTGTTGTAGTCGGATGATTCGGGCATGTAAGTGGGCCCCCCATGTGAGTTCATATATGCTGGTAGAAGCACTGAGGACACTAGCATACGTCATGGAATTCGGTCTGAAACCTTGCCAACACATCTCAATGAACATATCAAGTGTCTTCATGACATTACCATGCTTGGACAATATCGAAATGATCATGTTCCATGAAACAACATCTCTTTTAGGCATTTGATCAAACAGTTTCAATGCTCCCTGAGCACCATACAACTTCGAGTAACCATAAATCATAGAATTCCAAGAAAACAAATTCGGGTTTGGAATCTTCAAGAAAATAGATTCAGCCATTTCCGGCATGTCACATTTTATATACATATCAACCATTGAAGATTCTACAGAATCATCACCTAAAAACTCAAACTTTTGGGCTAAACCATGAACTTGCAGAGCCAACTTAACACTTTTAAGTAAAGCACATGCCTTCATCACACAAGCAAAAGAATACGCATCAGGAACACGTTCAAAACATCTAATCATCGAAACAAAAACCTCAACAGTCTTCTCAGGTAACCCGTTACGAAAATAACCAGACATCATCGAGTTCCACGATACAACATCCCTGTGAGGCATTTCATCAAACACCTTCTCTGCATCCATAATCCACCCAAAACCCATAAACCCTTCAATCATATTGTTCCAACTAAACACATTTTTCAACTCAATCTCATCAAACACCAATGCTGCATCATCGATCAACCCACAACTGGAATACATGTTGACTAAATTGTTCTGAACAAACGTCGAAACGTCTAACCCTGATGTGATCAACTGACAGTGAATTCCTCGAGCCAAGGGTTTCGACTGAATGTTTACGCATGATTTCATCAATTCGTAGAACTTCTGAGATAAATTCATGTAAGATTGATTTGGGTTTTCGTATGGAGGTGTATTTCTTGAGAGATTCTTTTGTTGGGTCGACAAAAGCCGACGGATGATAAAGATTGAGGATAAAGAACGACATGAGGCTGAGAAGGTGAAGATCATGAGTGATTGTGATGATGATGATTGAATATATGTTGATTTGTGGGTTCATTTGATTTAGTTCATCGGCAAATTTATGTGCTGACTGCAAGAACGATGATTAGAAGGTTAACTAGCATGAATCTAAAGAAAATGCGCCATAGAGTGAATTACAAGAAGGGCCCTTCACCCTTGAACTATCTACAAATTAACAAATACAATTATTTTGAGAAAAATTGTACATGTGGAGTCAATTGAATTCGATCTCGTTAAAATAGAAACGAGACACGGTTTCGCTATATCGTGTCACTTGTGGGTACGTGAGTTCTTAAGACTTAAGAGGAACGGGTTTGGATATTCTTAAAAACGGGATGATAGTGAATCTACAAAACAGTTAAACATTAGTCTTATCATAAAAAAGTAACATGTTTCTTTTGTGATGGGAGAGAACGTAATATAGGTGCATGTTTCGGATTACTTATTTTATCCAGAAGTTATTTTTAAAAAGTAACTTTTCAAAAACTATTAATTTTTTAAAAGTAACTTATTAAACCTTTAAAATCATTTTTTTTTTACTTTTTATCAAACATACTTATTAACTTATTGACTTTTCAAAAATTAATAAATCAAAAGTTAATCAAAAAGTAAGTTTGCCAAACATAACCTAAGTGAAATAACAAAAATGACAACGAAAATGACATTACCTGTAATAGAAACTCATTCCTCTCTTTGTAGACAAATAAGGTCATTGAACCATGTGTCATGTGGTCTACACAAAACGTCAGTATTTTGTATAGAGTTTGTTACGTCAGTTATTTATTTGGTCCCCACAAATAATAAAACATTGAACTGTAGTCATTGGCCTTTGGTTTTCGATGACATGTACACACCTCTCTGCTTCTATACTTCAACTAGGTAGGATGGTTAGATCAATGTTAAAACCCTAATCCGTTCCTGATCCTTTTTACTTATTGGATTATCATCGGATTTGGTTTTTTAATCCCTGCCTTTTTTTTAAAAAAAAAATTTAAGCCCTAATATTGGTTTTTTTTTAAAAAGTGTAGTATGTTCATATATGTATTTTAGTGTATTATTGTTCTCATTTGGTGGTGTTGCCCTTCAGTTTGTAAGCATATGAATGTTAAAACAAAAGAAGGGATTTATGTGTGCATTGATTATACTAGGTTCTATAAACCTTCACTCCAAGATCATGACAACCAGAGAAATATTGACGATTAGAAGGCCTTGATTTATCTGTGTATTATTTAAAAAAAACAATATTAGCTTTATAGAACTTTTTTAATAAAGAAACTTGCTTTTGTACTTAACAAAGGTGTAAAGTATTTTGAATTGTTATATATTCATATTACTTGTATCATAAAAAGGTGTTTAAAAGTTTTCTGCTATATATTTAGCTTTAAGCACGGGATATAAATATGCCTACACTTGTAATTAGACCGTTTCTACACTCTAACGTGAAGGAGCGACCGTCTAATTCACTTTCTAAACACACTGATTTTTTGATAATAGATAATAGCAGAGTGTTTGTGTATACACAGACACTTAAATGCAAATTCATACATTACAATATGACTGGTGCATTGAAGTATATGTCCCGTTGCCATTTACATTGAACTAGACCATTAGAGGTTTCAATATACACGTGATTTTAACAAGAAAAGTTAAATATATAAAAACAGGATCTCACAAATTTGATGTTACTAACTTCTAATCACTAACTTGAAAACATACAAACCGAAATTCATTATAAATTGAAGAAGCAAATGAGACAAACATAAAAATTAATTACAAAA